>CM046311.1:40883928-41483928 GCA_025267735.1 Mactra quadrangularis | reverse complement strand
GTTCAAGGGGAGATAATTCTGAAAAAAATGTGTTTGGAGTTATGAACCTTATCACACGAGGTGTGGTTGATAGTAAGGAACATATATGTAACGTTTGAAGTTAATATCTTAAGAAATAACAAAGATATAGAAGAAAGTATTTTACTGCACAAAAACTTTTAATCTGTGCACAAAAACTTTAATCAGAAATGTGGACGCAGACGCCGGGCATTAGGAGAGCTCTACATAACTACGTAAAGTCGAGCTAAAAATTACTAGTAGGCAATGAAAATAATAATACATTCACAAATACTGTGAACTGTTCAAATGAACATGACTTGTAAATGAAAACTTTCAGATTCATGGTAAACAGATTCAGTCAAGGAAAACTAAGCAGTCTAAGATTCCAGCAAAATCAAATTTTAGGAATATTTACTTTGTGGACGCAAGCTTGGCCCTGGTCCATATTGCTGCTCCTTTGCAGGTTCTCCATCCTTTTTGTCTCCGACTTCTTTCGGCTTGTCCGTTCCTTCGGACCCACTTGCTGCTAATGTTGGAAATTCTTCTTGAAAGTATGGTGATTTGTGCCCCACTACACGTTTTACTGGTTCTCCCATAGTTACACTGCTCCATGACTTCGCCCCACCTAAAATAGTAAATACGACAATGAGGAAAACTCGATGCTTTGACATACTTTCACTTCAGAGATGGGCAGAACACAACTTTAATGAGACATTGTAAATTCCGGGACCATAATTCAACAAAACATTTTAGACTGTAATGTAAAAATCATAAAATTCCAAAAGAAGATCGTAAGTAACACTTAAAACAATAGTTCAAAATTTCACTAGATAATTTCAAGGGAAATCAAGACATGAACTTTGTAACAAAAAATAACAATCTAAACACAATTTACCTGTTGCCCCTGTATTGTTTGAGCCCCCTGGGGTGACAGGAGTGCTTGCTGATGTTGATACTGTCGTTACTGTTGTTTGTTGTGTTGTTGTTGGTGTATGTACTGGTGCCGACGGCGAACCAGTGGCTACTGTTGCAGATACTACAGGCTGAAAAATTACAAAACATAAATTTAGTAATAACATAGTTTCTCATTTTTTGTTGACATTATGAAAGGAAGAATAAGTAACACAAAAATTTAACCAAAATGAGTTATACTGGAGATGAACTAAAATGTGAAATAATCTTTATCAGCTGCTTGATAAATGAGTGATCCATAATATATGATACAATATTGTTGTTTTTCATTCAGAAAATTGGGCGCAGAATTTTAGCCCCATTCCCCCTAATGCATTTTTGCCTATTAATCTGAGGCAAGTTCTTCAATCCTAAAATTTCTATACTGTCAATCGTTAAAACAAATTATGATCAGGATTATCAGACAAGAGGTGTTACCTATGCAAATAACTCTTATATAATACCTAGTCAAACTGCACAATAAGAGTAAGTACTTACTTTGTTTGTTTGCCCCATTGATTGCGCTGTAGTACCCTGCTGCTGCTGCTGTGATGGCGGCTGACTGCCACTGTTCCCCTTCTCTTCCTTTTCCTTGTTGCCCCATCCTATAAATAATAAATATAAGTGTACTTTTAATGTCTTATATCATAACATTGTTGGAATAAGTATTGATATTTCCACAATCAATTCATTAAAATTATTAAGCAAAAAAATTATCATACAGTTATTTTTATTATGCAAAGAAACATCTCTTGATATATACAATGATTTAAAGTAACACAAGTTAAAAATTTCAAAATCCAGGATTTCTAAATTTCATGACTTCTATGGCATTAATTGTAACTGTCTATGTTGTTCATCATGCTGCTTCATACAATTAGTCATAAATCTAAATAGAAGAAACTTTCACTATACCTGATCCTCCTGTAGGAACTAATGCTATATTTGGATCGTTCCCGCTGTTTTCACTCTTCAAACTTGGTAAATTGGCCGGAGGCGGCATACGCCGTGCACTACTACCCACTTTACCCAAGCTTTGCAAACCATGTTGACGAGTTACTGAAAATAAAGACAACAAACTTATAACATTTGACAGTATGAATGTAGGCTAGACTGGCTAGTATACTAATATCAAGAAATACTAGACCTAAAAAGTTCAGAAGAGAATGAGAATAGTTTAACACATATGCAGTCACTCTGTTGCATAACGCGTGGACACAATGACCAGACCATAATGGTCATTGACCAGCCAATCTGATTGCTATCACAGGAAGCCACTGGTCAATCTATTACAGAAAGGACAAGTTTGAAGTGCAGTTTCAAAACTCAGCTTCTCAGTCATAAACTCATTATAAGCTAGCAAGTGTATTTGTGTGATGCAAGTCTTCACGTTTAATTAGAACATTTTATAGTAATGGATCATATTATTAACTATCCTTACTATACATATATATGAAATAATTTTCACTAGCTAAAATCAATCTTCTCTAATCCATGGGGAAGACTGTCTGCTGAGCAGAAAAATTGTAATAAATCATGAGAGTCAATATTCATTATTAGTAATTATATAGATTTAATAATAACATAATAGACTATATCCGGAATTCAAATATTTGGGTTTTTCCATGTAGGTACAAACAAACTTTTACTGTTACAATGAAAACACGTGTACAAAGAACAATAAGATTTAATCCATATTTCGTGATTTTTATCAATAATGTGTAACAAACTTTGTTTGTACCTACATCACACGGACGGAAAAACCCACAAATTTGAGTTCCGAATCAAGTCTATTACCAGGTGTTTTTTGTTGTTCAACACTCTTTCCTTTAAATATTGTGTTAATGTTGATTGATGTAAACTTTCCTTTGTTCTTGTCGGCCTTATTGCCTAACCCCGAGAAAGAGGACATCTTGTCAAGATATACATTAGAGATACTTTGGCCAAGTACCCTATGAACGAACCGTTACAGCTGAAAAGAAAATATACACAATTGGTTAAGAAAAAACAACAGAAAGACATATGTTTGTAATTGGTTTACTGTGTGAACAGATGTTCTGAATTGGCTTTGTTTAGGCACAAATTGGCATTTTCCACATAGGGGAAAACTAAAATTAGTTCTCTACATCTACATCGTACGTGATTCTGTCAAAATTGACAATTTTATCACGGTGCGCTAATTAAATAAGAATTATAAAGATAAAGAGAAAAATTGATAGGAAAGAAAGAAATATAGAATCAGTCAGGGGAACCAAGATAGAAAAGGAAGAAAATAAGAAAGCTGGCCAGCTACCATATCCCCACAAAGTTAGTATTGAAGGTGACCTGTCCGGCTTGCGAGGCGCTACCAGGGACAAGTCCCCGCCGGCATAGCTCAATGACTTATAGGGGTACAGTAGCTGGAGAAAACCCCCTTAAAAGTGTTGGGAAGACAACTCCTCTTTGAATTGTGTCAAAGTAGGAGCCTCAGCAATAGAAGCTGGTAATGAGTTCCACAATGGTATGATGCGAGGAAAGAAGCTAAATTTGAACTTGTCTGTTGAAGGTGAGAACCGCCTGTACTGTAGATGATGTTTTGACCTAGTTTTTGTTGACAACCTCTCAGCATAGTCTGAGATATCTAGGTCCACAAGATGATGATGAATTTTATAGAAGAAGATAAGTTGGAGTTTGGTTCTTCTACTTTCCAATGACTCCCAACCTAGTTGATCTAGCATAGATGATACACTGCTGGTGTTATGGAAGCGGTTGAGAGAGAATCTGGCAGCTCTTCTTTGTATCATCTCAATTTGATAGTTGTCTTTCTTTTTGTATGGGTTCCATGTTGCTGCACAGTATTCTAGATTAGGACGAACAAAAGAGAAGTAAGCTGTAGACTTGGTGTTGGTAGAAGCAGATGGTAGGTTCCTTTTCAAAAATCCTAAGATGCTATTGGACTTCTTGGTGATTCTTAGAATATGGTTGTCCCAGGATAAGTTAGATTGGATGTCAACACCAAGGTACTTGGTAGATGTTTCTTGTGTGAGATTGAAGCCTTTTAGTTGGTAGCTGTACAAAAGTGGGCGTCTAGATTTGGAAACATGAAGATAACTGCATTTTTGTGGGTGAAACTCCATACCCCATTTACATTCCCATTCTGACAAGGAGATGAGGTCTTGTTGGATGATGTCTTGGTCAGCAGAAGTATAGATTTGGTTGTAAATGATGGCATCATCAGCAAAGAGTCTAGTTTTGGATATGATGTTATTAGGAAGATCATTGATGAACATAAGGAAGAGGATAGGACCAAGGACCGAGCCCTGAGGCACACCGCTGATGACTGGCACCTTAACAGATGTTTTGCCTTCCACCAGTACCTGCTGAGAGCGATTGGAAAGAAAAGATGAGATCCACTGATGAGTGTTGCCACGGATACCATAATGATGAATTTTAGACAGAAGGCGTTGATGGGGAACGCGGTCGAAAGCTTTTGAAAAGTCGAGTACAATCATATCGGTCTGTATGCCTTTATCAAGCGATGAAGAAAGTTCGTGTACTAAGGAGAGGATCTGGGTGTCACAGCTGCGTCTAGCCCTGAAGCCATGTTGACAATCTGTGAGGATGTTGAAGTTTTCAAGGTGAGCCATGGTGTTGCTGACTATACAATGCTCCAGCAGCTTACAAGAAATACTAGTTAGTGAAACCGGTCGGTAGTTGGCTGGGTCTTGTCTGGAGCCTTTCTTGTAAACTGCTGTAACATTTGCCTGGCGCCAATCTTCAGGGATACAGCCCTCTTCAAGAGACTTGTTGAAGATGTCTGTAAGTATAGGGGCTATCTCTGAAGCACACTCTTTGAGGAACATAGCTGGAATACCGTCAGGGCCAGTTGCTTTTCGAGGATTAATGTTGGTCAGGAGTTTCTGGATGCCTTGGCATGAGATATGAATATCTGGCATTGTTGGGCTCGGTTCTCCTTCGGGCTGTGGCAGTTCCTCGGTGTTTTCATGAGTGAAGACTGACTGGTATTGTTGATTTAGAATATTGGCTTTATCAGCAGGGTTGTTAAATAATCTTCCTTTGTCCTTCAAGGGTGATATTCCACTATTGTCTTTTCTTAAGGATTTAATGTAAGACCAAAAGTTCTTTTGTTTGGTTTGTTTTTCAGAGTCATTCAAAGGTTCTATAAGATTGTTGATGTATTGTTGGTAAGAATTTCTAATGAGTCGTTGTGTTGATGATTTAAATTGTCTATAGGTATTGATGTCTGATTGTTTCTTAGTCTTCCGTTGTCGATGGTACAGTTTCATTTTTCTTCTTAAGGCTTTCTTTATTGATCTATCAATCCATGGTTTGTTGTTGGATGACCCTTTGATCAGTTTTGAAGGTATAAACTTGTCCATTAGATCATGAGAGAAATTTTTGAAATTAGTCCAGAGTTCTTCAGTTGACATGGTTGAGGTATTAGGGTATGAATGCCAAAAGGTGGAAAGTTGTTGTCTGATCTCATCAAAGTTTGCTTTTGAATACTGCTTGACAGATCTTTTGATTTTTTCTGGTTTATGTGGTCTAAGACTAGATTCAATGTAGATAGCTTCATGGTCGCTTATGCCAGGAATAACTTCAATGTTGCTGACAAGAGATGAATTGTTGGTGAAAAATAGATCTAAAATGTTTGCCGAATGATCTGTTATTCTGGTAGGGTCTTTAACAAGTTGTTGTAGAAATCTGTCATTTGTGATAGATAATAGTTGATCACAAAGGGGAGTTCTAGAAGATGGGGAACTCACACAGTTGTTGGTCCAGTCAATCTCACCAAGGTTAAAATCACCACCCAACCATACTTGAGCTGTGGATGGTATCCTTGATAAACTGGTTTCTAAATGCTGCAAATAAGCAGGGTCAGTGACATCTGGTGGTCTGTAAAAGGCGCCAACATACAGATTGGTGCATCCAGTGACTGTGATCTGGGTCCAAATCATTTCTGCTTCGTCATTTGGGATCAGTTCTATGGGTTCAACACATTGTAGGTCTTTATGAACAAGGATAAAGACTCCACCCCCTGGTCTGTTGGTTCTGTCTTTTCTAAAAGCTGAATATGAGTCTGGAAAAATCTCCTTTGATGAGTGGTGAGCTTTTAGCCAGGATTCAGTGCCAATCACAATGTCTGGTTCAATGGTACTGCATATAACTTCAAGGGATGACTTTTTGGATATGACAGATTGACAATTGAGTTGAAGAACTTTGAGAGGGAAATCAGAACGTTTTGTCTTACGAATGTGCACTGGTTTGCTCTCATTGAAGCTAGAATGAATGAGTCCATCGTCGCAGTCGCTGATGGTAGTGTGTAATGATGTCGAGTGAGTACTGGTGATTCGATCTCGGAAAGATTGGTGACCAACTCTTGGTGATGAAGTGGCTCTTGGGTTGCTGAAGCTGATATCATCCCTTGTTGATTTACTTAGATCAGAAAGAGGTTCAAAATGATTAGAAGTTTCAAAGGTGGTAGTATCAAATAGACTAGATGCGAAATTTGGAAGACCACATTTCACACAGTGCCATGAGACATTGTTGAGTGCATGATACACCTCATCTGGCATATACATGCAATCTTGGTGGTACCAGATCTTACACGAGTCGCACTGTACACCAGGGGTTACCCACTTCACAGCCTTCTGACATACTCCGCAAGGGTATTTAGGCGTCCTCGGGCCAGGGTTGGGCTCAGGGGCGTAAGACTCGGCTAATAGGAGCATGCAAAGGTATATCAGGACAAGTTTGTCCCGGCAGACTGGGCCTCTTCGTCTCGACCTCAGCTGTAAACATGACATGAATTTTACCGACAATGAGCCATAAAGGTCAACAGGTTTGATATTACATCTAAAATTTCCATTCTCTGACTTACCATCAACTTCTGGTCGTAGTCTGGTTGATAAAAGAGCAGATGTCAGGAAGAAAACAGCATAAAATTGGTCAAACATGAGTTGGAAGAAAGCCGGCAATATAAACCGGAAGTACAGTTGTTATTGTTTCAGAACGAGGCTCATGATGGAAAAACTTGGCAAAATCGTCATTTCAGTGATAAATACACGATGTAGGTCTGTTTATGGAGTTGTTTCTGTGGAGAAAAACTTACCAACACTTTTAGAGTAAAGATGGAGTGGGGGGTAAGATTATAGAAAAAGATAAATAGATAATAGCTTGAGCGAAAATTTTGACAGATGCGCGCACTCGCACCGGAAGTCCCGCAAAGTTCTTACAGAAATTAGACTGAAACCAATCTCTTCTCTTGTAACTAAATAAAATAATGGTGACCTCATACTTCTAAATTTAGCAGAGCATTTAACAACATTAAGAGTCATAATGATTATCATTGGACGGCTAACTGTTGGTTTAAATCACATCAAAAAGCAACCTACTAGGTCAGTACTGGGGGAAACATAAACCTATGTTGAAAGAACTTGTTTTTCAATCAAGCATAAATAAGTAAAGTTCCAGAAAACATGACAAGGGAAGGGCTCGACATTAACGGCCGTCAGATAGCACAGTGTTTATTTTCATTCTTAGGGGAAAGGTGGCAGGGCCCTTTTTGAGGGGAAAATAGCGACAAAAACAAAATTAGAGGAATTTTTTTTCAATACTTGAGAGAACTTTGATCCTCTAACAGAGTAACATTTCTGTCTACCTACATAAAATTTCAACTATTGAACCCATATTATTCATCTGTGATTTCTCTGTAATGCTTGAGGAATGGGCAAAAATGCTTTAAAAAAGTACAAAAGTTTTAGGACACTCTGACAGGGGATTTTTTTACCTGGGAAGGGGAAAAATATATACTTTTTGTAGGGGAATGGGGCCCAATTTCGGCGCCAAAATGGCCTGAAAAAAAACCCACTAGCAAACAAGCAAAATATGATAAAACAATGTCATGCCTGCCATTATTTCTTTGGCACTGACAATTGACAGAAAAAAATAATCCAATGGCGCAGGCTTGACTTTCACCATCTCAATCATAATGATATAACCATTGTATGAATGCACAAAATAACACAAATAAACCCTAACATGAGTTTCAATAACATAATTTTTTAATACTTTTTAGTAATATTATATCTTATATAAGTGTCTTTGTGGGTTATTTTTTTCCAGTCTATGTGTGTCTATTTCTGTCAGTGGCATGTTTAGTATGGACTGGTTTTTGGGAGGTAAATAAACAATCAATCGCCATTAATAATTGGACTTGAATGAATTAATAAGGAGATCATGAATATAATCATGTTCATATCCACTTTGAAAACAAAACTAACGGGAAAAGCATACTCTATGTAAGAAATGCCAATTATGACAAAGGGTCTAGACTTGACACTGTCAGAAACTGAGAAAGACAATGTTTATATTGATCTACTCACTGGATTTTCCTCCAAATAGTACTAGTTGAGAGTTTGTTTTACCGTTTGCTTGGAGGTTTATACAAGGAATAAGCATTACAAATCGTATAAAATTAACAACGAAGTAAAACCAAAAATAAAAATGGCCAAATCGATTTTGGAACTCATCTTGGAAACCGGTCAAAATCGGTCACAAATGAAAATCAATATTGGTTTTGGTGATTGCTTGAATACGCAACGATTAAAAAACTACACAAAAATTGTGGGAAATTGCATACAGAAACTGCAGCAATCTAGTCAACTTTGCAATTTCACAGGTAACAAAGAAGTCAAGAAAACGCAATTTCCGAAAATGTCAGCGTCCCGAACTAGGTGAACCCAGACAGGGTTACGTCAACTACAGAACAAATATTAGGAATACAACGCAATTAAAAATTACTCACACGGGTCCGTTCCACTGGGTGAAGTTCAAAGACGATAAATAATCAAGATAAATAGAACAGTAAGCTCCGATGTTAGGGATATTTAACGGATTTTAGAGCTTCACCCTGGCTCATAAAAAAATCCAAGATGGCGTAAAGTATGCAAATATATAATGACGTCACATCGACCATTCCCAGGATGCATCATCTGGTTTTAGCTAAAACCAACACCAACACGTTTCGTCTGCATTTGACTTAAAGTGCAAATAATAATTTAAATTGCACATAGAGTCAGATGCAGACGAAACGTAAAATTGTGTGTTGAGCAGAGTAAGAAAGTAAGTTTTAACGTTTCAGTTGTATCTTTGCCCTATGGTGTTTTGTGTTCTTATAATGAGGATGCATATTCGAGTGGTTTTGTTTGAGTTTTTTTTAATAATGCTTGCTGATTTGACTTTGATGATATTTTTTAGAAATCTATAGATGAGAATCTCAATGACTATTTAATTATCTAGTTAACACATTCCGAGAAAACAAAATAGATTTTGGTTGATTACCGATTTTACTTGTGAAGAAATTGCTTTATCAATCATTATCTTGTGTTTTGGTCAATTAATATTAGAAAAAATGAATTGCACTTCAACTTAGTGCCCATCCTCTGCTAATTTATATATTTTGGACCTGTATAAATGAAAGTCCTCAGCCAACTCTATTAGAAACTGATGGACGTGTGTCTATTCAAGGACCCTATGTATATAGAGTCCATGGTTTAGCAAGGTTCATATAGACATGTTTACTACATTAGTGTAACATTAAATTCAGTAAGTTTTTAGATTTTCTTTCAGCTTTGCATCCCATATAAACAGACATGTAAAGGACAGTTCACCTAAGCAGTGTTCCTGATGTAAAGAATAGTTCACCTAAACAGTGTTCCTGGTGTAGAGGACAGTTCACCTTACCAATGTGCCCGATGTAAAGGACAGTCCACCTAACCAGTGTTCCTGAGAAGTGCCAAAACTCGTATCAGACAGAGTAATTATTTGAAGGACATTGATGTTGACTTATGTGTGCAAATTTGATTTTGTGTTATAGTTCTACCATATATTGCAGGCTCTATGCAGAAGAGTAAATCACTCACTGGAGTGAATGTGGACTTATAGGTTGCAATATTGAACCATCAATTTCCAGATGCCATGGTCAGATATATGTGCAACAATGGTTGGAATCCTATTTCCCACTTTAAGCAAGACAATCTGACCTTGATACAAAACATATCAATGTGGTCTCATATAGTGGATAATACATGTTGTTATAAATAAATTCTATTTAACTGTCAGTAGTGCATGCATTAATCCTGCTGATTTACTTACTCACTACTGTATTTCTGTACTCGCTATGGATAATTGAGTATTGAAATCAGCAGGGTTAATGTATGTGCCACTGACAGTTAAGTACAATTTATCAATATATGCATGTATAAGGTATTTTGTTTTAAGGATTAAACTTTAGCTCAGCCTCCAGTGGCATACACCAGTCTTAATAATATAAGCTGATTTGAGCATTCTAAGGTGCATTTCCAAATACAGTATCCAGATGGATACATAAAAAATCTACTCTCTGTAAATTTACTCCATTTATTGACGTTAAAGGCGATAAAGGCAAACATGCCGAAACGTCAATAAATGGAGTAAATTTACAGAGAGTACATTCTAAGGTGATCATGAATAGGTCTTCTTCAATATCTGTAGTTAGGTCATATATTAGAATACTGTAGCAACACATCATATAGGTCATATTACAGCAGAAAGTCAACCCTCTCACTAGAAAGGCTAAATCTATTGATTTAGCTGTTAACCAGTTACTAAGTGCTAACTTCCGTCAGTGGCTGACAATTATCGTACATGATTTAGAATCAGTGGAAGGAGGGAGAATTGCCATAGAAATCATTTCATGACCAAACTCCACAAAAGTATGCTCGGCCAAGAAATCAAATCTATAACTCCTCAATCAGTAGACTTAGGTATGTGCTAGACTTTGCTAGCCAGATGGCAGACAACAATATCTATGTTCTTTCATGGTTTACTGTTGATCATACAATAGTGGGTAGGTCAGTCAATCAGGGGTTGTTTATAATATTCCTTCGTACCAAACTCCCCACTGTTGTATGATGAACAGTATACCTCGATAGAACTTTTGCTTCAGAATGAATAAATGACTTGATTATCACCCATTATGTTGTTCAATAAAAATTTGGAGAGATATGTTCTGGAATAAAATTGCTTCTTCTTATTTAAATAATGAATATTTTAGTTCATATATTTGGGAAAAAGCTTGATAAACTTGTCTTGAAATTCAATTAGGTTAAGAAGAAATCATATGAGCTTAAAACTTATCATACTTTACCATGAAAATTGCCTCTATTTATAATAAAGAAGCAATATTTTCATAGAATGGTATAAAAATTTAAAGTTCCAGAGGTAAACTTAAACAACTAAGGATGATTATCAGGTCATTGATCTGTAATGGACATGAATAAATATAATAATATATATAAATAAATACAACAAAACATTGAGTAAGATTCAATAAAATTTATTAATAAGATAAATAACAAATAAATAACAATGTAATAAGCACCATATAAATCATGAAAGACAGATAAAATACACACTCACTCACTCACTCACTCACTCACTCACTCACTCACTCACTCACTCACTCACTCACTCACTCACTCACTCACTCACTCACTCACTCACTCACTCACTCACTCACTCACTCACTCACTCACTCACTCACTCACTCACTCACTCACTCACTCACTCACTCACTCACTCACTCACTCACTCACTCACTCACTCACTCACTCACTCACTCACTCACTCACTCACTCACTCACTCACTCACTCACTCACTCACTCACTCACTCACTCACTCACTCACTCACTCACTCACTCACTCACTCACTCACTCACTCACTCACTCACTCACTCACTCACTCACTCACTCACTCACTCACTCACTCACTCACTCACTCACTCACTCACTCACTCACTCACTCACTCACTCACTCACTCACTCACTCACTCACTCACTCACTCACTCACTCACTCACTCACTCACTCACTCACTCACTCACTCACTCACTCACTCACTCACTCACTCACTCACTCACTCACTCACTCACTCACTCACTCACTCACTCACTCACTCACTCACTCACTCACTCACTCACTCACTCACTCACTCACTCACTCACTCACTCACTCACTCACTCACTCACTCACTCACTCACTCACTCACTCACTCACTCACTCACTCACTCACTCACTCACTCACTCACTCACTCACTCACTCACTCACTCACTCACTCACTCACTCACTCACTCACTCACTCACTCACTCACTCACTCACTCACTCACTCACTCACTCACTCACTCACTCACTCACTCACTCACTCACTCACTCACTCACTCACTCACTCACTCACTCACTCACTCACTCACTCACTCACTCACTCACTCACTCACTCACTCACTCACTCACTCACTCACTCACTCACTCACTCACTCACTCACTCACTCACTCACTCACTCACTCACTCACTCACTCACTCACTCACTCACTCACTCACTCACTCACTCACTCACTCACTCACTCACTCACTCACTCACTCACTCACTCACTCACTCACTCACTCACTCACTCACTCACTCACTCACTCACTCACTCACTCACTCACTCACTCACTCACTCACTCACTCACTCACTCACTCACTCACTCACTCACTCACTCACTCACTCACTCACTCACTCACTCACTCACTCACTCACTCACTCACTCACTCACTCACTCACTCACTCACTCACTCACTCACTCACTCACTCACTCACTCACTCACTCACTCACTCACTCACTCACTCACTCACTCACTCACTCACTCACTCACTCACTCACTCACTCACTCACTCACTCACTCACTCACTCACTCACTCACTCACTCACTCACTCACTCACTCACTCACTCACTCACTCACTCACTCACTCACTCACTCACTCACTCACTCACTCACTCACTCACTCACTCACTCACTCACTCACTCACTCACTCACTCACTCACTCACTCACTCACTCACTCACTCACTCACTCACTCACTCACTCACTCACTCACTCACTCACTCACTCACTCACTCACTCACTCACTCACTCACTCACTCACTCACTCACTCACTCACTCACTCACTCACTCACTCACTCACTCACTCACTCACTCACTCACTCACTCACTCACTCACTCACTCACTCACTCACTCACTCACTCACTCACTCACTCACTCACTCACTCACTCACTCACTCACTCACTCACTCACTCACTCACTCACTCACTCACTCACTCACTCACTCACTCACTCACTCACTCACTCACTCACTCACTCACTCACTCACTCACTCACTCACTCACTCACTCACTCACTCACTCACTCACTCACTCACTCACTCACTCACTCACTCACTCACTCACTCACTCACTCACTCACTCACTCACTCACTCACTCACTCACTCACTCACTCACTCACTCACTCACTCACTCACTCACTCACTCACTCACTCACTCACTCACTCACTCACTCACTCACTCACTCACTCACTCACTCACTCACTCACTCACTCACTCACTCACAACAATAAAATACAACTATTCAACAGCTACCAGTTAAACTAACAACAAAATAAATATCACAGTCAAAATAAAACAACAATAGTTAAGAGTAAATAAGAAATCCACATCTTCAAAATTCTTAGAAATCTGAAAATAGAAAACAACCAGAGAGAAAACCATTCCAGACAAACACAAGTCAAACTTAAAGCACCCTTAAACAACAAGAAAAACCAAAATTACTTCAAAGAAAAACAACCTTAAAACACCCTAACAATTCTTACATCTTAATGAATTACATCTTAATGAAAATACTTATGTCTCCTGTCTATACTATACCTGTTGGTGTTGTTGTTATAATAAGATCTCTTAGGTTCTACCCTTGGTCTCCTATCAAGCTTATACTTAGAAATATCAGATGGATATCTAGAATATGACTGATTACCATGAGCAGTAGGCCTAGGGGTAGAATAATTACCATGAGCAGTAGGCCTAGGGGTAGAATAATTACCATGAGCAGTAGGCCTAGGGGTAGAATAATTACCATGAGCAGTAGGTCTAGCGGTAGAATAATTACCATGAGCAGTAGGTCTAGCGGTAGAATAATTACCATGAGCAGTAGGTCTAGGGATAGAATAATTACCATGAGCAGTAGGTCTAGCAGTAGAATAATTACTATGAGTACCAGATCTAGAGCTAGAATAAGAAGAATTACTATGAATGCTATGGCTAGATAATGAATAATTACTAAGAATACTGTTAGATCTGGAGTAAGAAGCATTAATATTAGTCCTAGAGTCAGAATAATAATCATGATACTTAGATCTCTTATTAGCAACAAAATTATCAGGGCTGTGGGATCTCTTTCTACTTTCTGACTTATCCATATCAACACCATAAGCTTTCATCTCAATACCCAACATCTCTGCAGTCTCTATCTCCCAGGACTGCATCTCTCTCCACATTGCTGCACTCATGCTGAAAAAATAAGAAAAGTTTATTAGAAAACATAAATGTAAGACAATATCTTATAAAAGTCTATAATTATTAAATTTAGATGAGCATCTGACGTTCTTGTAGACTGCCAAGAGACATGACTTCAGCTATATAACTTTTAAAAAAGTAAATAGAAATACATGTATTAAAAATACATGAGTATACAAAATGTCACCTATATCAGCACTTAATTGGGATGACTGGGATAAAAGATAATCAGCAACAACAGGTAGATGTTGGGGAAAGTTTGATATTGAATGATATTCATTTTTCTACTTCATCTGGCATATTAGAAGTAATGTTTGGACCTTTTGCAATAACACATTGTTGCATAACAAAGACCACAGGAGATGTATATGCATGGTAATATAAAAAATGAATGCTGAAAGTGAAAAGTTAAAATATTTCATCAAATAAAAAAAATGCATACTATGTGCCCCAAAGTTCTGGAAAAGCATTGGTGGAACCTGGAGCTTGAGAAGTGGCAGCAACACGGGCTTCATAACTGAAAAATAAAACAACCCCACAAACTAAATAAAAGTATTGAAACAAACTAAAACTACAAATTGAGTTATAAGAGTAAATTTTATTTATCACTTGTTAGACTGCAGCTTGAATTCAATTACCAGACCCAAGTCTAGATAAGGATTAAGATTTGATAGCTTTTTTCTAAAGAAATTAGTAACTATTTAAAAGATTGTGTCCCTTATATGTTGATAGGCCATAGGGCTGCTTTATAAAATCAAAATATGGCCAAACAGTTTGGCGGATAGCTTGGGTTTAGGGGATAAAATAACCGAATAAATTGGCAAATGGAATGCAAATCTGGATACGTTATACAATTTCGTAATTTTGAATTGAGCGCCCTCAAAACTTTGCCTATCGTCAAATAATCGTGTACGTGAACAAAGGCCTGGCACAGCGACAATGTCATCATGGTCGTGTATTCAACAGTAAAAAGAGACACGAAATGACTATTCTAAATCAAACACGGATTAGCACACATTTCTCACGAATAAACATTTGATAGCAGCCATTAAAAAGTACATAAATTTGGTATAAAATAGAGTTAAAAGCTATAAAACCATCTATTGTTTACATGTTATGAAATTCTATTGTTGTCGTTGCCAAGGAAGTAGTTTCTACAGGAAGTGAGTGTATGAATACATTTATGTGATTATTTGGTTAAATATATGTTTGGATACTTTGTGATATATTTTGTTTACTGGATTCAAGATTTGTATCAATTTTATAGATATCCAAGATCCATTTGATAGGTATTTATAAAGGAAATAGGCATACACTAAAAATAGTTCCATGCGGACATCACCGGAAGTGAGTGAATTGCCTAGCGACGGCACTGGTCCAGAGAGAACAATAAAAGGTAAAACTTGCACAAGTTTTGGGGTATTTTATTGATTTTGGAGGATGATAGGGGCTCGGCTTTAAATAACTTTTTATAATCGCAAGTGCTGGTTGTGTTTTAGAAAGTTTTTGAGGCGCCAAAATTTGAAATCTGTTGGTTCAATCATGCGCGGCCGTAGCAACCGGCCTATTGTTTGTTTATCAGTTGTTTAATGATAATTTTTCGGCAATATGTGGATAAACTTGCTACATATAGCGTTCGGTTTAAAGAAAATGCACTTACGAATCATTTGCATGACTCAAACTTGAAGAATACTTGTATTCCATGGTAAATAATTTAATTCGTAAGTGATAGAGTTTACTTAGCAAGAGCTTTTGCAAATCTGGGCGGAGTTTTTACCCGGGCCTATTTATAGGAAAACCTTAGTTGTGGGCGGGGCTTACTTTTGGCCAATCAGATTGAATGTTACGAATTTTTATTTATTTTACCCAATGACAGTATTTGAGACATAATTTGTTTTGATTTAGATTTTGAATAACATAACAACAAACTTGTGTTTTGAATAACTTAAATTTTATTCGATTTCGCAAATATTTGACTAAATTTTGAGCTGTAAAATTGCACAAAACTTGTGATGATTAATTCCTTTAAGTCCATGCAATTCAATTTGACCATTCTATATTCATTTTTCAATAAAATGCATTTTTGTTGGTCGTGATGCCAATTTGATTAGGTAAGAAACAAGCAAAATATAAGTTTTACTAAAATTTATCCATACACATAGGCAAAATTGGTAATTATTCGCATCTACATATCTTAAGCATTACACCAGAGACGCTGGTTTCATGTTTATGTTCATAAATATCAAATTTAAGGCATTTTAAACTATGCACGAAAACACACCTATTTTGATGATACTTGAAAATTAAAATTTCGTTTTTGTGTGTTAGAATTGGCATTTAATGTTTAATAGTATTTCCTTTTGATAAACAAACAAGAATCACATTAATGTTCACCAGTACAATAGAGTTCAGAGTACAATCAACTCCAGAATTAAGTTCTACTACTCTGGATAGATATTTAGAAAGGATCCGTGTTAAGTACGGGTTGCGGGATTTTAATATCAACCAAGATGGCAGCCTCCTTGGCAAATTTCTCACTAAATGAGTGTAAAGGTATATGTCTACCACATTTCTCGATAAGAATAAGGTTAAATACCTTAAAGTACTCTTATTATCTTTATAAAATTGCTTTGTTTTGTTTTTAATGACATTTGCCGCGTAAATTATGGTTCAAATGTATTTAATTATTGTCAACCTAGTTTCTGTTCATTTCCGTATTTTTTACTAAAACTAATTTTAGTATTATAAA
This sequence comes from Mactra quadrangularis, assembly GCA_025267735.1. NCBI lineage: Eukaryota > Metazoa > Mollusca > Bivalvia > Venerida > Mactridae > Mactra > Mactra quadrangularis. The sequence continues at coordinate 41,466,795 of CM046311.1, read as the reverse complement.
TAGAAATATGTTTATTTTGCTGGGATTTTCGATTGGAAAAGATCTTGGGAGGTTCCAGGACAAAGATAGGTATTCCACTTCCCTTCAAACATGACGGTTTGATTAATCTGTTCAGGAATTAATGTTGTTTACAAGTCAGTACTGTAGTCCTAAATATAAGACCCTTCATAACTATTTTATCATACGGACGTTCTTCTGAACCTACGTAACAGAGAAATGTCAAAATGATAAAAAAGTTACGTAGGGTCTTATATTTAGGACTAGTCAGTACTGTTGCATTATGTTACATATATGAGTCATACATGATAAATAACAAATAATGTAAATTTCAGGTGCATTACAAGACATTTTAGAAGCATTTAGAGAACCAACAAATATAAGACGTCTTGATGAAGCAAGAGATCATGCAGGAAATGATATGTTACGTGCAATGCAGAGTGTGTTTCCATTGGCATCACAAATACAAATGGAAGTGATACAAAAATATGGATTCCCATCTGATGGAGATGGTATGATGATCCTTTTATTTAGTTTAATAACAAAAATTTCAGTTGTACCACTGATGTTCCGCCAATCAGTTAACAGAACCAGATTTTTTGTCATATTGCTTGAGGCTGCCTTTTATACTTTCTTGTTATTTTGTTTCAGAGATTTATATTGGTTGCGCAATTTCTGACATTACTGCACCTGATTTATGTCATAAACTATAGGTGCTGTCAACCAAACATCAGGGATATTCCTAGGACGCGATTTCTTGCACTAAAATGGCGAAAATCCCATTGAAAGTCCTTAAATGCGAGAAAATATCGCACCACTGTCATCTAGACGCTTATCGCAACAACTTTCTGGTACATCTAGTTTCCCCTTTTAATTATAAATATCCATTAAATATCGTAATATTTACGGGAATATAATTTAATCTTAATCTGAGTATGAACAAACAATTACGTCATTAAAAATCGATTTAATGTGAGTCGGCTCCGAGTCCCTTTGAACTGATAATCGAGGCATATCAACTTCTTTGATGATTACGGCCGACCTAAATTCTATAATGACCGACGATGTCTTTGTTACTGATTTGAGAGCCGTGTGGTCGGTAATAAGTAAATTAACTCATAATAAAAAACTGATTGTATGATTGCACTGTAACTTTTAGCATGTTCCATGACAGATGCTCTCTTGCATTATACAATAATTAAATGAATGTTGATTGTTTCATAATCAAGCATAATGCAAGATGGGTTCATTTGCAAAAAACCCAAAAAACTCTCAGTATCATATGTTTTATTCAGGAATAATGCCAAAACCACCAACTTAAAATTAGAATCACAAATAGGGTATATTATTGATTAAAGGTTAAAATGTTTTTAAAGATTTGATTTGAGAAGAATTTAATTTGATGCCATGAATAAAAAATCTCGTTATTTTTTGGCAAAGGGAAGAATTTCTACCACTGAAATCAGAAAAATCTCATCATTTGCTTGTAAATGGGAGAAAAACTCTCACTGAAAATATGACCTAGGAATATCCCTGACACATCAATCACAACATGTACCTTCACATCAGCTGTTGTGGAAATACAATAGAGCATTGTGGTCTGGTTTTAAATGTCAGTAGACAAAATTAACTTCCTGATAAAGATAAGGATTGCTTAAATTTACCTGAGATTGCTTCACTTCTCCTACAGTCAAACCTGCTTTAGCGACCCTCTGTATAATGTGGCTATCTGTCAATTGTGACCTAATTTGGTGTCTCCTGTGACATTTTCCTACATATTAAACCTGTATATTACAATCCTCTGTCTAATGTGACAAGTGACCTATGAAATCGAGGCTGAAAATGCATCCGACTCCAAATTCCTGTTTCAACAACATCAGAAGCAATAGACTTAGCATCCAAACTTAAATTATATTCCCAACATACAGGGATTCTGAGGGAATGTTGAACTAATGGATTTAGCTGCCAGTATGAGTGACAAATTAGTAGAACTGTCGTTAGTGAAACGCAAACAGACTAAAATTAGTGACTTTTTCTCAAGCAGGACCTCCTGAGTGCCACAAAATCTTGATAAACACTTGTTTTCTTAGGGCAACATGCATTTTATAGATTTTAAACATTTTTAACATTAACCTTTGTGTTGGATACATTGTACTTCTGATTAGCTTGTCAAGTAAATAGTGTACACAAAACTTGAGTTGTATTTGTACCCTGCGTATTGTGACCCTCTGTCTAATGTGACTTTTTTGGCTAACTCCGAGTGAAGGTCACAATACACAGGTTTGACTGTACTTTAAAGGGCAGAATATTTACTTTGTCATTTTTGTGCTGCACATTACTTATAAAAGCCTCTGCAGGGGTTTGATAGATATCTGCCTGAAAATCTGGATTAATTGCTATAAAGTTGATGAATATGCATCTGAATGAAACTATAATTTTTTTACCTATTTAACTGGATTTTTTTTCTGTATATTTCAGGCGTTATAAGATTTACTCAAGCTGTGAAAGTTTATGAAAAACAAGACCAAGATGTAGCTGTGTTAAATAATCAACTTCGTGCAATATTGATTCCTCCTATAGCAGTTTATGGTCCATCTACAAATGGCTCGTGAATTTCTGAACTGCTCTTTTAAAGTCTAAAACTGGACCTTGGTTTAAGAAAAAAGCTAGTTCAAACTTATTTGATATCTTAGATATGGTTCATTTTGATCAACCATGTTCAGTCAAAAAGCAGGCTGTCAACCAACCACTGATAAAAATATAGGAATTTATATAGGAATTTTATTTTCAAAAAATAGGAACTTTTAGAGAAAACCAAGTAGAAATATAGGAACTTTTGAGGGTTATTCCAATACATTGAGGTCCCTTTACGCATACTAGCTTTGCTCAAAGACTGAATAAGTACATGTTCTGAATAAATACAAAGACTGAATAAGTACATGTTCTGAATAAATACAAGTTCAGTATCGGTGTATTACTTCAAATGACTAAATGCATCGTGGACCAAACTACATGTACCTCTAAATGAAAAAAAAATCAACGAACTATCTTGGAGTTAATGCATGTTTTACAAAATAATAACTCTTTTAAATGGTAAAATTTAAAAGATGGTTTGACCATTTCATTTTGTCTCCGATCCCTCTATGTTAATGACTTAATTGTTTAAAGAAAGTTTCTATATATACTAACTGGGTATAATAAATGAAAATATTGTGGTACCCGGAATACTGGCTTTAAATCTATCTAGAGAAAATAAATTCTTCCATCATTTGATCTGACACAAGCAGAAACCTGCCGTTTATTACAGCAGCTGATGTAGCCTTTCCTGATCCACAGAGCTGATGATCAGAGTGTATCAATTGATAATGCATCATAGATCATAGCAAACTGAATGAAAGATTCATCTTAGTTACTCATCAAAGTAACTAAATGAGGACTTCCAATTTTCTTATTTCATACAACTTTTTTATCAGTGACCCCAAAGGGAAGATGTTTCAATTATCAATGTAGTCCAGAACACCCCAAGATGATGCTACATAAAAATTCTACTAGCTCTGGGCACATGGTTTCATACAGGAATATTTAAACAATTGTTCTATGTTAAGATTGTGAATTCTGTCAATTTTGCTCTCACTTTTTGAACATTTTAGATGATGCAAGCCTAATATGAAAGTTCTAAATATAATTTACTTACAAAATATTTTTTAAGACTTCTATAAAAAAATTCTTTACGAAAATAAGTACGCCTAAACAGAGGTTACCTTTGGCATCAAATTTGTCACTTAAATAAAGGATACATGCCTACAGGTTTAGAGATCTATAATACACCAGTGGTACCATTAATGAACTACAAGTAGAGTAGGATATTGGAATACCCTTGCAGTTGCTTTACTTTGTAGTATAATTTAGCAATGTATTTTATAGGTTGCAGTGACTACAAAATGAAATTAGGTTGAATAGACCACTTTGAAAACTTGAACAAGGAACATTTCTTCTAAATTTTTCAAGAGGGTTTTTTAAAAAAGAGTTGCATAAGTAGCAAAGGGTTAGGGCAACTTGAATACTGACACTTGACAACTCAGATCAACTCATCATGTGCATTTACATTATTCAACTTATAGACAGTATAAGAGGAAACAGATACAAAATACTCAATTATATATGAAAAAAACAATTAAACATACTCGACATGTTCAAATTAGAATGATTTACAAAAATATAGGAATGATGGACAAAATATAGTACAAATATAGGAAATATAGGACACTTTTGAAAATATAGGAATGAAACCCAAAATATAGGAATAATATAGGAATATAGGAATTGGTTGACAGCCTGAAAAAGTGAACTATGATTTTAGAAAACTGGAGCTTGTACAATTCCTTGTATTTATTTATATCTTTGGATCTGAGACATACCAGTAAAAAGTATCAAATAAGTTTTTGCCAGCACTAATGTATTAAGGTTAAAAAACGTGTATTTATTAATATATTTGATCAGATACTTTGTGGTCAACCCTCTATACAGTTTTAACTTTTATTGTCATAAAGGTTTTGCCGGCGCTGGATTTAGGCAATCTATGACAGTGTTATTATCGTGTTACGTTAAGAGGTCTGTTGGAATAAATGAAATTTCTTAGAAATTAAGTTAATTAATTTTGTCAGTGTGTTGTGTTTTATGTTCTTTAGTATTTTTGTACTTACATGTTAATTCCTTTGTTGTAAACTGTATGCATTGGTTGTGCTGTCTTTCTAGAAGAGTATAAAGCTGTAACTTAGGATTATGCTGCAGAAATTAAGAAATGTACAAACTTTATTGGTCCCTCTGCATACACTTTTGTCAAGAATATGCCACTGTGATTTTATAGTCACAGTTGATCATGACATGAAAATAACACAGTGCTCAACAGGAGCTTGACAGTAAAGAATGACATAAAATATTAATATGTTAAAATATTTGCAAGGTAAATCTGAATAAAATAACAATCTTTTTAAGTTGTAAGTGGGCACTCTACCACATGACTTTTAAAAGCTAGCTAGAAGTCAAGGGTGTGTGTCCTATTTCACCTCTGAAACAATAAGACATAGCTTTATACACTTTAAAATTCATCTCTGTATTTAATAAATAAAAAAGTAAAAAAAGTATGAAAATTGTTAAATGTTTTTATTTTATTTTCAATTTTACAGAAAAGAAATCATAATCTATGTCTGTACAAAATGGTTACAGAATTTGATGAGTTGATACTAAATATATATAATGTATATATATACACAAAATATGAAGAGTCCTCAGGACTATAGACTGCTCACCCGATCACTATCAGAAAAACCTTAGACTGCTCACCTGGGATCAAATTTGATTTTCAGGGGAGATAATTTTGAACTGGGATCAAATTTGACTTCCAGGGGAGATAATTTGAATGATCATTGAATGGAAGTTTTATATCAAGGAAATCCATTACAAAAATTGTTAACTCTAAGTTTTTTCCTTACAGCTATTCAAGATAATCTTGACAAATGGACAAATATCAGTCACAAAAGCTCGGCCTCAGCATAATGTGCTGAGGTGAGGTTAAATGAGATAGGTAATACGTATTCATAACACAAAAATATCGGCATCACAAATTTTTATGTATAGTTCATATTTTATTAACTTGCCCATATTAATACATTACAATAAATTATGAACAGAAGACCATATAGTTATTGTCTAGTTAAAACCTGGTAACTTCAATTTCAAAATGCAAGGTTGAGAGATTTTGTCTAGACAGTAACGATATGAGGCTAAAGTCTAAAGAAAATTGGCTGGTTTTCCCTGGCAAAGCTTCAACTTTGTAAACAATAAGTAGATGTAAAACTATAGCAATACACTTCAAACGGTAAAACCATCTCGGACAGATTTTTCGGGATTATCCTTTTCAGTTCACAGTGTAATGTATTTATAAGGACAAGTCAATAAAAACTGTACTAAACATACCCATGTATATAATATAACGCTCTACAACAAGCCATGGCTGTTTATAAGATATACAAAATGAATAAACATCACATTTTTCAATACAAGGCGCTCAATAATACATTTTACAAAGGCAATGATTAATTTGTCTGGTCAGCCATGGTAGTGACACCCAACCCATTTCATAGTCGGGCAACACAATAAAATCTCATTGACTAATCTAATTACGGCATCATTACTGTTAAGGAATTTCTCATGTACAAAGTATCAAGTGTTTTGATTGGTCAAAGTAATGTTAGAAAAAAATGAAACAACCAATCAAATATCACTTTACTTAAACTAAGAGTAGAATTGTGGGTACCACAGATGGCTAACCAGCAAGAATGCACCAATACATGGAAAAAAAAAATGAAAATCATCACAATACCCTCACTGGGTATAAATGTAACTTAACAAGTGACTGTAACAGCTATCAGTATTATAATACTATAGATGACCAACATGAATCTAGTGCTATTCTAAAGAAAGCATTGATATCCCCCTGCCTGCCACATAGCCATGAAATTTAACATGAATACTGGTAAATATAACTAGTGAGCCCACTCTCCAAAGGATATTAGGCAGTAGTTTCAAATTGATAAAACATAGTAAGGTGTTTGTTAACAATACTTCAAATCAAAGATAATCAAGCGGAGATTTTGAGTCGGCCTCTTTTCAAGAGCCATAAGAAATGGACAGTTCACATAACCATAGTTTCTAGGATGCACTGGTACTGGTTTCCCATCCTCTCCAAGCACTGCCTACTTCCATATAAAAATTATGTTTAAAGTTGGGCTCAAGCCCATTTATTTCCCACATTAAAGGTTATGTTCAGAGCTGGCTTAAAACCCACTATTTCTCCACAGTAATGAGAGTATATCAAAACATGAAAGCTCTAGATAGCTTACTTTACTAGTTAAGGAATGTTTCAAGGCCTAATTTCTCAATAGAGTATAATTCCAAGCATCAAAGGAACAAAGCAACCAAGCATGTTTTGGTAACTGTCTAAGACAATAACTTCACAAATAAGGCTGTGTGGCCAAGTATTCAAAGGGAGATAAATCAAAATCACACAAAAATAGAGTTGTGGTTCTTGGGCATTAATCAAAGGTAGATAAATCCAATCCATAAAAATAGAGTAACAGTTTCTGCACACTTCTTTAGTTCATAGTAAGAAACACACACAAACCCAAAATTTAGACTATTGACATAATGAAAAACTGTGGCCAGAGTAAGGGAAATTCGCAGCATGCTATACCCAGTACCTTATTAGCAACACACCAGTTGTAAACCCCCCAGGATTAAAACCCGAAGTGCAAAAATACATACAGAAGCAAAAAAGTAAACCTAAAAAAAGTTGGGAAAACATTTTGCATAAGCAGCACAAACCTTTGGCACATGATGTACAATGGTCTCAGTAATTAACAATAAAAAAGTCAAGGGTTTCACAATGACAATATATATATGCTTGTGGGACAGTTTCAAACAATACAGCAGTTTATTATAGTATGGCTTGAAAAGGGTGTGGAAGCAACTAATACCGGCAATATGCATCTGTACAATGTGGGCTGGATATAATTAATAAACCCATACCCATGACAGTCCATGCCAGGTTTATGACCCAGTCTCACTGATAGCAGAATAATAAACCCCTATTAAGCATTTTTAAGGTCAAAATACTGGAAGGGGGAAAATGGCTTTGCGGAGACCCCTCCAATTTTGCAATAGAACAATCACTACAACAAAGGTAGGATGGTTTTTGTTTGTTTTTATGCTGTAAATCATCACTTTAAATTGGGTTATATTCAGAGACCAAATAAACTAACCAGGCATAGTTTTGAACATGGTTTATATATATATATTAAATTAAGCATACCATAGACTGTATTAAATAGGTAATAGAATACTTTCCTCTATGTTAAATATAAATTTTACTTAAAAAAAACTAAATTAATATAGGTTTTCATATATTGTATACATTTATAACACTATGTGGGCAGAGCCAAGAGAGGGAGGTTAGGAGGGCCACACCCCCAATCTCAACTAACTCCTCCCCTTGATCCTCCCACAAACAAGAGCACTTTTGGATGCTTACAAAAGCTACAGTAAAATTCATACAACCATTTAATATCCCTTCACATCTGAGGGCAAAAATAATTCTCAAGAAAATATTCATATGTATGACCAAGGCAACAGGGTTAGAAACTATTCTACAATGGTACTAGAGTCTGACTAGCAAACATGTTAAGTTTAAAGTTTTTAAAGAATTGTTAAGAAAAACTTTTAAAGGTCAATTTCAGGGGTTCAAAATTTCCATTTTACAGTTATGGTTAATTCGGCTTAGTTTCGTTCATTAAAGCCCCTTTTCAACAGTCAGTAGACACATGAGGCAGACATTTAATCCAACCATTTCTAGAGGCACCAGGATAAGTCTTCAATCATACATTACAAAATCTGCATTTTTTTAAAATAGAATAAAATAAAGGGCTGGGTCACAGAGAGGGGACTGGGGACTAAATAAATGTATTAAAATGAGATAACCACTCAGATCACCGTTTCAACAATTTTCTGGTTTTATAAATGTATCTAGAATACAAGCTACAGCTTCTGACGTAGGATCTTCAAACGTAAAATCCCTCATAATTTCAATTAGGACTAAGTACTAGCAACAGTAGCTGTTATAAAATAAATGAATAAAGTACAAGCAAGTCTGACCATGGGCATAGTCTATATAAATCTAGTATGGAAAAAATCTATGTGTAAAATATCCATTCTTATGATTTTTAAACCCTAAAATTCCGAAGCTACAGGGAATAATAAAGTCTCCCCATATAAACAAACTGATACATAAAACATGTATGATAACTATAATATGTGTGTATAGACTGACAATTTTAACATGACATTCTACATCCATTCTAGAATAATTACATAGAAGTTATAATTCATATTTAGTAAAAGTTATTTTTATCTTCATAAGACACTTGTTATTTTTTTTAAATAATTACACAATATCTTGCCAGCTTTTGGATAAAATTCATAATTATTCCTAAGGTAGTCCTATTTATTTAAAAAAAGAAATCAAATGGTCTAAATGGTAACTGATATCCGAAACACAACTGCTGTGGTTTTACATCTGAATTGACAAGGTACAATTTCTATGAAGTGTATTCAATTGATTACAATCAGGTCTCAATGTTGTCTGACTATAAAGTTAAGTACGACAGTTTAACATCCCTATATGATAAACAATAATGATACTACATGTAATTCGGTCAAATGGACAAGATGGCTACGCCTTAGATGTTAAAATGAAACATTATAATAAAAAACTCTGATATGATATAAATACATATATGTAATAACTTATATAATGACTATGTGGTGCCACAAAGGTTGATATCTTGTATGTTAACAAATCTTTTAGTGCTCAGCATTAAAGGTTGTCTGGTCACCCCTGACATCCTTTACTTGGGTAACTGCAACATGTGACAGCTAGTAAACATTTGGTTCAGCGACAGACTATGTATTATATAGCTGGTGGCCTAACTGGGCAATCTTCTTTAAAAATAAATGGAATTTGGTTATAAGTAACTTAGCTCCAGTAAAATTTAGTTAATGAGTAACATTATTTCTACAACAAAATTTGGTTCATGAATAAAGTGACCAATTTAACATTTTAGTTTATTATTAAAACTGCTCATCAACAAATTATTTTTTTTTTGGTTATGAATACAACTCTTCATTGACAAAATTTGATTGATGAGAATAGCCTTTGAAAATTGACCAGCAGCAAAAAAAATACAATTAAAGTCAGTGACAAAAGTGTGTGATGTGTTCATCTGTCTCAGGTCAGTTTGTACAAATTTTAACATTGCTATATCAACAAAATTTGGTTCATAAATAAAATTGCCCATTGATATACAAGCCAGATTAATAAATACTGTTTTAACAAAAAAACTATGAGCAAAAAGCAAATAAGCCCATTTGTATTAAATTTAATTAGTTTCATAAAATGAATATGTACTTTTTACAATACTATAAAACAATATGGTTTAACATTAAGGTTTTTCCATTGCATGTTAACAAAGTTGTTCAACAAATCTATGAACATGTTTTAACCAATCTAACATAATGAAAAGTAAAACCACTAACAACAGACTAATTTCAACTCTCCCCAAACTTGATTCAAACTATCAAATTTCAAATTATTGCTAAATTTCACAAAAGCAGTCAATATAAAATTGTCCATTGCATAGCAATAATAATTTCAATGCCATATTTCCTTATCAATTTAAGATTGAAGGTTTCACTAACATTTTATCACATCTAGAAACTGTTTGAACAACTAACATCTGTTTTACAGTTTATCATCAGTAAACGACATGCCCCCAACCACTCTACACTACTAAAAGCCTTTTAGCAGAAGTTTTTGAACATATAAAAATGTAGTCAATGAGTTATTTGAATGAAGTATGATCTAAGTGAGTTCATTTATGATATATTTCACACTGGTTTGAATGTATTCATCTTTGAAAGAAATTTGACCGAAAAATTTCCTACAAAATATACCATCGCACTAGAGCCCTAAGCAACGTTTAGGCAGTCCTTAGCAGCATAACGGTTAATGTTTCCTGCAGCTAATTCTTCTCATCACTAAAAGACTAAATATTCTATAAAGCACAAAGAGTCCTTAGCAACAATTAGGCAGCCCTTAGCAACAACACATCTCTTAGTTTTTCCCCACTTGTTCGTTCCTTTCTCTCTTTGACTTCACAGAAGTTAAGTTTTTGTTCACTAAACAATATTACATCAGGTTTAATTTCACATCACATCACTGTCAGGACAGTTTACCCCATTTATGGGTCTCTATGTATATTTTCACTTCACATACTTAATGGTTTTTCTAATCTTCAAAAATTCACATAGAACACTGGTGCATAGTTTATCCTGGTTTTCTCATGGAAGCACTTTTCTCTTATATTCTTATACATAAAAAAACAAAATCACAGGAGTACTCTATTGATAACAGGCAGGCAAAAAAACCATGCCCTTTGAAAAAATACCATAACTTGTTCTATAAAACAGTATTTGGGGTTTTTGTTTAACGTCAGCACCAGTCAGCTATGTAGTTAAAGTCACGGAACAGTTCTTGGTCGTCCACATTAAGGCTACGTCGATCCTTGGCTGGTGTCAACACTGGTTTCTCCTGAGTAAATTCATCGTCAAAGTTACTGACATCTTCAGTATGTCGCTGAAAGTAAACAAACAAACAAATACATAAAAATGTACACACAATAGCTTGGTTGAGAGTTCTCAGGTCCCTAAATTCCATCATCAATTTTTATAAGCATTTCTGTAAATATTTCAATCAGAATGTTACATTTCTTTAAAAAAAAACTTCAATAAATAAGGGTATCTCCCTATCCTCTCATTTGTACAACCCAATTACAACAGTACCTTAGACAATAGATAATAATATACTCCTATTAGTACCCAATAAAGATGATCTAGTTAATGACCCATGGTGACCAAGTGACCCCAAGTGAAAAAAGGTATTCACAACCAGTATTTTATGATGTTAAATAAGGGCACCAAAAATCATTTTAATCTATTCTTTCAAGGTTATCATTTAGAAAACAACTATAGACTCTCCATTAAGCTCATTTCTCTGTACTTTCATTACATTATTTGGCAGAGTAGCTGATAGATTATTTCATTTCAGCTCTATCAACTTATTAAGCACTTCCTGGTCCTCCATTACATAGCTAGTAGGATGAAGTTTCTTTCTCATGGAAAAAACAGGGTTAGGTTTTGTTGGGGAAACAAATCAGGAGCTGGCTATCCAATGATTATCAGTCCAATATGGTAACCACCAGCCACACTCACTCCTTGATAGATAGAGGGTTATATAAAAACAGATGATACATACCACTGTGGGAACAAATGGTGGTTTAACTCTTCTCATTAATAACTCATTCCAATCTAAATTCTGTAAAATAAAAACAACAACATAAAATAACTTTGTAACAGTTCAACTTTCTGGTCATGGAAGATTATGTACTCTCAAGTTAAAATCCCAAAATGTAATCATTTTAATAACGTCAGTGAGGCATCCTCTAAATAAACATTAATATTTTATAGGTTAAATAAGCTTTACTTTGAGTAAATCCTCAATATTGCATCATATATAGCTTTATATATAAAAACATAAAACAGCTCAGCTAGCTCAAAGCACAAGTCTACTGATCAAGTGGGTTGTAGGTTCAATTCCCAGACAGGGAATACTTTCATGGAGCTTTTTTATTAAATAATTTCTACTGCCATTTTGCTTCCTACCACAAATTCTTAATCATATAGGGCAGTTGTCAGTCACTAATGGATATTATGTGCCAAGTAACTGGTTAACAGCTTAATCCAGAGATTTTGCCTTTTCGGGAATGGGGAGTAGGTTGACTAACTGCCATGATACAACGTGTTGCTATGGTGTTAAAAAATATAACCTACCCTAAAGAATGCTTGTTTTTTAACATCTTCAGCATCTCTTTCACTTGAACCAAGTCTTCTATCTGGATTCCTTCTTAATAACTATAATATATATATATATATATCAAATATGTTACTTAATAATAAATGTTGATAAACAAATCTCATTAAAGTATTATAGCTCGTTTAGGATAACTTGAGACAAAATACAATGATACCATTTTTATTCACAGGTGGATTTAAGTTTAGAACACGTTATTATCGACTATTATCAGTGTGTTTTTGATGTATTAAATTTAGTACAAGAACACCTGTTCCACGCATTAAAACATGTTTAAGACTTGCATTACACAAATCAGCAGACCTCCCTGTTTTATGTAATATCCGAGTCCCAAATATGTAAACAAACTGAGTCGTTTGTCTCAAATTATCCTAAACGAGCTATACCTTTAAACCCAATATCATAATACTAACTTATTTAGCTAGAAGGTGAATAAGGTTCTAACATCTAGTTTTATCTTTCATAAGTCTGCTTCCTAGTCCCCCAGTACTGAGCACTTAATAATAACTTTTCTTGGCACATTAAAGGCACCCGTTCATCCAAATACGAAATTGCAATTTTTTTGTTAAATCGCCATAAAAATAAACTATTTTTTACGAACGCTTGTATATAATAGATCTAAGATTGTTGAACAATGCATTCGGTCAAAATAAATGTCCGTTTAGTAGAAAATAAAGGTTTTATAACCCTAAAATCTACTGCGTAACAGACGGGATGAGTTCTAAAAATAGTTCGACCTTGATGACATTCACCCACAAACCATTGCGGGGATTCCCATTAACCTGGTTCCCTGGACTCATATCGCTACATGTACAACCGGTATATCTCTGACTTTGTCCCTGTGGCGGCAATGCGTACACACCGTATTGTTTACAAAATGGACATGGGTTCTTAAGACTTAGAAGACGACGATAAGTCCTGAAAGAAGACGCCTAGTGAACGAAGGAAATGAAGTGGAGCGATGGATAGAGGTTACTGAGGACGTTTACTTATTAAACTGCGGCTAAAATAAGCGTTTTTGTCAGGTAAGACTTGAGCTAACGATTTTTAGACGACGTAGATCTCGATCTCTTGTCTTGAGTTTACTCATTTAATCAAACATTATTTGGCGAATTGATTGTCTAAACTGTTCAAGAATTTCATGATTCCAAGCAAATCACGTTGTGATGATAGATTTGTTCCATTGGAAATGTGGGCTTCGTCCCCCGTTACTTCGCCCTTATTCTAATACAACATATCAACGCTGCATATATGCAGTCAGATTTACTTTAATTTGTGAAAACATTGCGTATTGTAAATATATTCCAAGCATTGCATGTTGTAAGCACAGGGAATTATTTTGTTAACAAAGAATTTGACTTCTTATGAGTTGTCAATTATTATTCAATCTGTAAAATAAAGTAAGTTGTGTGACTAGTTTTATAGATCACATATTGATTGAGCAGATGTGTAATACTAATACACATAAACATTAGTAGGTTTTCTGATGATTGAATTTATGCATTTCCTCCAATAATATGCCCTGCTTAAGTTACAAATTCTATTTCTCTCTGTCTTAGCTTTCTGGAATATTGTGGGAGCAAATCAGTGATCAAAATGGTATAAGCCAGCCATCCACCAACTCTCCAAAGCAAGAATATTTAAGCATAAAACTGAAAACATCCAGAACCAGACGCTTTCCGTCTCAGAGTACAGCGACAACTTCTGAACAAGGACCTTCCTCTCCAGGTAAACCGTTTTGTAATGATGTAAGATAGGGACACATTTTACTGCTCAATTATTCATTATGATGATGAACTGCTTTTAAAATCATGATTCCTAGTTGTCTATTGTGTTCAATAGAAAGTTATGACAATTCAGTGAATATAACTAAACTGTATCAGTTGAAAAAAATACAATGACTTTGAATTGTAATGATGAATTAGCAAAATGATATATGCTTGTACTTAGGGCCATTTCAAGACAGCTCTCTATGTATACACATGAATTTTGGATCTGCAGAAGTCTAGAAGTACTGTAGTAAAAGGTTATTTGATAATTGGGTTATCTTACATGATGTATGAACTAATTACATGTACATGTATTAAATAGATCTAATAATAGCATTTATCATGCATGACCTGTATGTAACTACTTTGTCTCAGTATTTTTGCTGGCAATATCCCCGCTATGTAGATATATTGTACCTTGCCAACATACTTGATTTGTTACTTATAATTACATTTTCTTGTTGTATTATTACTTGTATAGCTTATTCAGGGGTGTAAAGTCAATTGATCTTTAGAATGTACAGAAACACTTGTTGTAGTCAATTTATTGCAGCAGCCTATATTAAGGAGTAATTAAAATTGTGATTGAAATAACTATGACATTTATGTGTCCAAATATGCCATCACCAGTTCTTTGAGTTTCGACTATTTATTTGAAATACTCTGTATAGTGTTTTGGTGAATAACTTTGTTAAGGCTCAAATTTATGTGTAAACCTTATATAGTAGTACAAAATCATAATTTGAGGACCCATACACAAATTGGATGTTTTGTCTGGCGCTGAGATATTAAATTTTTCTGTGTATAGTACCCACTCATAGGCCTAGGGAAATCTTGATTTTGAGATAAATTGATCCACTATAAAATATGATGTAAAATTAAAAAGGTAATCCGAGTACATTTGTAGTTTTTTAGTATTCATTTATTTATCAATACAATATTACTTAGGATTCAGGCCATACTTTTGTCGTGAGATAGGTTTAATTATTGTAAATATTTTTGTGGTGTGCATGATCTATCTTTTCAAAATTTCATTCATCCGAGAACTTTTAGAGAGCTCTGTGTATCTTTTATTTTTGTAGCTTATCTCATGTATTTAATGTATATTTTCAGGGTCAAGATTTTGATAATACATCTAACAATTGACCAGTGATAATTGTTTAACAACTGTGAATTCAAGTTGCAACAACAGGATCAACATAGTGAATAAACTCTTGACTATACTACTCATGAAAATTAAGGCAGATTCTTCTTGACTTACAATCTAACTAAAATATTAGATCTTTTCTACCATCTCTAGATCTGAAGACAAACAAGTTTACACCAATTTCTAAATGATTTTTCTGTTGACCAATTCAAATTTAATTAAAACCAATTAAAGTCTAATTTCACGAAAATGGATATTTTAGCAAACAAATAACCATTCTTAAAACTGAAACTAATACCTAATAGAACAGAATCTTTGACTTTTCAAATTTTAAAATGTAACAGGATCTTTGAGTGGCTAAATTTTGGAAGTGTAATTCAAAGAATTTGTGTGCCTTGCTATCAGATCTACATGTGGTTAAAAAGACAAAGAAATTAAGCTAGATTTCTCAACTTGATCAAGGAATTTGAAGTGACTTCCTGTGTTTTTGTGAAAAATGTATATGTATAAATGTCAATATCAATAATGCAACTTGTTCTCACTGACAAGAGACATATGAATACATTTTCAACTCCATGACTATCTGATATCTTAATTATAGATTTTGTCTCAGGTCAATGTGAATATGTTATGCATGATTTATATCAGTTCTTATGATCCTATGATTATTTGTATGCATGTCAATATTAATGTTATACCTTGCTCTAATTGGCCAGAGAAGTATGAATACATGTTTCACAGAATGACTTGTTGGTATAATTATGGAAATCATACATTTTGTCTCAGGTCAATGTGAACATGCTATGCATGATTTATACCTAATGTCCAATGATAATATGTATACATGTCAATATTAATGTTAAAAATTGCTCTCAATGACCAGTGACAGATGAAAACATTTTTAACTCAATTACCATCTGATATCTAAATTACAGATTTTGTCTCGGGTCAATATGAACTTGCTATGCATGACTTATATGAAATGTCCTATGATAATTATGTATACTGGTTGATATTTATTGTATAACTTGCTCTCATTGACCTGAGACATTTGATACATTTTCAACTCCATGACTATGTAATACATGTATCTAAATATACATTTTACCTTGAGTCAATGTGAACTTGCTATGCATGATTTATATCTAGTGTCCTTTGTGAATTTATATACCGGTATATGTCCATATAAATCTTATAACTAGCTCTCATTGACTAGTGACAAATGATTACATTTAATGCTTTTCAACTCCATGACTATCTGATAACTAAATTACAGATTTTGTCTCGAGTCAATGTGAACTAGCTATGCATGATTTATATCAAGTGTCCTATGATAATACCTATACATGTCAATGTTAAAACTTGCTCTAATTGGCCAGAGACAGATGTATACATTTTTCAACTCTATGACTATCTGAAATCTTAGTAATAGATTTTGTCTCAGTTCAACATGAACATGCTATGCATGATTTACATCATAATCAAGTGTCTTATGATAATATGTACATGTATTTGAGTCAATATAAGTGTAATAACTTGCTCTAATTGGCCAGAGAAATATGAACACATTTTCTACTGAATGACTTGTTCGTATATGGAAATCATACATTTTGTCTCAGATCAATGTGAACATGCTATGCATGATATATACCTAGTGTCCTATGAAAATATGTATATATGTAAATATCAATATTAAAACTTGCTCTCATTGACCAGTGACAGATAAAAACATTTTTAACTCAGTAACTATCTGATATCTAAATTACAGATTTTGTCTAGGGTCAATGTGAACATGCTATGCATGATTTATACCTAGTGTCCTATGATAATATGTATATATGTCAATATCAATGTTAAAACTTGTTTCATTGACCAGTGACAGATGAAAACATTTTTAACTCAGTAATATCTGATATTTTAATTACAGATTTTGTCTCGGTTCAATGTGAACATGCTTTGCATGATTTTTATTTAGTTTCCTATGAGAATATATATACATGTCAATATTAATGTTAAAACTTGCTCTAATTGACCAGAGACAGACGTATACATTTTTCAACTCTATGACTATCTGAAATCTAAGTAATAGATTTTGTCTCAGTTCAACATGAACATGCTATGCATGGTTATATCATGATCAAGTGTCTTATGATAATATGTACATGTATACAAGTCAATATTAGTCTTATAACCAGCTCTAATTGGCCAGAGAAGTATGGATACATGTTTCACAGAATGACTTGTTGGTATATGGAAATCATACATTTTGTCTCGGGTCAATGTGAACATGCTTTGCATGATTTATATTTAGTTTCCTATGAGAATATATATACATGTCAATATTAATGTTATATATTGCCGTCATTGACCAGAGACAGTTGCTTACATTTTCAACTCCATGACTATCTGATATCTAAATTACTGATTTTGTCTAGGGTCAATGTGAACATGCTATGCATGATTTATACCTTGTGTCCTATGATAATATGTATATATGTCAATATCAATGTTAAAACTTGCTCTCATTGACCAGTGACAGATTAAAACATTTTTACTCAGTAATATCTGATATCTTAATTACAGATTTTGTCTCGGTTCAATGTGAACATGCTTTGCATGATTTATATTTAGTTTCCTATGAGAATATATATACATGTCAATACTGATGTTAAAACTTGCTCTTATTGACCAGAGACAAATGTATACATTTTTCAACTCTATGACTATCTGAAATCTTAGTAATAGATTTTGTCTCAGTTCAACATGAACATGCTATGCATGATTTACATCATGATCAAGTGTCTTGTGATAATATGTACATGTATACAAGTCAATATTAGTGTTATAACTAGCTCTTATTGGCCAGAGAAATATGAATACATTTTTCACTGAATGACTTGTTGGTATATGGAAATCATACATTTTGTCTCGGGTCAATGTGAACATGCTTTGCATGATTTATATCTAGTGTCCTATTATAATATGAATATATACAGTCAATATATTAGCATTACAAGTTGCTCTTATTGGCCAGTGAAGAATGCATACATTTTCAACTCAATTATTTTTATAATATCTAAACTATAGCTTTTATTTTGGGGCACTGTGAACATGCAATGCATGATTTAAATTAAGTATCTTACCCAAGTATGTAGCTAGATTTATGTAAACTGATATTGTTTACCAATATCTGCTAGTAAACACACTGTGCATAGGATTTCTAAGTTCTTATATGAATCATTTTGTTAGTAGTTGATATTTGAATATCTGACTCCTATTCAACACAGTAAATATTGAATATTTAAAATAAAACTGAAGAATGATGAATATTCTTTGTGGTTTTTGTTTTGCAGACTTTAATTAAACCAGTCTTCATCTTAATTCACAAGTCTTAGTCTGATTATGGAAAATAGAGACAAGTTCATTCAAAAGGGGAATTCTTTATATAATTTGATAGAATCTATTGATGAGCTGGCCAGTGCTTGTGAAAAATTAAGTTGAAGACTGCTTTAAGCACAATATATTATTTGTTAAATAATTTGTGACAACAATAGATGTTACACCTGAATGATATGAAATTTGGATCACCAGCTTCAATTTCATGTTACCCAAGTACAGACATTTTTATCGCTTGATCATAAAGTGAAATTTTGTCAATGGATGACATGTGTGTCTATACAGTATTTAAAATGTGTCTGGTCCAAGACCTTCACAATGACATCCTTGTCCTTTAAATAAGTTGCAACTGTGATGGTAACAGCACAAAATGCTTATCAGATGTAATATGGAACAGCTTCTTCATAAAAACTGCTTATAATGCAGGACTACAAATTCCATATTTTTAAGTCATCAACCATGCATTACATGAATTTATCTATGATTGGTCAGTACTTAAGCCAATCTTGTCAACCCTCTGCTTTCTCATGATAAGATGTTGCAGTCACAAAGTCAGAGATGAAAATATCCAAATCATAAAGCATTGATATTGTAAAATGAACAGAAAACTGCTTCAATCAGATCAATTTATTCACATTGCAATCATTGATTTGACATAATTCTGATACAATATCTCATAAAAAGTTACATGAACATAATGTGAACAACTCATATAATTTATCATTATTCCAGAATCAATCATGTAAGCCTATCGTGATATGCTTATTTCATTCATACAAAAAATTCATAATTTACAAACGTTATATTCAATATATATAGGCTTTTAAAGTTGCGGGTTGCAGAAATAAAACAACCGGACAAAATCATTATCCATCATCGGAATAATTGGACAACCCTCTTTGATCCATCATATAATCAAAACACTTACTCGGGGTTTTCATTCGGAATTTCCAAAAATCTATGACAATATGTTGCAATGCTTTTAGTGATTTTCTTGTGTAATAGAATATTAAATTTTGCGCATTAACCCTATAATTAGTGGTTTAGTTGTTGTTTATGTTGAATAATAAAATCAATTTTCTGACATTTTCAGTATCCTAACAGTATAAAAAAGGGTCTATATACTAGTATTGTTCGATAATGGCGAATTCCATGTCGCAAACAAAACATATCAACACCAATCTCAAGGATTAACAATAACAAGTAGACATAAAAATGTTTCAATTAAGAAGTGTTCTATTCCCATGAATATTTTTTCTTCAGTAATATTAATTAAAACCAGACTGTCTCATTGTCAATAAAGTTGAATAACCAACATAAGCTATAATCAAGCTACATAATCAATTGTCTCCATCTTCTAATGAATGACTGATTATCAATTATTATAATAAATTTGTAGAAAAGCAGAACAGACAACAGGTGTATTAATAAGATAAATAACCAGTGACAGGGTAACTGGTTTGCTGAAATCTGGATTTTAATCACCCAATCACTCACTCAATTAGATTATGGGAACAGCTGGCAATACTTTCATTGTTTGAACTCAGAGACTTGTCATCTAAAATTCACCTTTTTACATAGAGAAACATGTAAAGATATGTTAAATGCTTCACTCTAAGTTCTTGAATTAAAACATTTGTTGACCATCAGCATTTGAGCAAGAACACATTTCAGATAGCCACAGTCACAGTAAGTTCTTTATCTGAGGGATAAGCAGGGGAGAAATTATAAATAAATTGTAAATAAATTATAATTATACTGTTTGGCAAACAAGCCATTAATAGTTTTAGAGTGAAATGATGTTTGTAATTAGAACTTTTTTTCTTGCAAATTTTCACATTCTGATTGCACAAGCCCATCTTCTTTTCTCAAAAGGTACAGTCAAAGAATGAAACAAATCCAAATCTCCATGGTTAGGTAATCTTAATAAAATCATGTCCTTTCCACAGAATATGTTCTGTGTAATGATATGACTTCAGCTTTGCAATGGTTGGATAATATGTGAACCAAAAATAGCCATACTGGGATGATAGGAGGGAAGAATTGACATCTCTGTATCTGGAAGTATGCCTATATTTTCTATGTGATCTGGTCAGTATGATTTTCCTGAAACAATAAAGTATACAACGCCTTAGAAACCAATTAAAGATGTTAATACTGGCACTTCTAATACATATTCACATGTAATTTGTATGATATCCGCTAATTTCAGAAAATGGATAATATGATTCCATTATTTTCAACACTTTCAACTATGCATTTGTTATTATAACAGAGTACAAAAAATAACTATAGTAAAGTTCCGCTTATAAGACCAGCAAAACCATAGGTCATAATGGCGAAATGGTCTTATTGTAGAGACCCCTTTGGGTCTTAATAATGATCAAAATCGCATGATTTTGACATAACAGGAATGGTCTTAATAGCAGAACTTTACTGTATGCAGCTAGAACATACAGTACTAAAATTAGTTCCCATCAATGAGTTTCGAATGTGCGTATAATGGTTGATAGTTTTGCTCGTGTGTGTCAGATGGGTACAGCTCATCGAGTCTAATACAAATCAATAGAATATTGATAAGTCATAGTTGTTCATGGCTGTATATAGGATATATTAAGAAAATTTATTAAATATCATGTGATATTTATCAGCTCCATGTTCTCATATGGTAAAGCAACTGACTAACACACAAGAGGAAGCATATTCAATCTTATTGCCGGTTACTTTTCTGCATCCTGATAGGATGTTAGGTTCAGTTCTAGTAAAATGTTCTGCTTTTTAATGCAGTGAATAACACAAACCTTAAGTTTCATCTTCCAAGGTCCACTTTCAAAGAATTTCATTCTAGATACACTTTTTGCATCATACCCAATGGTTCAAAAGTGTTCAGCAAAATTAGTTCCCCATCCACAAAATAGATTTTTCTTTGTTATTTGAAATGCAATCAATCTGAAAAAAAAGTTAAATCAATAAGCTGTCACATACTTACTCTTTTTGATGCTTAAAGTAACGGCACATACCTGTTCACATTATGAAAAGAAGGGTAAGTAAGTGGCCGGATAGCTCAGTCGGCAGAGCAATCACCCTGTAAGCAAGAGGTTCTGGGTTCAACCCCGGTCAGGCTGCATATTTTTATTACTGTCTGACATTTGGCGCCCAACATAAAACACCCTCTTAGAATTGTGCGAATTCATTGCTAGATAGCCCCAAAGACAACCAAAATCCAAGAATATGAGGACAAATTCCATTAAGGATGTTTTTGAAGCCGAGGTATAACACAGCACTTATACACCCTTGCCTTCAAGCTAGCTAATAGGGCAATAAGGTAGAGCGTCCGCATATGAATCCAGAGTTTGTGGGTCCATATCTCAGATTTGACCGTGGATTTTTATTGGGTTACATTTGGTTCCCCATGTTTGTCGCCAAATGACACAGTGTAAGAAAAATATTCAGCCTGACCGGCACTCAAACACAGAACCTTGAGCTAATAGGGCGAGTACACTACTGACTGAGCTATCCAGCCGCTAACATACCCTTCTTTCTTAATTTTAACAGGTAAGTGCAGTGACATAAATTTACATCACAGATTTTCATTTATAAATATTAATCTGAATGTATACACTGCAGTGCAAGACCTTCAGATATTAATCTTTTTACAACAAAACCCAACATTAAGTCTTTAACAGGATATTTCATTTCAAATTCCAATTTTCAAAAATCATAATCTCAATATATGTTGATACAAAACTGAGATTAATAAAAACGAAAGTGAAAGTAAAAATTTGGTCGCGAAAACACATCACTCTTGCATCTGTCAAAATGCTGTTTAATTGCCTTAGACTTAGGTCCATACCACATGAAATACAATCGATCTAAGTGACGAGTCGAGTTAAATTGTTATTTTGAAAATGTGTGTATTGTTACACAGACAGTTCTTACAATGAAAACATATCACGATTTACACAAATGATCAAATATCTATAAGTTGATCTTTGTACATTTTTGGACTGTTCATAGACGCACAATTATGCACACTTGGCAATATAAATTAGATCATATCAATCCATGGACATGCTTATCATTGTAAAAATAATAACATTTATTGAGATTCGCGTTAGTAACGACAAATACATTCATGTACTTACTGTATCGATCTGCGTGTGGTTCCGACTTGTTGAATGTTATGACTGATGCGTCACATGAGTCACGTGATAAATAACGTCCGCCCACTAGTGGAGAAATCCCTGGCTATAAATAGATCAGACAGATACTATTCTGCCAACTAATTAGAACGAATATGCGGTAATTGCATGCGTTAAGGACATGATTCGGGTTATTTCTTTACTTAGGATTGTTATTTACGTCAAATAGCATCATTTAAAAAAACGTCACTAATCTGGTTGTGAGTATCTTTAAAGCTCATGCCGATGCCTACGTTTTATTCCAGATCAAAGTAAAGACAACTGAAATATCTCTTCTTCAGTTGATAAAAATCTAGGATATTTAACAATTCAACAGCTATAAGTAAACCCTGTGGGAGTTGAATATTAAATAAAAACTTACACGTCTCATTATGGCAATGGCTTCAGTAGATAAAAATCTCGGATATTTAACTTCTTCATTTACAATACTGTCAAATACCTCTTCTTCATCATCTCCTGGGAATGGTGACTGGAATATAGAGAAATATAAGTTAGCCAATATATCAGCAACAACAACAGTAAAACCACACAGATCTTCCACAACAGCCAAAGAGCAAAGAGGGAGATTTGCGTTAGATTTATAAACTTTAGTTACAAAAGAGACACTACAAACGTATAACGAAAATGAGAACAGAATGGATTTCACCTAATAACAATGAGTAGAAATTGTTCAGTGGCAAAACAATTGCCATTAGGGGGGTTAAAACCAGGTTTTAAGGTGTAGCATAAACTTGCCCCAAAATGTAACAGAACAAACAATAGTCGTATCATTTCAACAAATAAACTAACAAAAAATATACCATGTAATGTATGGTTCTACACAAATGTTTATAAAATCTTTCAGTCGTATCACTATAATCTGTTGGCTTATTCACTGTCCCTGTAAAGGCCAAGATATCTGACCCTATGTTTTTAGCCCAGTATTAAAGCACATGCCCTTGCCATATGCCTTTCATGATACAGAATGTAGGCAGGACAATGGTCGTAAAATTCAATTAAATTCAGTAACTTTCAACGTTGAAAAATAACTCCTAGGGGAAGATAAGTACATAGATCTACATCAGAATCCAAATAACGAACAATAATATCTACAGCTAGTAAGCTTGCATACAGAATTCATAAAACCCCTAAATTACAATACAGAAAAACAACAACTTACCTCTCCAACCAACATTTCAAATATCAACACACCAAGTCCCCACCAATCTACAGCTCTGGTATACGAGGGTTCAGTGAGGACTTCAGGGGCAAGAAATTCTGGCGTTCCACAGAAGGTACTAGTACGATCACCAAATCCCATACCTTCCTTACATAAACCAAAATCAGCTATCTTTAAATAACCTTCTGAGTCAAGTAATAAGTTATCTAACTTTAAATCTCTGTAATAGTGAAATGTATAACAATTAACATAAAATTCTTTCTGCACTTCAAAATATTATTAAGAATAATTTTATCATTAAAAACTGTACTAAAACTTCAATAAATTTATGTCACAAAGAAATAATATTCTGTGATGTTTTGAAATGCCTTTAGTTTTGATATTTTTCATTGTAGTTCTTTGAAGAGTACAAACTACAAAAATTGCTTCAAAACTTAATTCATCTTATAAATGTGATGCAATAATGTAATTTGTTTTCATTTTATCACAAACCATACTTAAAGTACAAAAAAATAATGGTTATACAAAAATAACAAGTAAATCTGTGAGCTAATGCTCACTAGTGATACCCCCGCAAAAATCTAAAAATATGCGACAAACAGGAAGTAGATGAGCAAGGAGCATGAAATCGCTTTACACCACATGGGACTATGGGATGAAGCAATATGCAAAGTATTAGACTGCTGCATGATGTAGTTTCTGAGAAAACTGCGACGGAAATTTCGTAACGGACGGACGCACACACGCACGGACAAGGGTAAAACAGTATACCCCCCCTTCTTCGAAGCAGAGGTATAATTATTGAAATTTAAGAATGTTAGTAATTTTCTTTGTCTCTAAACTTTTGGTGGGCACAGTTAGAGAAGTCTTACCTATAAACTATATTATGCTCATGTAAGTATTGCAGGCCAAGTACGACACATCCAGCATAAAACACTGTACGAGGTTCAGTGAAGACATCATTATGTATATGCATCATTAAATCACCACCACACGCATACTCCATAACAAATATCACATGTTCCTACAATAACAAAACAAAATAACTCTAAATCTAATAAAATTGAATACACTGGATCGTTTTATGACATTCCAAATTTTAAAATTGCCTAACAAATGTACAGAGTTTTTTCTGTAAGCATACAAAATCCAAACACCTGCCCTACATTCAATAAATGACACAGTGATCAAACATTTTGAAACTGTTACATATATAACAGGTTGCACACCTTATATATTATGCACTCTTGCCCTGATTATAGTTTTTGTACATAGCCTTTGATGCTGGAAATAGATTGTTACGGATAATTACCCATGAACACAACATTAAAACAATAAAATCTGCTAATTTTCCAAAATCAATTTTTTTCCATCATGGCCTTATTGAGGCTACTGGGTTCTCAGGTTATGACTGAAGAATTGGAACAGATTGTATCAAATTTTAATGAAGTTAAAACTTTTATCAAGTCTTACGTACTATATAAAGTAAAGTGAAGTAAAGAAAAGTAAAGTTACGTACCTGTGTCTGGAAACAGGCAAACAAATTAACTAAATATGGATGACGCATAGCGTTAATTACTTCAAATATTCTTTTCTCCGACATTAACGACTCTACCTCATCTCTAGCAATAATCTCTCCTTTCTTTAATGCTTTCAAGGCAAAATATTCACCAGTATTTCTGTACTCGGATAATATTACCTATAATACAATTAAAGAGCATATACTTTTTTTATTTATCATGACATCACACTTTTAAGATATATATTATGTATGGAATAATCTAACATGGGAGGTAATTATTGTTTCATTTTATTATCATAATTATGCCAACATTTTTTTTTCATTTTTTCAATATTTTATTTGGTTACATACGGCAGCCAACACACCTAACATGCTATCCTGGGCACTTTTCTTTTATAGTACTTGTTTCCCTTCCACAAGGAAGCAACTTCTTCATTTATTGAAGAAAATAAGATCATAGGATATGAACCTGATTGAAATTTATTGTTAAATTAAATGTATGTTGAAAGCCATTATAAATTAATCTTAATTTAAAACTTGAACAGAGTATGTCTAAATTAACCGGTAACCGTAACAAAATTAAGTCAGGCCACAACAAATAGATCATATGTTCTACGGATTCGCTCACACCTTAATTTTGACGGTTTTTACAAAAAATATATTTTTATTTCCTCGCTCGCTCATACAAATTTGGTCAAACCGCTATATAAAGCAAGTGAACAAAGACTTTTTTTATTTTTTTTCTTCGCTCGCTCTCCCCTTTTTTTTCAGAAAAATCCGTAGAACATATGATCAATTTGTTGTGGTCTTATTACCACCATAGTTATTAACAAGAGTGAAACATACACAGTGTCAGAAGAAGTATAAAGAAAATAGAGTATCATACCTTTCCAAAATGTCCACGACCAAGAACACTAATAGGGCGAAATTCTGACATATTTACAGCTTGATTGGCAAAGCTGAAACACAAAAATGATAAGGAATGTATTGGGTGCAAATGTGAACATGATGACAATAATTATATTTTGTGACTCATTTACACAGTATTAAAGAATAATCCATCAAATGTTTGTTTGTTTGGGTTTTACGGCGCACCAACACAAAAAGGTCATATCGTGCCGAAAGCAATCAATGATGCTATTAATTTTAACGAAATTAATGATGTAAAGCTCTATATCTTATTATAAACATTTATTTCTTTCAAAAAGTTAAGTATCGCATATGATGATACAGATTCAAAAAGTTCTTTAAGTGAGTTTACTTTAAAATGATTTAAACTATTATCACTTGGTTTGAAGTCCACAGTACTAAAACTTCAATAAATTCATAATATATAAAATAAAACAAGCAAATTCGTTGAATTTATATCCCCCGCTGAGTACTTGTTTTTACTAACACAACAACTGGAGACATAAGGCTTTATTAATAAATATTTATCATGGCATAAACAGTAAAATTCAAAAGCCTGAAGGGCCATAATGGCTACAACTATCAACACAATCTCTGTTGCGACAAGAATATGTCTATTTTGTAGCTATGTTACCAGTATAGAATCCTTTGCAACTATTTGTGATGCCATGTAATATTCATTCCCACTGGGTTTTGAGTTTATTCAAATTGAAATAAAACAAGGGCAATAACTCTGTGCTGAAAGGTCTGACCGGAACAAGGCGACGATATGTGTGTCTCCTCTAGATATTGATGATTCCCATAAAGTTTCGTTGAATTCCAGCCATTAGTTGCAGAGAAGTAGCGTGGAAACAATTTTTCCTCTATATGCATACTGCATAACTAATCAAGGGCCATAACTCTGAGTTAAAGTGTCTGACCGGAACAAGGCAACGATATGCCCATCTCCTCTTGGTATTGAAGATTCCCATAAAGTTTCGTTGAATTCCAGCCAGTAGTTGCAGAGAAGTAGCGCGGAAACGATTTTTACTCCATATGCATACTGCATAACTAATCAAGGGCAATAACTCTGAGTAAAAGTGTCCGACCGGAACAAGCTGACGATAAGCGCATCTCCTCTTGGTATTGATAGTTCCTATAAAGTATCGTTGAATTCCAGCCATTAGTTGCAGAGAAGTAGTGCAGAAACGACTTTTACTCTATATGCATACTACATAACTAATTAAGGGCCATAACTCTGAGTTAAAGGGTCTGACCCGAACAAGCTGACGATATGCGCATCTCCTCTTGGTATTGAAGGTTCCCATAAAGTTTCGTTGAAATCCAGCCATTAGTTGCAGAGAAGTAGTGTGGAAATGACTTTTACTCTATATCCCTAGATTCAGTCAGTCATTCTACTAAATAAGAAAACAAGGCAGGTAAGAATTG
Organism: Mactra quadrangularis; assembly: GCA_025267735.1. Classification (NCBI taxonomy): domain Eukaryota; kingdom Metazoa; phylum Mollusca; class Bivalvia; order Venerida; family Mactridae; genus Mactra; species Mactra quadrangularis. Next base: position 41,438,725 of record CM046311.1, on the reverse strand, counting down.
TTCTCTAAAACCCTTGAAATAGAAACAAAAGCAGGGGGAAGAAACAAACTAATAATTTCTACTTACTCTGGCTGGGGTATTGACGGGGCTTTCTTTTTTCTACTAGGTGTAGTTTCAGGATAAATACTGGTAGGAGGGGCATCTTTAGGCAATGGTGGAGGGGGTGATGGGGCTCTGGGACTGGCGTAATTAGCAGGTGCCCTCGGCCCTACATTATTATTTGTTGTAGTCTGAGAATCTAAGTCTATCGTCTGACCAGGAGAATCTTCACCAAGAAAATCATCAAATGACTTTAATGCTGCCTGTAAAATAAAAAGAAAAATTAAGTTTTTTCACATCTGTTAAAGCATTAATAATATCACAGTGACTTGGTGTATAAAAATATCCTCTTACAGTTGCCAACACTGAATTCATAAAAACTGATTTGGAGCATTTTAAATCTGTAAGAACAGAAAATAATCTGTCAAAAATAACATTAAGAATGACCTCATTCATTGAGAATATTTGTGGCCCTAGAGCAAGGTAAGACACTTTCTGTTACATGCATTTCTAGGAATTACAGATGAATCCATTGCCAGTTATTGAGAGGTTTCTTTTTAATGTAAGGGATTCCTTTAATGATAAAAAAAATTGGATATAGATTAGCAGATGAAAAACTCTGTGAGCTAATGCTCACTAGTGATACCCCCACAAAAATCTAAAAATATGCGACAAACAGGAAGTAGATGAGCAAGGAGCATGAAATCGCTTTACACCACATGGGACTATGGGATGAAGCAATATGCAAAGTATTAGGCTGCTGCATGTTATAGTTGCTGAGAAAACTGCGACGGAAATTTTGTAACAGACGGACGGACGGACGCACACACGCACGGACAAGGGTAAAACAGTATACCCCCCTCTTCTTCGAAGCGGGGGTATAATTAAGATAAACAAGTTATGAAAACTCATATTCACATAGGAACGCATTAATTTTTCATGTATGCTGATGGAATCCCCTGCTATGGATTCTCTAAGTCCTTAATTATGTAGAAAAAAAGTCCACAGTCCTTAAGGATCCTTTGAATCCCAGGACACTGTTAGTGTGGCCGTGGATTATGATAATGGTGTTACCTGTATATCTCTGTCATGATTCTCCGGAGATTTGGAAATAGTATTTACAGTGGAATGATGTTTATTATTGAGCTTTTTATCTTCAGGGGTCACAGGTTCAAAATGCATCTGGTGAACAGGAGGCCGTACAGCTGGAATAATATTAAAACAGTTATCATTCAATGACATATATAAGCATACAAAATGCAAACTTAGGGTTTAACAATTAGTTGTCTGAAAGTGAAGGTCTACAATTTGGACAATAAAAATCTTTGGTCTTGAATAGCATAATGGTCCTATTATAGGGAGCTTATACTTCTCAAATTAAGTCTTTGGGACTTCGTGAAACTTGACTGTATATTGGTTGTCTAAACTCAAACAGATTTCCCTAACAACTTGACAATTGTTAATTTTGCAGAATTATTTTTTGATACAACATACTATATCTGTACAATGGGGGCAATTGACCGAGTATCTAAGTAGTACTTACCATGGAATGGACTATGGGAAGCAAGGTGTGATGGGGTGTAAGAGATGGGATAGAGTATTAGAAGTAGAAAACTTACCACTATTGGTAGATGCAGGTGGACTGAAAGGACTTGTTGATGAGGATTCCGAACATTGTGGAGGTATAGCTCTCTTCATTAATCTTCCCCATGTTGCAACATTAATATTCATCTGACCAGGACGTAAAAAGTTCTTTCCTATAAAAAATACATTGGAGAAAACATTAACAGTTAGCAGGGCTAGACATTGATTTTTAAAGTGGGCCACCTGGTTGGACAACCAGCTATAATTATTACTTGCCAAAACCAAATTCAGTAGCAGTAACAAGTTGCCCGAAGCCAAATATAGGTTGTCAGCAGGGCTAGACACTAACTTTTTTTAGAGGTAGTCAGAAGGACTACCTACTTTTAGGATCAGGTAGTCCTTGGCAAATTGAGGTAGTCTTCATTGTAAAAATTCGGTTTTGAAAGGTCAAACATGTACCATAACTTCAGGTAATGATAGTTGATAAACTTGATTCCAATCAGTTTTACACAAATTTATTTATCATAAAATATAACAGAATATTAAAACTCTTACATTGCCACTGACTGATGAACGGACATACACAATTTCAGCCTCTTGTGAAGATGTGTCTGTAGACTCGTCATTGATTACTGATATGAATGGACTTGCTTTAATTTTTGCATCCTGTCCAGTTTGAATTGTGTCCGCAATTGAAGACAAAAATGAAAATGTTTAATTTCAGCAAGTTGTACATATAGCCTAGTGATCACAACATATTTGCTGATGTATTTTTTTCCCTGTATATTGTTTATTATATGCTGGTCAAAGTAATAAAATTATGTGACTTGTTATTAATTGTATCTTGAATTCATTTAATCTTTTTGCACTATGCAAATGAAAGCATCTATCAGTGACTTTGTGTCTTCATTAGCTAATTATTGTATTGAAATAATTTCAAAGATTAAAATGTAATTTTTACCTAATAAGTATTACAGTGTATCAGTCTTCACTGCTACAGTGAAGTATTTATCAATGCAAGAATATTAGTGGTCATATGATGAATTTAATTTTTATTTCTTTACATATTTAACTTTGCTTAAATGTATTTTTTTTTCACTCAAAAAATATACCGATCGGACCCGGGTACGAAAGTTATGGAGGACGAATGTTTCATGAGTACAACGCCTTTTTCCGGTCAAATATATGATCTAATCAATCATGTAATTAAGAAATCATTATGAAATGAACGGGGTTATAATTTCTGCATTTAATATCCACAATATATCATTATATGGTGTACAATCGTAATATTCGACTAATAGTGAAAGAAGGACTGTTAACGGAAATTAATTTTATCTGTTTCGTCCCCAATGTGTGACAAATGGAATTGTTTGTTAACTTGAATTTGACTGCTTTGCTAATTAACTAATAGGCGTATCGATTAATGTGTAAACTGGTTTAAGTGGTTACCATTATCACAAATAGCGAGCGCATGGAAACAGTGTTCATTCAGTGACGTAACGAATCTATTTTTAGTAACACTTTGTCATTTTGACTCGCCATTGAACGTACGTATTTTCGAACAAATGTTCATTTTATGTGTCATTTTTAGACGAAACTGCTTAAACTAAACTTAAAATTAAACTTTTTCGTTTGATCAAATAAGCGGCAAACGAGTTTACGAGGGGAAATGGTATGCTAGCATTGTTTTGGAGACATGTGAAAAACTCGCTTCCGCAAGCCTTTACCGTTTCACATGGTCGACTGCACATTGTATTGTTTAACTTAGGGGTACAATTAGTGGGTCAAGTGTGTTATTTAATCCTCGCCGACGTGTCATAAACATAATTTGCAAGTCACATTTGTAAAACTGCCCAAGGAAACGTTCTACAGGAGCCTGCTAGATCATTACGTATTGTCGATCCTGATTGGATAATCAACTTTTGATGTTGAGAAACGACGCTCTGATTTGCTGTTGGTGTAAACTAGGTGGAGCGTAATCAATAATTGACGTCGACACGATATTATTCAATCGCCGAAATCGGAAATACTCGGCGAAGTGGACTTCTCCTCGATGTTTTGATAGGGCGAAATGGTAACACACAAGGCGACATTATCGCCCGAATCGCCCTCGCAGCCGAGCCCTGATTCACGGTTTCGTTTTGAATTCGTACAATTTGTATCATAACCATTGTTATTTTATTATTATTTTAAATGATTTTAAATGTATCAGGCACTAAAATTTCGAGTAGCCCGGGATACCCAGCTTGGAAACTTAGGTAGTCCTTATGGAAAAAAAGGTAGCCTCGGGCTAACGGACCATCGTTAGTGTCGAGCCCTGGTCAGAAGCAATAGGACAACCTTTAATGTTGAGTCAGGAGTTAGTCCAGTAGTCCACGCCTACAGTTTTTATCAGGAACCCAGAAGAAATTCCTTACCAGTTATTTAGAGATTCTTGCTTAAAGTAAAGGTTTCCTCCCATAAAAGTCAAAGTTTTTGGAATATATATGCAATAACATTTCAGACACACTTAAATTTACATGAGAATATGGCATTTTTAGAAATCCTGATGGATTTTGAACAAAGTTTAATTACCTTTATGTTTAGGAAATATTTTTCTTTGTCTTTGAAGCTTTGGTTTTCTAGATAATGTAGGGTTCAAAAATGTAATCTGAAAATATATTAAAACATATAGTCAAAGTGCCACATAATACAACATCATTTTACATGCACACAAATCCAGGGATTATAATAATAGTATCCATGAAAGAGAGCTGACACACCAGATGTCATTGCCATTCCAAATTGTAAGGGTTTAACCTACTGTGGTCTGGAATTAAACCCAAGACATTCAGATTTCAAATCAAGTTCTGAATCACAGCCTCATTGCAACAGCTATCAAGACTCAGCTGGTAAAGTCTAAGTGGCCTGTTATCAAACACAAGGTAACCAGATTTGTATTCCAGCCCACAGTCGAAGTTATCAGGCCAAAGTTAGATTTTGTCACTGTCGACCACAACGATGACTCTTAGCCCGCGTCTCACCCTTCTAAGAACGGCTTACTTATTTTGACCATCATTAACACACGAGGTTGAATGTTTGTCCGCCATGTTATACCCATGCAAGGCACACTGATTGCGCATGCACGGGTACTATCTCATTTAGGCCCGACAAAGGTGTTTTGACCAAATAGAATTAACCCATTATACTAGACGACCTACCTCAGCAAACAGAATGCCTTGTGGTTCTAAATGTATAGCTATACCATGTCTCTGGTTATCTAAAAAATCTTCTAATCGTAAAAATTTTACAGCTGTCATTTGTCGCCAATCTCTCCAATATATTGCTATTTCTAATTCTCGACTCTGTCAAATAAAAATTTTAATAATTAGTTCATTGAAAGCAAAAAGTTCAATTTATGGAAGATTTAATGTGATTCAATTTTTTTATTTAGTCAAATTTAATTTAGAGTCCTTACGCCAAGCATAATTTTTCTCCAGATCAAACATTAAGCTCATTAATACAAAATTTGGAGCTTTTACATTTACATTGTTGTTTTCCTAATGTAACAGGGGCTGTTTACAGGTGCCTTCCCCTTCTAAAATTTTCATTGTATAGTTCAATTTTATTCAACTGTCAGTGGCTCACACATTAACTTTTCTGATTTAAATATAATTTTATCAATCATGAGAACAGAAATACTGTAGTTTATTAATGCATGGGTGAAAGTTTAAAAGTAACAAAAATATTGAAAATCTACTTTCATCATGTTGAACTCGACAGATTTCAAATAAATTGCATAATAATTTATTCTGAAAATACTGAAATCAGTATTAATACTGAAAATGTTCACCCATATTAAAAGTAAAACCCAACATAAACTTACTCTATCTAAATCAATACTAGCTCTATGATCCCAGCATTGTTGACTGTGTGGTTTCCAGGAAGTTTGTACAACTTGTTGATGATCTAGTTTTAACACAGCCATTACATCACCTGTTGTAATTAATAATATAATACAGGCCTTCTAAAACAACTTTCATAAAATTTAAATGTTTTAATTGTGTTTTTTAAAACAAGTTAAGAGGCTCTTTAGTTTGAATTTCATAAAAATAGCAAATATGGGATTTTTAATTACAATTGAAACTGTTCCTTTTGACCGATGGCATCAAATTGCATAAACAAAGGATCAATGATGAAAATACTGTTTCTCACTCTCAATTTAAAGGATTTCTGGAAGAATTCAGCGAAGTGCTAAATTCATTAATAATAAATATGTTGCATGCTTTTCAACCAAAATGTGTTAATCTTGGCGTCAATCTCCTTAAACAGATATCCAATAGACTGCTGTCGTATAGGATCTCTTAGGGTCACTCCATGGGTCACGTCAGGATGACCTTTGTGTCTACCAATCAATGCATAGCTTTCATCTAGATAAAACATTATCATTAGCAACTTTATTTCGTAATTTCTACTTTTAGACCAAAGTTTGCGAGCTATTATGAATGTGGTGTTATTCACAGGCTAACGAAACAGCCGAATCTAAATTATCAAGTAGGCGAGCAGAGAATTTTAGATTGGGTTTTAATCAGATTGTCTTGGTGTGTACTCAGAGAAAACAAGTAAATCTGTGAGCTAATGCTCACTAGTGATACCTCCGCAAAAATCTAAAAATATGCGACAAACAGGAAGTAGATGAGCAAGGAGCATGAAATCGCTTTACACCACATGGGACTATGGGATGAAGCAATATGCAAAGTATTAGGCTGCTGCATGTTATAGTTGCTGAGAAAACTGCGACGGAAATTTTGTAACGGACGGACACACGGACAAGGGTAAAACAGTATACCCCCCTCTTCTTCGAAGCGGAGGTATAAAAAATACACAAGCATCTATCTCTACATCAACTTACTTGATACTTCTTCCTTCACATTATAAGACTTTGGGTTATTTTTAGATTTAGAACCTCGTAATAAACTTTTACTTTCACCAGGACTAGACAAAACTAATTGTAAACTGTCTTTTCTTCTACCAGGAATTTCTTCTAATAAACCTTGACAACCTACCAATCTATAAATAGAAACATTTCATAAAATCTAAAAATAGATTTACTCTAAAAATAGACATATCTCATGCAATCTAGAAAAAATATCAATACAATCTAAAAATAGAAACATTTCAAACAATCTAAAAATAGAATTTAATCTAAAATAAAAACATTTCATACAATTTTAAGATTGTGAACCAAAAAAAAAACAACATTTTTATCATTATCTTGGTTTGGCCAATGAAAAGGTTGGAAATGGTTTAAAACAGCTGTTTTCTCTGTTTTGTAGTATTTTTGCTCCAGTGATCTCCTTTCTACCATTTTTATAGCAGCAGAACAATGTCATTTTCATTAGAATAATGTTTACTCCTTCAAAATATTTTCTTGTCTTTTTGGCAAAACTCCTTTTAATATTAAGATATGCGTATGTCACATCAATTTGTAACAGAACAATTTTGTTTGTTCAACAAGGAAACCCCCTGACTTTGAATTCCAGATGAAGTCCATTTTATACACTTAACAGGTAAATCACTGAAGTACAAAGTATATTCTTACCTAACTTCTAATTTTCCAGTTAATGCAGCAGCCTTAGCAAACGGTGAGTTACTTTGATGTCTAGGTAGACTATTATATGATTGGCTGGTACTATTATATAGAAAAGGGTTCATGGCATCTAGTTCCTTCTTTAATAAATCTACACGGGCAGAATTAGAATCTAATTCATTTATTCTTTTCTCAAATGAGATCCTTAACAGTTCTAATTTCTGACATGATTCAGATAGACTTGCTTGAGCCTGAAATAATACAATTATTGTTACATTAATCCCACTATTTTAAATATTCACAAAAGTATTCTGTACCTATGATCCCCTTAAAATCATAGTGGTTAATGTATGAGCCACTGTCAATGGATTAAATTTAACAATAAAATACATATGAATAATTAATAACTTGTATAAAGCTTTTTATTGTGTAGTTTAGGCCACAACAAGTTGATGATATGTTCTACGGATTTTTCTAGGAAAAAATTGAGCGAGCGAGCGAAGAAATCTTTTTTTTAAAAATCTTAATTCAGTTGCTTTATACAACTGTTTGACCAAATTTTTATGAGCGAGCGAGGAAATAAAAATAATTTTTTGTAAAAAACCGTCAAAATTAAGGTGCGAGCAAATCCATAGAACATATGATCAATTTGTTGTGGCCTTATAGCTATTTATTATGTTTTTTTATAGTGCCAATTTATATCAGTTTGATCTTGACACAAGTTCTTGCGACTAAGATAGTCACTCTGAAGTTCACTTTCTGGTCTCACAGTGTGAAGCTAGTAGGATAACGGGATAAAAATTTTTGCTGAAGGAAACAATGAGGTATATTTTGAATGTGATTCTAACTAATTGCAGAACTGGCTATCCAATGACAATCAGTCTAATGTTACAACCATTTGGCCATGACAAAATAATTTTTCATACTATGATACAAATCATTTCAATTGACTAAATCAAGACAAAAATTAAATACACATGGTTCCTTTTTGAACAAATATTAGATTTTATGCCACTTTTTACGACACTTTTTATTAGGTAATGTATGGCTACTGCTTATTTTCTGGACACTTTTCTTCCCCAGTATTAAACACAGACTCTAAAACACAATTATGTTTACCTCCTGTAATGCTTTTTTGTCTTTCTCTTTTGCCATCTGTAATAATTTTATAGCATTTTTAGCTCCTTCCATAACAGCCGATTCTATTTTGATATGATGTCGTAATTCCTCTAATCTTAATTCTAAGGGAGATAATACCTCACATCTTTGAGAAGCTGAAAAAAATAATCACAGAAGTTAACTCCCTTTGGACAATTTTTTTTTACAATTTAATTTCATAGTTTTTTAATTTACTGTTTTTATCAAATTTTATCGCAATTTAATTAATACAGGAAAGAAGAATCTCCAGCAAACTCCAAATTTGGGGAATCCTGCATGATTTCAAACAAATTTCAGAAGGGAAAGGAATGTAAATGATTTCTAATCTACAAGAAAAAAAAAGCGGAATATGAACTGCTTTTCAACCAGCATAGAAATACTCAAGGCACAAAGCAACTGTTGAATGACCACAGACTTAAAGATGATAAAACAGTCATTGTCTTAATCTACTAGCCCTAAACCAAGGGCTTGAGAAAATAAATTTGGGCTAGTGAAAAATTTACTGATTTCATGTTGCCAGTCTAGTTGATATCTTTGCCTATTAATATAATACAAAATGGCAAGGCTCAACATTAATTTTTAAACCAGGTTGCCAAGTTAGACAACCAACTATATGTTTTACTTGTCCAAACCAAATACTTACTAGCAGTAAGAGGTTGCCAAAACCCAAAATATAGGTCATCAGGGGCTATCAAGACGACCTTCAATGTTGAGCCCTTGATCAGGTTGTGTGAATTAAAATTTCGGACTAAGACTGATAAAATCAAAGACATACCGTCGTCAGTATTGCTTGTATCTTGGTTAACTTTGAGTATCTGCATACGAATAATTTCTATTTTTGTTTTCGAATCAGCTAACATCTGTTGAGCATCTGATAAAAGTTTTTTATCACGGGAAGCACTGTACATAGCAATCAAATTCTCCGCCCCTTGTTTTACCTGAAATATACAAGAATATGCTTCAATCAACTTAATAAATTCAACTTGGGTTGTAATTACATTCTTCCTAATTCATTACTTTAAAACAGAAGAAAAACACAATTCAAAACAATGTTCTTTCCTATATTTAATACATACATAATTATATGTTGCTTTAAAATTTTCAAATTTTGTAAAAATTGAATCTTTTATCGTTTCCACTTCTCTTATTTGACTATTTACCTTGAAAAGTGCCAACTTTTCTTTAACATTGCTTACCACTCCACAAGGAGCCAGCACATTCTCCATTTACAGAAGAGGCCACAGGTGAAGGTATGAGCTTAGCACTATTTCAAAACCTTGAGTCCTTAGATCTAAGCCCGTACAGGAAGAGAGATTAGAACAACTGACGGCCATGATATAAATGTAAAATTGTTAAAATGTGGAATAAAGCAAATTACTTAACATAATATGTTGTACTAACCTTATTTTCTATATTTAATTGTTTTTCTAATGACATCAATCTATTATTAGGTTTATTATTATCTTTTTGATCACCACTACCACTGTTATGTTTACTGTCAGGTGACGAGACATCTGTAATATACATAAAGAACATTTATATCATTAGTACTGTTGTATCATTTGGAACTCCTTCAATATGGTAAGGCCATGCCATATCGGAATTTTGTTAAGTGTCTGCATGCGCCTAGGTTTTAGAGTCCTTAATCAAAATAAAAAACAAAATTTTCTTAAGTAATTCTGATGTTCTGGGATTCAATACGACAATCTAATTCAGGTAAAATTGTAACCGTGTCATTAATTCAATATGCAACGTATATTTTATGTGAAAAAACACTAGTAATTTTATATTAAATTCAGACCATTGTTTCATATTATGATGATGTTATTCCATTGAAAATATATATATATATATATATATATATATATATATATATAGCATAGTTTTTTTGTCGTAAAAAATGTGTTTTCGTTTTCGGTTTGTGTTTTTGTGAATAGGTACCTAGGTTTGTCAAATTTGAGTTGACGCTTAACAGAATTTCGATTTGGTGTGGACTAATGTGTCGCAAAAGTAGTTTTAACATGGTGTATGTCTGGTGAATAGCTAAGGAGTTCCAAATAAAGCTTTCTTGGTCTATATCTACGAATAACCTCGACATATTTAGACGCCCCCTAGAAAATACATTTGCTACACATGACCAAATAAAATGATTTATCCAGTATTAGAGTAATCAAATCCAAAGATCATTGAGGCTAAGATTTTTATTGTCTCATTTTAGTCAATAAATATGAAAAACACCATTCAATAATATAGCAGAACAATAATGTTCTTCGTACACATATTTTCATTGTAATTGTGAAAGTTTGTTTGAACAACAGAAAAACAACAACAAATATTTGAATTCTGGACAAAGTCTAATGTTGCTGCATTCCATCAGTTAGTGGCTAATTTGAACCATAAAATTTTGATGAGAATCTAACGATAAACTGTCAATGGCCTAAACAGATATACAAATGAAGGAATGTACAGGTCAAATTGATGTAGCATTCCATCAATTAGTAACTAATTGGTAAGATAATAATATTTATTAAATACACAACAGGTCACTAATAAGCCTGATAACCAAATTATGATAAAGACAAAACAGTAGTAACCAGATCTATGACAGCAGTACCCTACCCCCTAAACTAGGTGTGGGAGTCAATGTGGGTCAAAGATAGTACTTCACTCATACATGCAGACACACAAGTGATAAGAGATTACTCTGCATACTAATCTGTCAAAATTGATATCAGAATCCATCATCGTCCCCCCTACAATTAATGTTTGATAGATTTCAAGTCTTCACATGCAACAAGTGATCTAAGGATGTTTTGTTTTGTTTTTGTTGGGTTTAACACCTTAGCAACACATTGTATAGGTTATATCACGGCGGTCAGTCAACCAACTCGCTGATCCTGGAAAGGCTATATATCTGGATTCAGCTGTTAACTAACTACTAAGCGCATACTTTTGTCAGTGACTGACAACTGCCCTGACAACATGACCATACTCCACAAAAGTATGCCCCGCCTAGAAATCAAACCCATGACCCCTCGATCAGTAGACTTGAGTGCTACCAACTGAGCTAGCCGGACGGCTGATCTAAAGATGAAATATTTTCAAGTTTCTATGACTAGAAAAGGAGTCAGCTACCAATAAGTTTTAAAACAGGACAGTAGGAATATCATAAGTTATATTCACTGATATATAACAACAGAATACAGATTTTCATTTTGCCAAATCTCAGTAATCTACCTCAAAGCATATAGTAAATAGACGAGATTTGTTGATTTTGGTAAGATAAAATTTTATTTCACCGAGTGAATTCAGAGAACATCTTATTTTAAGAGTGTCCAAGCTATGAGTGAAAATGTCATTTTCTGAGCTTATGAAAGAAATTGAGTTCACTATATGCAGGACGACTGATTCAAGGTTTGTCTATAAGTAATAGAGTTGTACATAATAAGATTCCAGTAATATGTTTAGTTTTGTTTACATACAGATCAATTACTAGTATTTATATTATGTTTATATTTTAGGTAAGATGTATTTGAAACTATTCCAACATAAATATAAGACTACAAATAATCTCTTCATTCATAGGATAGTCAGTCCTATTACCTGTAGTTTTCAGTTATCGATACAATCTACTAATTTATAGGAAATGATTTAGCTGGACTGGAAAAGGGATTGCTGAGGTCCAATAAGAACAAGTGACCAATATTGTCACAAAACCAGGTTTTCCTGCCATGTAATTATGTGCATAGAAGGGTATTTCTTAATTAAAAGGAAATAGATATCTTTAAAAAAAATCAAATTCCAAAATACCAACAATGTGTACAAAGGCGATGACACTGTGCGAATAATTGGTTGAAATTTCAAGAAAAATGAAAAAGTTGCGCAAAGAAGAGTTTTCTAGATAAAGATCTTAGCCGAAATATTGAAAAATGAGTAACTTATTATAATAAAAATATTTGGTCATTCTATTCTGAAAAAAAATACCTTTTACAAAGTAAAAATCCTTTTAATCACAAATTTTCCATGAATTCATAACTTAAGATATAAAATGCAGGACTCAGAATCCACAAACACTTGGAACAAATTATAACCTATAAAATACTAGTCACCAAAAAAAAGGAAGATGCAGATCGAACCAAAGTTATTGACAAAAACCAAAATTATCAAAATATTGACCAAATATCAATTTGATTAGCAAGTGACATTATTTTGATGAATAGGAATGTATCCACAAGTATATAAATCATTGTCCAAGAATGTTTACTTGGTTGCCATGGTAACTCATGTGATAGATGATGACAAATTATAAAACAAATTCCTAGTAATCAATCAACATCCATTTTAACTGAAGGACCATGATTGACTATGTACAGTATTTTCTTATAGCTTGAACTTATGGTGCACTGTTCAAATGGGTGATATAGCAAAGCAATGTAAAGGGAAGTTTCAGGGACTGGAAGAAACAACATTGCCGGATATTGTCAATTGAAATTTATACTACAACCTTTGAAGAAAACGTCAAAGAATTTACAAGAAGACCAGATATCAAAACTAGTCAACAAACAATGAGTAGAACAATTGATGAACACAGTATGTCACAATCATTTTTCAATTAAGTTTCACTATTGATCAAAACTTTTTGTTATGTATGGTGGCCAACTAACCAAACCAGCTTTTTGAACGATTTCTTTTAGCAATACACGTCTACCCTTCCACAAGGAGCTGACAACATTTCCCTCAATGGAGGCAAATATATACTAAATATTATGTCCTAATTAAAAATAAGACTAAATATTCAAGCCCCTCCAGAATAAAGACTTGATAATATTTTAAACTAATTAAAACCTAGTCATAAACATGTCTCCCAACTGTCAATTCATAATGATCAAGTCATTAAAAGTTGACATTAAAAACTTCAGTTGTCAAATCGTGTGGTCAACAAGTACAGCCATATAAGTGTATGATAGATTAACAGTAACCATAGATGAGATATATATCTATGTCTGGTGATACTGTAATGAGTAAATATACATGTAATTCAACTGTCAGTGGTGCATACATAAACTCTGCTGATTTAAATACTCAATATTTGATAAATTATTCCCATACATAAATATGGACATCTACCATAATCAATAGCGAGTACAGAAGTACTGTAGGCATATTTATTCAACTGCTAACGACACATACATTAACCCTGCTGATTTAAATACTAAATATTAGTTTGATAACTCCCAAACACAAGTTTATACAGACATCTACCATTGTCCATTTTAAATCTGTGGGGGTTAATGTATGTGCCACTGACAGTTGAATCAAATTTAACAATGCAGGCAGCCAAATTTTACAGAACTATTTCAAACAAACAGAAATACAGCCAATTTTTCAGCATTTTACCACACACCGTTTTTATTCATTTTTGGTAAAAATTAAAGATTAAAGGAATACTTGATGACCTGTATGTTTTGTTCCATGATCAATGAAATACAATACATGGGTATCAATTATGATGAGTCATGAAAAGGAAGTCCTTAACCACTTAACATAGTAACTAAATACACTAGATAGCTATCAGAGTTAAAATTTAATCTTCATATTTTTTTGTTATATGAAATAAGATCAGGATAGCTAAGTTAAACTCCAATACTCAATAGAGAATGGATTTTCATATTTGACATTATTTTAAAGAGATAGTATCTTTTGGTATGGCTTGATATCAACAATCAAGGTTTAAATTGCATTGACTAAATATTCCATTAACTGAAAAATGCAGCATTGACTAAATATTTTATTTAGGAAAAATGCAGACAGATGTTGAACTAATTGTTATTATGTTAAGCCATTTTTGGCAACTTTTTAGTTACACCCAAGCTGTCAGTTGACCAACCCACAGTTCTTAAAGAGACTTAAATATCTGGATACAAGCTTTTAACAAATTTTGACTGACAACTACCTTACTTGAGGTAGAATGGAAAAAAGCCATAGATACTATGTTCGATTCACCCAGGAATTGATGAACCCAGACTAGTGGGTGAGAAATACCTTACCTGATACAGAGGTAGAAAAGAGAAACACCATAGAAGATTATGTTTGTCTCACCCAGGAATTGGACCTATACCAATGGAAGTAACAGGGTTCAACATTAAAAGTAGTCTTATTGCCCCTTAAGACCTTTATTTGAGTTTAGCAATTTATTTCTGCTAGCAAACAATTTGGTTTGGGCAAATCATATTATACATATAACTGGTTGTCAAACCGGACAACCTTGATAAAGATCTGGATAAGCAGACACACTATTGACAGAGCTTAGCCACATGAGAACTAATTGCAATTTACAAGATCACGTTAACCAACTGACTTTCAACTTTAGGTAATTATCGGTCCATCGTAAATAGTGACAATAGAATGACCTTCACCTTCGTATCAAACTTGTAACAATAGATGACACTAATTAGCATATCTACATGAAATAATGGAAAAATCTCCATTGTACCCTAAAGCTAGACAATTAACCCAAGTTGAGGTTTATTTAACACAAAGCAAAATAATCAACCCAAAGATTTTTTAATGGTTTACTTAACACAACCCTTCCATCTGCAACATTTTCGGTTGACCACATCCTTTCCTCATTAAGGATAAATATCGTTCAGGCGCTATAGGGCAGGGTAGTATGGTTACACTATATCAGAGACAACATTTTGTAAATTGATACATAAGATGAGTTCAAATTGTGGAGGGAATTGATGAACTAAATACAATAGGACTTTAAATATAATTGTCTGGTTTCAATCCCCAAAGTTGGGTCAGAAGTTAGGCAACTTTTATAAAAGCTGAAAATTTGAGATATCCATGAGTCCAAACTGAATCTTTGCTGACTATTCGGAGTCATTGTCTTATGTTTGAAAGAAAATCAAACTGGACAATAGAAAAAAATACAGTAAAAGAAGGTCTGTCAGGAAACCAGAAACTATTATTTTTGTTTGGCCTAAGGTTTCAAATATCTTCATTATAAATGGATACACCCTGGTTCTATCAACACACATGTCACAATGTAACGAAATACCCAGCTTAATGATACAGATCACAATTATATCTCCATTTTACTAACACTGTGTTTGCTAATGAAAAACTTGTTGCCTATAAAACAAGAAGAGTCCTCAGAGAGCCTGCTAGACTTCTACTACTAGGGCATTCATGTAAACAAAAACAAAACTGAATTTCAAGCCTGATGAAATGAGTAATTTAATATGAATACTTTAATTGATAAAGCCCACACTAATAAAAATTGATTAAGGATAGTGAAAATGACTATAAATTCACTTAATTTGGGCTAGGGCTCAAAAAAATTTAAGGAGATAACTGAAAGGATGACTCCATCAAATTTTAACCCACTAATTATTAGTGTAATGAATTAGCTAAATAGTTTGAATACTAGAACTATTTCATCAATTTCCTGACTCAAATATTATTACATTGAAACAAAAGACGGTGCATATTTTCATTAATTAAAACTTTGTATAAATTAAACACTACATTGAGATAATGAAGTTAATTATGTCAACATGAATTCTTCACATCTTTAAAATTCCTTGCATACATTATAACTAACTACAGAATGCTTAAAGCAGCTTTACGATAACCATTCTGATTGCAGTCATATCTTAGTGACCATGATCATCATCCCAAGTAGGGGTGCATTTCTTCAAGCAAGTTGTGATTTGATTTGAGATTTACAGTTGTCATAATACGTTATACTTTCACAAAAGCAAAATCAAAGAGATGTCAATGTATTTGGGTTTTTTGTATTCTTGCCCTTAATTAATAAACCAGTAAGGGTAATAATGATATTAGAATAGAATAATCTCTATTTTGAGTTGGTACATAAAATTATACATAATAGGTAACATAAGCTCTAGTGAGTTTTTAAACAGACTAGATATGTTACATGAATTTGGCAGAACTAAGTAACTTCATAAATTGACACTGATTTCTCCTTTAAAAAGGCTCTCCCCCTAAACATGGAAAAATAACACTGTTTTACAAGATTGTTAAGCTTGCCTTAACATTCATATTGCAGGGCATTTTTCAGTATTTGGGGAACATTTGGGGAAATTTTATCACAATTACATAAGAAGGAGAACTAAAAATCTAATGTTAACTCCAAATTTTGGGAAAACTGCATGATTTTAAAGAAATTTCAGGAGGGGAAGGCACCTGTAAATGGCCTCAGTTATATAAGAGAAAAATGTCTGTATGGAAAATTAGAAACTTATAAAATCAATTCTCTAGCTTTAATGAACTATCTATTGTGTTATGGTCATAAGAACCCAGGTTGGTAGTGCAGTAGGTAGTGCGCCTGGATTTTGAATCTAGTGTCCCAAAGGGGTTACAGGTTTGAATCTCTCCCGGAGAGGTAATACCCTTCCATGAAAAAACTTTGACAATAATGTCAATTTTCCTCCATTAATAAGGTACATGGAGAACTTTCCGGCCTTGTGGAAGGATAGGAGAGTACTAGTTATAGGCAATGGTCCAGAAAAGCTAGGTTAGATGCGTGGACGCTGTAAAATAATTTAAAAAATTGTGTTAACTGACTTAACACAGCTTTAAACCCTGTATAATAATATAAATAAATATGGTCATAAGTTCAATATTATAAATCTAGTCATGTGACATTCTATTATCAATAATATAACACATTAATAATTTATATCATCATTAAGTGACCAATAAACAACACTCAAGATGACCCTTGTTAACTTATATCAAGATATAGCATTGTTTTATACATGTGATAAAATCTCAAGATTTAAACATTTGTAGTCACTTCAGATAATTTATTTGTTATAAATATCTAACGACACAGACATGATAAGTATGATGCATTTCATACCTAAAGCAGTTATTAACTTAACCCACTAGCCTATAGCCTGGGACTTTTAAAATTGATTCGGGCTAATAAGAATTACCATTTAATATAAATGGGATAGTTGCTAATTTTGCATTTACTTTATAATAAATGAAGCTAGTGCTTGAGGAAATTTAAGGTGACGACTTCTCAAGTAATATTTGTTTTATACCAAGGGGTCAAATCATCAACTAGCCTGACAATATGAAAGTAATTTTTACTAGCCTAAATTAAGCATGGGGGTTTGGATTAAAGCAAGAAATGCTTTTTCAATAGCTAAATTAGGAAACAACCAAAACAGTGTTTTCGGTAAGATTTTGTTGAATAGACTCAAATAGAAAAACATTAGGCTTTCTAGGAGGGTCTGGGGGCATTCTCTTTCTTTTTTCTTTTTTATCAATTTTAACAGGCCTTTTAGCCATTTGCGTTGGTGGACCGTTCCTAATGAGTGCACAGCAAAAAATGTCACAAATCAAACTTTGTGTTTATAAGAAACAAACTCATCATCTTATACCACTTAAATCATAAAACTTTTAATAACATAACAGCGGCTTAGCCCACATCAAAAGTCAAAACTCAAGACAATTTTACACAACCATGACTTTTACATTAAAAAAAGCCATTTTTAATAGTAACTTCTTTGATACAAATCTATGCTTTATAATTAGAAATTTAGATAGCAAACCACAAAAAAGGTAAAACCACACAAAGCTAGAAATAAAAAATAGAAAAAAAGTACAACATAAATTTCCCTCACTATTTAGTCATCTTACGATAGCTTAATTATTCATATCATTGTCATAAACATTCATTTACAAACAAAAAATACCACAAATCTTGTAAATAAAATACTTTAATATACTAGCAGTGTAAAATGACCTTTATAGCAATAAACTAGCAGTGTAAAATGACCTTTAAATCAGTAAAGGTGAACAAGGCCATGTAAACACTCTTAAAACTTGGTTAAAATGAGACATACATCACCATAAATGGTAAATTGACATTTTATTGCCTTTTTTTCAAGCATATATCTTCAAATGTGAAAAAACTTAAAGTTTGACATCAAACTCAAAAGAAAAGAGAAAATGATGACAAATCATGCCCTATCAAGCTCTTGGTTAATTTATTGATGTTGAATATAATCATTTAGAGGTATGCAAATAGATAAAGGCAAATGACAAAATAGTTCAAATTTATTGCCTTAACAAAATAATGTGTTTACATAATGAAGGTCTGATTCACTATCTACGAAATGAGGATGCAAGTCAAAGAGATTTTTTCAAAATCAATTGATTTAGAGCCAGCGCTATTAGTATATTCTTCGTAAATATATTCTTTTATACAATTTTGGTGGCCGAACTTAAAGATGGTTGTGACGGACAACTGGAGGTTTTTGATTTTGTAGACAGGTTCCATAAAATTGACATAGAAACTGCAAGAAGCTGTTGTATATTGATCTTGAAGTAGAAAAAAACATATAGGATCTAAGAAATAAACTGTAAAACAAATTACAAGTGCTTGCTGAATTCAAAACCATTGACTGTGTTGAGGCAGTTGTGTATGAATTGAAAAGAGGAAAAAACTAATTAAAATATTTTTTTGGGGGGAAATATCTTAAAATACCAAATCTTATACCAATTTATGAATTGAACACATAAACTATAAATCAATCAGTTTAATGAAAAGAACTAATTGGTCACAGTTAGTCAAATCAAATGAAGCATGAAAGCAAAACGATTAGTAAGTATCGTGATAAATGGCCTGATTAGAGATTCATTCATGTCTGACATATATTATTATATATGTGTATGTCAGTGTGGGTGTGATGGGCCATTAAATTTAGGAATAAAAGGGTCATGGGAACTCATGGGAATTGAAAAAGGGACCAAAACTTATGAGTCAATCAATTAAAGGCGTAAAAGAGACTCACCCCCACCCACCCACTTACAATACAAGGTGTTAAGGGAGAGTACATAGGACAAAAAAACTATTGATGAAAAGGGGAGGGGGGTCACTATGAGTCTCTATTGAATATTGACCAAAAATTGTAAGTCAGTCAATTATAGCCTAGCTTAACCCACACAAAGTACGAAGAGTTCACAAAGAGAGTGAAAAAATAAATCTAAGCTTAAATTACTCTAGTACTGTAGAAGTGTCAACCAATTAAAGTGAAATTACAGTCACCGCAACCCCTTAACTGACCCTTTCAAGATGCAAATCAATAAATGAAACAAGCCAGTCACTACTGTTATTCTGGCTCGTTAAAATTACCAATCCTCAACTTAACCCAGTAGCACAAATTCATGGACTCCAAAAATTACTCATTTCAGAGTCAAACATATTGGCAACTCTTCCCATACATACAACATAATAAATTTGGCCAGTGCTCAAGAGAAGGAGTGTGCTTGGCCGAGCGGATACAACGTTGAACTGGTAATCATTGGATAGTCAGCTCCTCTTTTGGTTCGAATCCCACCTTAAACCTATCCCGTTGTTTCCTTGAGCAAGAAACTTTATCCAACTAGCTCAGTACAGGGGGACAAGGAAGCGGACTCGAAAGTGACAAATCTAAGTTGTAAGAATTTGTTTCACAATCAAGCTTAAATAAATTAGTACAATACAAGATCAAGAAAATTTAAGACAATGGCTGTACAGTCATTATCTTAACCCACAAGCCCAAAAGCCTTCAATTCTATTAGATTAATTCTGGTTAGAGAAAAATACTTATTTCATATATTCAAGCTTATTGGCAACTGTCTTTACAATAAAATATAATAAATTGGCCTAGTGATCAAGAAAATTTAAGGCGATGACTTCAGCGAGAGCTAGAGAGGGGGGGGGGTTACAGGTAGAATAGTATTACACTGGTATAAGACTGACAGGTAAAACAATGAAAACATTTCTTATTATTTGCATCCATGACTCAACAATAGAATCATGAATTCTTGAGATAACTTCAACAAAAATAAAATGATCATAGATAAAGCATGACTGAGGAAATAAGATTAGAATCTCTTTTTTAGAAATGAAAATAAAGGTGTCTCCACACTACCATGTTTATAAGACCATTGATAAATTGATAATGTGTTATTTGATATTCTCATCTTTCCTACGATCCCATACTATCTCACTTCTAGCAACCCTTCCCACTTCACCCCCATGTAATCTCCTACCCTCCTCCCATTCTACAGCCCCAAATCTCCACCCAAATAGCTATCCCATCCTTTCCCACTCCCAACAAATCCCCTATCCCTACCATCCATCTACACAAAATTCTTTACCCCACTCTCCAACATCCCCCCTCAACCCCTCTCACCTAATCTTCCCCACAAAATAAACTCCAAAGATCAACTTACCATCAATGACATCGCCACCAAGACTGTTTGAGACAAGTAAATATGTACTAAGTTCATTTAACTCTTGTTGCAACTCTTGCAGTCGATTGTTAGCTTTTTTAACTATTGACTGTATATGACTTAAACTCTTTTTATCATTTGTTGCCTCGCGTAATTTCTCTGCCCCTTCCTTAATCTTCATTTCTTTACGTATTTCTTTTTTAACGGAATCTATTGCCTCATCAATCTCAGCCTTGGAATGGAATGAATTTGGCATGGCACCTCCCTGAAGAAAACAAAGAATGTTTTTTTTAATAAAAATTCGGATTAAACAAAAATTGTCATCATTACAAAACACAGTAACAAGCGATTACAAGCAGAATGGCATCAGAATCACGAAGGCTCAGGGGTGTGGAATTCTGCATGGTTTCCACTTGCCAACGGACAAGTTGGACTGAAATTTCTACTTGTCAGCAGCTCAAGTCAACTTGCCCAAGGCAAAAAGGCTTTCTGGCTGACTGATAGATTTAAAAGTCTTAGGAACAGACTGACTTAGTATAAGTTACTGATATAATAGGATTAAAGTTTTAATAGAGATTTTCAATTTGTATCGTCTGACATTTACAATATCTTATAATTTCATCATAATAATCTATAATTAAGAGTAATAATTATGTCTTACTGTTATATAAATCATGGTATAATTGATAATAATTCATCATTTCAGTGTTAAAAGGATTTAAGAGTAAAGGCCAGAAGGATTAACAAATTTTAGCAAATATCTATATCTTAAAATTCAAGGGAGTAGGTCTAACCCCCACCCCTACCCCTCTTCACTTGATCAATATTACCCTAAAATAAACAAATGTTTGAATTATTTACTAAAACAAATAGTTCCCATCATATATAATAACAAATATAAACTTCCTTTAAAACTCATCACAATCATACTAAGGTCAAAATTGACACTTATATACGTTGTGTAATATTGTCAAGTCAAAATAAAAACAAAATTAATACTAATACATGCCTTTCTATAAACAGACAATATTTCCCTCATTTTTATTCACTAGTATGTTAAATTAATCAAATTGAACACATATCTTAATTAATTGAGAATCATTTAACAGAGTAAACAAATCACTAATTTAGTACATTTAAAAATTACAAGTCATTGATCACTAATTGCTCACTAATTGATCAAACAAATCATTCTTTGAGTTAACAGATCACAAATTAAATATAAGGATCACTAATTGAGTAAATGTTCCAACAATTCAGTAAATGTATCACTAATTCAGTCATTTATCACTTAGTGAAACTCTAATCACTAATTGAGTTAAATATCAGTTGTCAACTCACAATAAACAAAACACTTTGTCAACTCACAATAAACTAAACACTAATAGACTTAATTCGGAACTCAAATTTGTGGGTTTTTCTGTCCGTGCGATGTAGGTACAAACAAAGTTTGTTACACATTATTGATGAAAATCACGAAATATGGATTAAATCCTATTGTTCTTTGTACACGTGTTTTCATTGTAACAGTGAAAGTTTGTTTGTACCTACATGGAAAAACCCAAATATTTGAATTCCGGATAAAGTCTATTGAGTCACTTTTATTGAGTAAACAAATCTTTAAATGAGTAAATTAACAGTAAATAAATAATTAATTGAGTAACAAATAATACATTATTAAACTAATTTAAGTAAAATTAATCACTGATTAACAACTAAGTAAGTAAACTTCATTAACAAGGTATTTTTCCTTGTTTTTCCTCAGACAAAAAATCCACCTCTTATCAATATATAAATGACACAACCAAGATGAAGTGAGATAAAGCTATGACTCTGTAAGAAATATACATGAAATACGATCATTGACTAATACCACACTATACAAGTATAAGGTACCGCCCATTTAAACCTATAAGCACCGATTGGCGTATATAAATACTACTTGTATATTGGTATACTGTATGCACTCTTAAATATCATCGTTAAATCATACACCTTAACTAACCATGAAACGACTAAATTATACTCCTTTTTATGGTCATGTATTTTCCTGTACTTAACAAAATATTTTTTATGATTGGGCCGTGTTATCATAAATTGTCATTTTATTAAAACCAGCTTACCTAACCTAGTTTTCCTAGACCCAGAGCCTTTTTTCTTATGTAACAAAAGGTCATTTACAGGCCCCTTCACCTTCTGAAATTTCTTCTTTCACAGTAAACAGTTTGAAATTTACCTTTGAGTTTTCATTCCCCTATCAATGAAATTGCGTTAAAAATTCCTCAAGTGTTCTATTATCATTAAGTAAGACCCAAGGACCCATTCCCACAAAATGAAAAATGCCCTGCTAGACCTGTGTCTGTAACCAGAACCCATCCTACCACAAGGCCAGCAATTTCTCCATATACCTTATTAATTGAGAAAATCCATGTTATAGGCAAATTTTCTTGAAAAGGTATTAACAAGCCTGGATGAAACTCTAACCATCATAACCAGCAACCCATTTGGGACAAAAGAATCTAACTCCTGGGCATAGCCTACCAAGCTATGGACCCAGATTTATAATTGGAATATCAAAAATTTTAACATAGCAGAATGCATGTGCAATATTGTAGCAATCCATACCATTACAAACATAGTGCTTATATCATAACAACATGACCAAGTAACAACATACAAGTACATTTACAAGATGAAGTGACATACCCAGTACATTCAGTGCTTGCCTAGTGCCTATAACACAATGTCATGCTTGAATACAATATTTACATAACAAATTTGAGACGACAAAACATGATCATGGACCTATGAATTTTGTTAAGCTGTAGAATG
Organism: Mactra quadrangularis; assembly: GCA_025267735.1. Taxonomy (NCBI): domain Eukaryota; kingdom Metazoa; phylum Mollusca; class Bivalvia; order Venerida; family Mactridae; genus Mactra; species Mactra quadrangularis. Next base: position 41,415,276 of record CM046311.1, on the reverse strand, counting down.
GACTAAAGACAGGACCCGAGGATTCAAAATCCTGCACTAGACCAGAATTACTGACTGTGCCATGGTCACTATTAATATTATGAACGGTTGAACCTAAGTTTACAACAAAGCAAGAGGCTGAAATCTATCTTACTTGATACAGTGATAGGATGGAAAATGGCTGTAATTAGCATTTCATGAACCAACTCCACAAAAGCATGTATGCAGAGCTTTTCTCAGTATTTAGGGAAGAGGCCAGTGGCCTTTTTTATGTAAAACATTTCATTGTTGTCTAGTCAAAACCTCGTAACTTCTATTAAAAAAAGGTAAAGTTACGAGGTTTTGACTACACAACAAGGATTTGGGGAAGTTTCATCCCAATTCATAGATAGGGGAACAAAAATGCAAGGTAAACTCCAAATTTTGGGAAAACGGCATGTTTTAAAGAAATTTCAGGAGGAGAAGCACCTGTAAATGACCACTGTGATAAAAGGAAAAAAAGGCTTGGTATGTCATGCCCAAGAATCAAACCCTCAACTCTAGGATTAACAGAGCATAATAAATCTTCATTGAGTGGACTTTATATAAGTAAGTATACATTTACTTCAATTTGTTTAACTATCAAGGTATAATAAATTGGCAAACTCTCCATTAAATGTATGTCACATTTAGATGAATGATTTCAACATTAGGGACATACATTTATACAGTATGTAAAATATGTCAATCGTTATATATGTCAAGCTGTGTTACAAATATATTCATGCTTCAGAAATCATAATGAAAAACTGTGGTAAATTTTATTATGCTGTTTTGTGTGTCACAAACAATGTCGTAAGTATTGGTGGATTTTATCCCCAAGAAAATTCATTCACTAAATTTTGATAATAAAAATTAAAGGCAAGCCTGTCATAGATGCATACATGTAGGATATAAATGAGCACAGGGGGTTAAGTTGGTGTAACACTTATTTGCAATGTGAACTATGAAATAATTCAAAACTCCATAGCAAAAACAGTATGAGTGTTTTATAATATATATATATAGCTCAATAAGGGGTGGATGTACAGATATTTTGTGAGGGTGATTCGAGTAAAAATTGACATCTAGGGCAGTTTTCGCGACAAACTTTCATCAGCATTGGACAATCAGTCCAGTGTTTTTTTACCTGGACCAAATGAAAGTTTACCAGACCAAAAAATATGTTAAAAAAGATATGTTAAAATATATGCTATTTGTTTTAACAATTTAGAATAATATATCCTAAATTAAATTAACGGTATAACAACAAATTATTCATTATTAAGTTATGATATTATGATAATTGTGGAAATTTGTGGTAGGAAAATGTTGGTGGACCATCGAACTACTGGCTTTATAAAAACCACTGGACCTATTGCAATTTTGCTGGACTCGGTTCATGGTCCACTGGCAAATTTTGAAGACTGATTTAAAGTGTAAGGGAAAGGGGGCCTGGATACAGAAAGGATTGAATCAGAATATTAGATCCAACACATTTGTTATGGTAACAGAATCATTGACACTTGGAATAAACTACCTACATCTATAGTTAAAGCTAACTCAATATATTCTTTTGAAAGGAGACTGGATATTTTCCTCCAAAATCAAGCAATTAAATTCAAATATGATGAAAACCTATCATTCACCAGAGTTTCTGGAAGTATTCATGAAATTTCAAGTGAAGAAGAACAGGACCTGGTCTAAAAAGGTTTTTCAAACCTCCTACCAGAAGGTCAACTGTAAGTAACGGTAATGGAATCCAGGGAAGTAGACCTCCAAAACCCCTTGATAGATCCCTGCATGAGAATTACTTAATAATTAATGTTAGATGGATGAGGATAGTTAAATATATAAGAAAAGTAGACAGTTAAAATATCATCAGGGGAATTCAAATGTCAAATCTGACAGTTCACAGGTTAGACATTTCAAAAAGTAAAGGAGTTCTAAATCTCCTAATAATTAAAATTCATGTTATCAATACTGACTTGTTTTCTACAATAAAGAATCCCATAACCAAATGTAACTATTGTAAGTTCTAGGCATTAATAACTAACTAACAGAGAGGTACTATTGGCCTAGAAGAGTCAGTGTAAATGGGTAGACTCCTGCCAGTGTTGACATATACAGCAAAAAGTTAAATGTAAAAAATAAAGAATTTCAGGAATTTTTGTTTTCAATAAATCAGCTACAAGACCCTTGCATAAAAAAGGTCCTATGTTATCAGTCTACAAAATTAATGGGTGTCAGGTTGTTTGGGCAACAAACAATTTCTTTCGGGCAACCAAAATCCTGCTAATAAAATTTAGTGCTTGCTTTTAAAAAGGATCTGTTCAGACAAGCACTTTCATATCCTTATTAAGAAGACTGTGTTATGAAGAGTTCATCCAACTATTGCTCATGGGATACATATGTAATGGATTCCAATCTCCCCGTAAATGAATATTGGTACATACTCAGACATAGTAAGAGCTGGACCAGAGTCCAAACCCCTTGATCAGTGAGATTTTCCTCCGATAGTCAGCAGGGCATGAGACAAACTGATTGTATTATTTATGATAGTTTTGATCATACTCATGTACATGCAACTTAAGTTAAATTAACACACTGTTGGACCTTTAGAATTAATTTTAAGTCATGATATTATAATTTCAAAACTAATTGCAAGAAACCAGGTTGTCATTCTATAAAAACAAAACGATGATAATCAGATATATTTAGTAATGAAATAAAAAATTACAACAAAAATTGGTAATGAAATTTTGAGAAAATGTAAAAAAAAGAATAATTATTTCCAATGAAGGAAGTTGAACAAACATTGCTTGTAAATATCAACAAGGAACTTTAAAACAGGAAAACATCTTGAATTTTATGTCACTTTTCATTGAGTTGTACAATAACTTTCCTGGACATGCTCCATTACCAGTACTCCCTTACCCTTCAAAAGGAGTCTACAACTTTTCCCACTTAATGAACTGATGCAAGTACTAACTGTCAAGCAGTAAGGCATAAATTAATAACGTAAGTTATATTATAAAAGGGTATTTCTGGGAATTCTTTGTAAAGAGTTACAAGTTGTACACAATCATTGTTATATATATACTCTTTATCTTTATCCAACATTTTCTACTTCATAAACTGGCACTCGTAGGAGTTAAACAGGAGTTTCTATCACTTCTAAAAATTTATGGCCAATACATAAAACACACTTTTCTTTGACTATTAAGGCAGATGGTTGAAATGTCTTAAATTCTAACAGATACATGTTCGCTGTGCTTGAGAAAGGAGCAAAGTTAAAAAATGTGTGTAATTCCATTGGTACAATAAAGATTTTGTCTATCGTTGGATATTTTGTTTAGCAATTTATCTATGCTTTGATGTGAAATTGAAATATAAGCAAATTTTTATTTTTTGGGTGCATTTATAGACTTCTCACTGATGGTTCAAAACCTACACATCTAAATTAAGGCCTATAACAGTTCTAATAGTTATAAGTAAATCCCTGTCTTTAACTCCATTGAATCCAGTGTGAAGCATAGTATAACAGTAATATCATAGGGTCACAGACAAATGTATACATACTTCCTGATCACTGATTATCAAATAAAAATACAGTCTACGAAATTAGTGAGTCTGATTGCCCGGTACAACCATTTTCTAGTTCAGGCAACCACCAATTCATTTCTGCAAATGAGATAAAGTGCTTGCTCTTAAATGATCTATTCAGACAACCACTTTCATATCCTAATTTCGTAGACTGAAAATACAAGCAAAATAATGATTAATAATTATAATATCAACACTGTTGTCAGGATATAGTGAAACTAAGTGAGCAACAAAAAACTACGAAAGATACACAGCACACTGCAGTATTACCCCGCCAACTGCGGACCCGGAAAGCCGTCTTATAGCCGTCTTCAACATCTCTCCATTCTGTTCTATCCAATCTCTTATCTGTCACACTGTTAATCAACACAATCAATATATATAAATTGGTGTACATGTGCAAGAACAAAACTCTAAGGAGCTGTACATGACCAGTGTCAAGTACTCATGTAAAATATGAACTCTAATGATCATGAATAAATAAGGCCATAGGAAATGAACTGATAGATTCTCACTGGGTCAGGATTTACAGTAAAGTGGTTAAGGCACCACTAGTTTTTATTGTATAAAGGTTTTATAAGACTTACAATTTTAAACCACACAAAAGAGATGGATTACTTAGCAGATTAATACTTTTTGCCGTTATAGTTCAGTATATCTGCCTTCCCAAGCTTTAAATAGGTAAATTTGAATGCTAAAGTTTTGCAAAAGCTTTTTTCCGGGAATCAAAGAATAAAAATACCAATATTTGCACTTTTTTGAGGTGGTGGTTAGGGATAAGAACCTATCAATAACATTTCTTCAGCCAAAGTGGATGTTCTAAATCAGGAAAGCATCTTGGATCTCTTTCCTTCTAAAACTAAAAAACACATTCTAACTGTAAGCAGAAACCTGTTTCTTACTGATACAACATACCCATATTTGCTGCATTCTTGAACTTTCGGATTTCTAGAAATATCACACGATAAAAATTATTTCTTTCATAGAAAGGCTTGACATTAAAGAGTGTCCTATTGCCCACTTACGACCTAAATTAGGATTTGGGCAACCTGTCACTGCTTCTAAGCATTTGGTTCTGGCAAGTTAACCATATAGCTGACTGTCAATTCAGGCAACCTACTTTTAAATTAATGTCAAGTCCTGCATAGATAAGCAACCAAGGGATTAATCAATTCATTCCAAACAACAAAAGTTTTAAAGCATGAAGTAGTCTATTAAATTAGTGGGTGTCCTGTTGTCAACCAAAATTTTCTTTAGAGCCACCAAAGATCTACTTGTAAACAATATATAGTGCTTGCTGCTAAAATGATCTGTTCGGACGAGCATTTTCATTGACTAATAAAGAGTCAGGTGAAGGTCCAGACACATTTTAATGCCGGTCTGAGCAGATGCCAATAGGGTCTTTAACTTTCAAAGACATTGTTTATGTCCAGATCTAATCTCTGGTCTGTTCCCCAAAATATAATACTTAGTTAAGACAATAATTGCCCATTTATACAGCAGTTAAGCCTTAACAATAAGTAATTTTGTCATACAGACTATTATTTGATTCAGATTAATTAGTCATCAAGGATCACTCATAGTCATAGTCATTATGAAGAACAGCCCATAGTGTCAGACCCTGTAACCATGTTGACATTTCTGATTTCACAGCAAAAACAAATTGAACTAAGACTTCCTTGTGACAGAATTCATCACTCTAAAGCATATTCTATACACTTATGAAACGTGTCATGTTATGAACAAACAAGGATTTAAGTTTATAAAAACAATTCAAAACAAACACATCCCAGCTGGGTGCTCACAGCACAAGGAAATGACTAGTTCAGTCTCACTACAGCTCTTCTTTGGAATTGCTAGACAATATGGGGAAATGACATAAACTTTGATCAACCCAATTCATCATATAAACAAATATACAAAGCATAAGCATAGCCATTTATGAAATTTACAGCGAAATATACGCGCAAATTCACTCACCAAATAGGAGGTGCCTGTTTCGGCCGCCATATTTGAGAACTCTCACCGACTTCGAATAACTAGTTTGGCAACTTGAAAGGGCGTATACATTAATGTCTCAGTTCGAATGCTCATTTAGAGGTTGGTACTAGGCATGAAGGCAACTTGTGTTTGCTTCAAAATAGGTAATTGATTTTCCAATCGAAAAAATGTCACTAAACGGCTCGATAAAAAAGGCAAAAATTTACTTTGATGACATTGAGTGCGTCACGTGACGAAATCTTATTCGGATATAGCCAATGACATTCGGTTTAACAACTCACCATAGTTGAAAGTTTTAATATTCGTTTTTATTGGTTAAAATTTAAAGGTTTACATCGAGTCTACAACAAGAAGAATTTGAGGCTTCCAACTTATACTGAGTGGTCTCCCCTGAACACATGAATGACTCAATGCCAGTCTGCCACCATATTTTTGCAGAATATGTAATAAGACTTATATAAGTGCTCGTTATGATACATTTTATATGTATTTCTGGTATATTTCTTCAATTCAAAATAAAACTACAAACAAGTGATTGTAATATTTTAGTAGTTTCAAAGAAGTTTACTTGATAAAATAGAACGATATATTTTTCAATAATGAAGCGTTTTAGCATTGGTCACAATTATTTATTTTGAAGTATTTTGTGTATTACCTTTAAATACTTATAAAAATCATTGTAAAATAGAAATTTGTTTGACAAAACACATTTAATCGTCAGACAATTTACTTATTGAAATAAAACGGCTATTATTCATATACTTTTTGTCGAACACTACTGCCGACTGTCAATAAAATTCACTCGCATGTACTCACTTACATACAGCCTAATAAATTCCCACTATGTAACCAAATAAAAATCCATGGTTCGAAATGAGATTCGAACTTACGACCTCTCGAATCGTAAGCGGACACTCTATCGCGTTGCCATAAAAGCTAGCTTGAAGGCAAGGGAGTACAAGTACCGTATTATATCACTGCCACGTTTACTATGTTTAAAATTTATTGTTGTCATTTTGACTATCATATATAATAACACTTACATATTTAAATAGACACTTATCATATTGTATATTTATAAAAGCCATGCACACAGTTCTCGTTACTATCTTGTTTTAATCCTTGGAAATAAAATTAATCCATTTATCTAACTACATGTACTTAAAAAGTATGCACACACTTCAGCTGCGATCTTTACATATGTAGATAGTGTATAAGTATTTTTTTTCCTTAAGGGTTTTCTTTTAAAATGAGAAAAACGACAAAGCTATTATTTTTCAATCAGTGCATTATTACTACATGTATTAACAAATATAAACATGAATTAAGTCAATCTTAACATTTTATTACATCTTATGGAATAATCATATAACAGTTTATTGATTAAATCACGTACTTTTATACATCTACAATTATATTACAAGCACTAGGTAAATTATTCCACAGATACATTAGTAAAGGATTTTATTGTCTTTAGCGCAGTTGGAAGCGCGCTTGGATTTCGAATCTAGTGTCCTGAAGGGGGTACGAGTTCCAATCGATCCCACTCAGGCAGTTTATACCCTTCCATGAAAATCTGACAATAATGTCAATTTTCCTACAAATAGTAAGGTATATAGAGAAATTCCCGGCCTTGTGAAAGAGTATAGGTGAGTATTGGTTAGAGAAAAGGAACCAGAAAAGCTAGGTTAGGTGTGCTGGACACTGCTATATGACCAATGTCACCAATAAAATGTGTTGCTACGGCGTTAAACACACAAAATAAATAAATAGGATTTTGTCATCTTTATTACGGATACATGTGGACTGTAAGCTACAATTTTAAAGATAGTGATATACTGTTTTGGGTCAGTAAAAAGAAAGCAAAGACCTGAGTTAGAATTGTTATTTTTTTGGTAAGTAGAGTACAGGAGATGCAGCAATTTATACTCACAGACTATAGTTCAAATAGTCTATGAACAGACTGGAAGATGCTAAAAAACTAAATAAAAACTCAAACAATTTACTTAGGCTATTTTGGCCACCGGTCCTAGCTTGCCCCTATATACTGATACTATGAAACACTCATATTATAATTACAATTACGTTACAATATAGAACAACACGTACAGTTTTTCAAAATATTATTATTTATTATTATTATTTTACATGTATACCAAATTTGTATTGCGCTCTTTGCATATTAAATATATGTTCAAAAATGCTTATAATTTCGTCATTAACGCGTTTGGGTGTATCACCTTTATCAGGATAATAATTAATGACGTAATGAATAAAGCGTAACATACGTTTTTTTATTACAGTATAGAAACACTTTTATCAAAAGTATAATACAAATATATGTTGCTACATTTTTCTATGGATTCCTGTTAACATGATAAAATATTAAACTTAAATCATAGGCGGATCTAGCGGGGGGGGCCAGGGGGGTCCGGATCCCTCCCCCCAAGAATTTTCAAAAATGTACCTGTCCATTAGTGTATTTCTTGACTGCATGTTATTTTTAAGTAGCATGAAGCAAGTTTTCTTGGTGCTAAACATAAATTTAATGGTTATGTACTTTTATTATTAATATGTTAAATTATTCTGCAAACTGTGTATAATGTGGTCGTAGAGCGAAATTTTGGACCCCCCGCCTAGAAAAAGTTCGGACCCCCTAGAAAAAATCCTGGATCCGCCCCTGTATATAAATTTTGTTCAATGTATATTTTCTAGTAATGTACGTATTTATTTCTAAGATCAGTATAAAGAGGACATATAAGTAGAAAGTGGTATTAAGTTTCAATAAAAGAATTACATTAATTTCCATATGAGTAACAATAAAGTGTAACGTGTCCGCTGGGCGCGCGGCCGTCAAGCCGGCGCTCGCGTACGTGTTTTAAGTCGGTGCTCGTCTTAGCACCGACTGACTAGGCGTCCGAGCCTGCTGTAGGGACGGAGACGAGACAATCCCAGGACACTGACTCGTGTCCCGGGGTTAACAACAATGTTAAGTATATATATAGTTAGATTTTTCTCAAGCTTTTTAGCTTTATGATTAGAAAACACTAAAATAAAAGCGTATAGAAATATGTACAGGCACAAAGCATAAAACAAAAACACACTCCTGAGACAATACCTCAGAATGAAAACCAATAGAAACAACAAAAGTTATAGACACGATAGAATAAAACTACAGTATAAAGCAATGTACAACCTTAATGTTCCAGACACAGTCTGGAGCAGAGACAAAAGCGTTAACAAAAACTATAACTCCGAACACAACCTCGGGTTATAAAACGTATGTTGAAACCAACAGATCCCGAGTCCGGACAAGCCAATGTCTCAGGAACTACTCGGAACTGAAGCAAAACCAAAACTAAAAACTAAAACTCCGAACACAACCTCGGGTTATAAAACGTATGTTGAAACCAACAGACCCCGAGTCCGGACAAGCCAATGTCTCAGGAACAACTCGGAACTAACGCAAAACCAAAACTAAAACTAAAACCCCGAACGAAACCTCGGGTTCTAAAACGTATGTTGAAACCAACAGATCCCGAGTCCGGACAAGCCAATGTCTCAGGAACTACTCGGAACTGAAGCAAAACCAAAACTAAAAACTAAAACTCCGAACACAACCTCGGGTTATAAAACGTATGTTGAAACCAACAGACCCCGAGTCCGGACAAGCCAATGTCTCAGGAACAACTCGGAACTAAAGCAAAACCAAAACTAAAACTAAAACCCCGAACGAAACCTCGGGTTCTAAAACGTATGTTGAAACCAACAGATCCCGAGTCCGGACAAGCAATGTTCCAGACGCAACTCGGAACTAAAGCAAAACCAAAACTAAAACTAAAACTCCGAACAAAATCTCGGGTTCTTAAACGTATGTTGAAACCAACAGACTTCTAACCCCGACACTGCGATGTTTCAAACACGACCAAGAGCAGAAACAAAACCACCAATCTTATTCCTTGGAGCGGAAACAGTCTACCTACTATTACAACCTCGGGTACGAAACAAGGGATAGCCCAGGATAAGCACGATTTACCCCGCAGGTTCTGCCATCAACGACACGAGCAAGAAGGTGCTTCCACATCGAACAACGTACAAATCGCAATGATGTTCTGTTGTATGAACAGTGGAAGCACACATCTTGTTCCGGGCGTCTACAATTAAACAGTAGACCCGCGACTATCTTCCACTCCAACCATCACCACGAGCAGTCACCAACTTTCTGCTACCAAATGAAGTTTACACGCATTTATATACTATTGGACGAGTCAATTTTACAGAACAGTCCAACAAGTTAATTTTCAAAAAGGGAGGTAATTTACACATTTCCTTAGCTGACCTAACTCAATGCTATAACTAGATTTAAAATAATAAAACAAAGGTATGGGTTTCACTTAAAGTTCTAAATAAATAGTTAAAAAGGCTAAATACTACATAGTTTTAGATAATCAAAACGTATCACAATTCTAAACATGACAGAAAAAGAAGAAAATTCACAAAAACATTCAATTTTAGTAAAGGGAGATAATTTGTCAAAACTATCCAACAAAGAAATCGTTCAAAGGCGATCTTGCATCGGTATGACTAAACAGCGAATATGACTCATATTCGCGAATATGAGATAAAGTGCGAATATGACTTTTATTTTTCAAATAACTCTTTATGTATACAATTATTTATATTGAATTTATTTCCCTGTGTTTAATATGTTGATTATCTCCTAAATATAAAAAAATGCATTAATCTACTGATAAAATGATGATTTTATTGAAGTTTTAGCAGCTTTCAAGTCATATTCGCTAGGAAACGATGATAATAACAATGCGAATATGAATGTTTTTTGGGCATTTTTGCTTAGTTATGGGATAATTAATTAGTTTATTATTACATAATGTCAAATATGAAACTATAACTGTAATTAGAAAATAATAGGAAACTGTGTGAGTTTGTGATTTATCGTAGTTTGAAGGCATATTCGCTATGTAAATCTCATATTCGCTCAGTGTCTAAAAATAGATCGTTCTTCTTCGACGAATATGACTTTTAAATCTTAATTTAAGATTTAATAACTTGAAAATATTTCATTTCAAAAAGGTTTTTGTGCTAGATTATTTAATAAATAAGATTTTTTGTTTGATAAGGGTGCATGTAGTTGAATTCTTTAAGTAAACTCGTCATAAAATCTCATATTCGCTCAGTTTCTAAAAATAGATCATATTCGCTCAGCGTTCTACCAGCGAATATGACTTTTAGTATTAATTAGTAGAATTAGATAATTGTATTTGCTTAGTGTTCTTCTACAATCCAGTATGACTTTAGCTGTGCGAATATGACTTGAAAAATTAAAAGTTTATTCAAGATGCTAGATATTTTCGTATTTTTTTATCAAAATGTTAAAATATATGTTCAGATTAAATAGTTTACTTTATTGAAAATGTTGTAAAGACAGATAGCCAAAACAACTTTTATACGAAAACAACAATCAGTTCGTCTTATGAAAGCAACTTTTTAAACATTACATATCAAGTTTAATTTCAATATTTTAATTTGCACAAACATAATCTTTTTTGCCAGTTTACAAGTGTCACAAGCCGAGTGATACTCTGCGAAGCTTTGCCTGTTATAATCAGCTTGTTGATAATTATTAATTAGCCAAGCCCAAGACAATATCTGTTTTAATTGCAAAAATAATCATTACTAAATGAGAGTGACAGATTTGAGTGATTTTTGTCACGTACTTAAGCTATATAAAGTGGAAAAAATATCATCTGAACATTAAATTCATTCATAATGGCTTACGCTATATTTGGAGATAGTTATATTTCAAGATTAAACCATTTTACAAAAGGACATATTAGTTCAAATTTTGAATGTAATTTTTTTGGTGTACCTGGTATGTCTACCAGAAATAAATTTGCTGATTGTTATGAAAAACTGTTATCAAGTAGACCAAGGTGGGTAATACTACTAGTATATTTAGATAATTACACGATATGCAGATTTTCAGAATTGCTGAATCTGCACTTTTGTTCTATCACATCGAAAATTTTAAAACATGCATTCATCATAAATGCCTATAGTAGTCTTTTAAGCGTTGCGTTTTGACAAAGAAATTCTTCAAACAACATTTTTAAACTTATTAAAAAAATCGCATTTCATATGGAATAACTTGTATTACCTTAATGCATGTTTTTAACTCTTTTTCACTCACTGTGAAGTAATGTTAAGTAAATACATTATAGCATAAACGTCTGAAATAGATATCGTTGAACACTGTATTTAAAATTTTTAATTATATTCTCTTTATATTTTCAGATATGTATTTGTCGTTCTTGGAGGAAACAATATCAACTACAAATGTAGACCAAATGATGTGGTAGAAGACATCAAGTGGCTTGTAACTGACATGAAAAGAAATGGGGTTGAAAGAGTGTTCATTAGTGAAATAATAGAAAGGGGAAAATTTCCCACTTGGACTTGTATGAACCAAAAGAACTTCAACAAGATAAGAAAATCCATAAACGAAAAACTGAGAAGATTCATGGGAGAAGACTTTGTTCTTTTGGGGAAATTTATTAAGTATCCCCAACATTATGACAAAGACTTAACCCACCCCGGTGTTTCCGAGGGTGGAATGTTAAAATTACGTTGTGCAATTCGCACAGCATTCTACAAGACTATCAGCAACAATGTACAACCAAATTAAATATTATATGATTATATTCCTGTATAATTGATACAATTGTGTTTTAAAATTTGTTAATTATATATGTATATGTATTTTATATGCGTATCATCATAATTCATAACAATAATAATGAATAATAAATAGATGAAGAATACTCATTTTTGTCTTTATTTACATTGTAATACATTGTTGTACATCACTCAAACACCATGATCGTCAATTATAAAAAGGTTATACACTTATTACGAATATGTCGAAATGATAAAATAACGATAATTGTCGATCATTATCAATTGAGTATTATTATTCAATCTGTATGAAAATCCAAGTGTCAGAAATGTACATGTACATACACATTAAACATATCAGTATTGATGATGGGGATTTTAATAATTATAGAATGAATGTTATAGCGAAACCCACTTCGGTGTATCAGAGGGTGGAATGATAGGTTTAAATATAATATAGACAGAATAAACCTATCAGTCATGATAATGGGGCTTTAATTACCATGGAATTGAAAATCTATTAATGGAAATTTAATGGTGAATTATTGCACATTATGCCATTATCCACAACATACACTTCATTATAACATATTGATATATATATATATATATAATCTACGTAAATGAATATTTTCATGAACAAACCTAAAGATGTGTACATGTTTAGTGAAGAAAACTTGATTAAAAAACACATTAGCAAGCAATTAGACATGTAACGTTTGATGAAACCGACATTATCGTCTCCATAAAGCAACCGCCTATACTGTCGGTATTTGATAATTGTGTAAGTTAAGGGTGTCACCAATAGAATGTAAAGAATTATGCTATTACAAAATTATCACGTTTTACAAACTGACAAAAACAGTTTTATAAAATTACAATAGTTTATACAATAAAGGAACCGCATTCATTGTCCTAAATGTAATTTATTGAAGGTTGTTGTTTTAATAATTAGTGTTTGTTTATAAAACAAAAGACATCAAAGTTTGAAAGTGATAATGATGAAAGATGAAAGATTATCTCCTTATATAATCCAATGGCACCAATATTTCGGTACATTTGGTAGATGCATACTGCCGCAGCGTTAAATGTTAATAAGTAGGGAAACCCGTAACTCAAAATTTGTATTGAATCATTTTGTTCCATTAGTTGTTACTAAAGACAAAATACAAAAAATTGATCTCCAATACCAGTCGCTAGCAGAGCCTCTCCAAAGTTCTACTCCAATCAGCATAGACTTAAGCTGTAGTGATGTGGTAAGGCAGTCTGTCAGGAAGGGGGGTAACTCTACCCCACCGGGTGCGTTGCACACTGACGTAAGCCCTACTGCTCACTCCTCTGTATCACCAACACTTATTACAAGCAACAGTCCGTCTGATAGCCCCATTCACACCCCAAAAACCACATACCAGCCAGTCAGGAAGGGGGGTAAATCTACCCCACCGGGTGCGTTGCACACTGACGTAGGCCCTGCCCATCCCCATAAAAAAGATTTGGAACCTGACCAGACAAATTTTTTTGAAAACCTTAATACTCTTCACAAAAATGAACTATCAATTATATTTGAAGAACCTAACACTACTGTTAGTAATAATTCAAATGAAATTTCTTGTCAAAATTCTGCAATTGAAAGTTTAACTTCCAGTTCCTTTGTTAGTGACGGTTTCTCCAGAGAAAGCGTATCAATTGATTCAGATCTTTTCACCCCAGGACCTTTAGGTAACAAATTCTTGGACATCAATTGTATAGTTCAAATTTTGCGTGGGCCCTACGCTTTACTTGAGGAGATACCGTCCGGAAGGAAAGATGGTATGTTTTATGTAATTGATAATAGTAAAAACATTGAACGTAAAAACTCTGGTCAGAAGTCTGAATTCTGGGATGATTGTGGTTCTTGGTCGAAAGCAGCGTCGCCATTATTTACCTTTGTTCATAGGGACAATACATTGATTACTGTTTGTAAAAAAAATGGTGAATATTGCATAGATAAATGTATTGATAAAAAGAAAGTTTATATACCGCTAGAACCGGTGCCAAACACTAGCGAATTGCTTGTGATCCAAAGATTGTATCAAACGCTCGCTGCTTCCGACAAAGGACCAAATCAATTTAAGAGAAGATGTACTCAAATTCTATCATCTCCCGATTCTATGCCTGAAATATCTAATAATGTTGCAATTGTTGAATACATTGGGTTGTTCCCAGACAGGAGGCCTGTGAAATGTGAAAAAAATTGGACTAATAATAATTGTGAAAGTGCCAACCACATACTTAAAAATGCAACAAATTGGAAAAATACTGACCTGCCAAAATTCATAGAATTAATGTATGAAATTGTTAAGGGAGAAACCATTGAAAAATGCAGGGCAATTCGTGGGTCTGGAAATTTTCTTTTAGATAAACGCTTTATGCATCATTTAGTTTCTATAGATCAATGGTCTAATATGTCTGAAGAAACGAAAGAAAGGCGAGAAAAAAAATTTCTTGCAGATAAAGGGAGAGATAATTCCAATATGGTGATATCAGTAGATGGTCAACGGTCAGTCCTGAAAACCCCAACAGCTGGTAAAAAACCAAATCAGGCAAAACGAAAACGGGCAGAAAGGTCCCGTACTCCAATGTCTAAACGCATAATGTTATCAGAGTAAATGTATTTATAGTTATGTATATTTTTCAGTTCTTATATTTTCTACTTTTTTTTCGGATTTTCGTTAACGGTCGCGTTTATTTTCAACGGCCATTTTACAGAAGAAGAAAAAGAATATGAATAGCCATGTGTTCAAAATAAACATAATAATACATTATATATGCAATACGTACTGTATTACAAGACGAAAGTACCGTTTTTCGACTTGCAAAAAACTCACTATGCTTTCTGTTTCCATTAAATGTCATATAAAAGGGAGGGTCAAAATTTAATTTATCATTGATAATACTACAAAAAAACAAGAACTTTCTGCTTGTAATGAGTACGTGTTGTAATTCTGTCTCACCATTGTTGTATCACTTATTTATGATTTGTATTATTACTGTAAAACTTGTCTCTCAAATTCATGTGTCATGTAATGTAACTATATTGTATTGATAATCCTCATATTCTGTCAACCATTACATAAATTATATTGTTTATACATGTATCTTATACATTGTTGTGTACTGTTCTGTTAAAATAAATTGTCGAATAAAATAAAGAAGGAAATTGTTGTTGTTTGGGCCATTACGAGAGCAACCTTCCCGTGGTATGGCCTGAATATTGTCTCCCACATTCGAGGAAAAAAAGATAAAGCTTTAAGTACGTACAATTTTTAGCAGTTTAGAAATTTTCACTCTAAATATTTCCGTCGAAAAATGTGGAAGGCAATAACTGATAGCTCTCATGTTACACAACATTCATATTCATAAAGCTAAAAGTCATATTCGCTGATTGAATAACGCTGAGCGAATATGATCTATTTTTAGTAACTCAGCGAATATGAGATTTTCTGTTATGTTTAACTTAAATTTTCTAGCAATATTAAGCAAAATATAATGATTATAAAATAATTTTCTTCACTTAAATATACATTCTAACTCTTCTATACTGAAACTTAAACACAACATTCATATTCACAAAGCTAAAAGTCATATTCGCTGATTGAAGAACGCTGAGCGAATATGATCTATTTTTAGTAACTCAGCGAATATGAGATTTTCTGTTATGTTTAACTTAAATTTCTAGCAATATTAAACAAAAATAATGATTATTAAATAATTTTCTTAACTTGAACATATATATTAACTCTTTATAACTTAAACATAAAATTCATATTCATAAAGCTCAAAGTCATATTCGCTGATTGAAGAACGCTGAGCGAATATGATCTATTTTTAGTAACTCAGCGAATATGAGATTTTCTGATATGTTTAGCTTAAATTACTAGCAATATTAAACCAAATATAAAGATTTTTAAATACATATTACTAACTTGTACATATATTTTATCTCTTAAAATTTAAACTTAAACATAAAATTCATATTCACAAAGCTCAAAGTCATATTCGCTGGTAGAAGAACGCTGAGCGAATATGATCTATTTTTAGTAACTCAGCGAATATGAGATTTTCTGTTATGTTTAACTTAATTTTTTTAGCAATAGTAAACAAAATATAATGATTATACATTAATTTTCTTAACTTGAACATATATTCTAAATCTTCTATACTTAAACTTAAACACAACATTCATATTCACAAAGCTAAAAGTCATATTCGCTGGTTGAAGAACGCTGAGCGAATATGATCTATTTTTAGTAACTCAGCGAATATGAGATTTTCTGATATGTTTAACTTAAATTACTAACAATATTAAGCAAAATATAATGATTATTAAATAATTTTCTTAACTTGAACATATATTCTAACTCTTCTTTACTTAAACTTAAACACAACATTCATATTCATAAAGCTAAAAGTCATATTCGCTGGTTGGAGAACGCTGAGCGAATATGATCTATTTTTAGTAACTCAGCGAATATGAGATTTGCTGATCATAATTTTATAATAAATTTACTAACAATATGAAACATAATAGAAAAATTAATTATTATTTATCAAATATTGTGGCAAATATACTTTTTGAATGGCATTTTTTTTATTTAAAGATATATTTTTAATCTTTAACAATAATAAAGAAGTCATATTCGCTTAGATCGTAAGGCGAATATGACTCAATTGATATATTATCCTGTATAAAAACTTTTATTTCTTTACAAAAAAATCATTTTAAAAGTTGAACTTATACTAAATAACTTTATTCTAAGTAAATACACAATATTAAGTCGACATGACAAGTATATTAAGAGTTATTTGAAAAATAAAAGTCATATTCGCACTTTATCTCATATTCGCGAATATGAGTCATATTCGCTGTTTAGTCATACCCATCTTGCATACAATGAAAAATGCTCTCGACAAAGTCGCTGAACAAAACGACAATGCCGGTTCGTTTCAAAAGTCACGGTCTTTCATTTTTATCTACATTAGTATATCGAACTTTTTTATAAATGCAGTATATAATATATATGCAGTATTGAGAACCTCGATCAGCTATATTGCTTTTTGCATCTTTATGTACTTTATGGTAGATTCGTAAAATTGGGTTCCATATCCTGTAATTGTAGGTACGAAAGTTTAGAGGCCGAGAAAG
This sequence comes from Mactra quadrangularis, assembly GCA_025267735.1. Taxonomy (NCBI): domain Eukaryota; kingdom Metazoa; phylum Mollusca; class Bivalvia; order Venerida; family Mactridae; genus Mactra; species Mactra quadrangularis. The sequence continues at coordinate 41,397,791 of CM046311.1, read as the reverse complement.
CTCGAGGCCGAGTACAAAGACGATTTCGACAACATCCAGTTGCACTGGCATTTTCTCATTGACAGTTGCAGTCTAGACGTAATAATCGTTCAATTTGATTTAATTTACCCTCAGAAGTCATCAGCATGAACCGGATAGTATCTCGGAACATTGTGAGTAAAATAAATAAAGTTTTAGTGTGCCACGAAATGGTCTCAAATTTTGGGACGTTCTCAATTATGAACCCGAGGTCAGTGGTTGTTGACAAAAAATTAGTACGTTGTTTGATATGTCATTCGCTTTACTGCAAGTGGTTTGAATCTTGTTGACAATTTTTTTTTTTAGAGGCTGATTAATTGAGATTGTTTATTATTTTATAAGGATTTTGTGATTATAATTTGTATTATAAAGTGCCACAAATTTTGTTAATTAAAAGTGTGAGTATTTTTTACATTTGATGTCTTATTTGATCAATTAATAATGTAATTAATTTCAGTTTCATTCCAACAGAAGGTAAGAATATTTTACCAAACTGTTGGCTTGAAGTATATCAGCATTTATTCAGAGTTATCTTAACTTTTGTGTAAATACCAATAACTGTCTGACTGATCCTAATTTGTTGTGTAATTTTTATAATTGATGAACACATACTTTTCTGTCTTCTTCTTAAGAACTGGGATCTGACAGATCGTATTTAGCTCTGCACATTGTGTCCACAACTCACAAAATTTGAATCCACACTAGCTGCTAAAGTAACGTGTCCATCATTTGGATCATTATAAAAGTGTATAAAAAGATTTAAAGGACACTAAAAGTCCATTGAAAAAATATGTGACCCTCTTCAGAAATATATAGTTGTTACAATCAATTGAACTCTGTGAGCTATATGACTATTGTTAAAGTTATTGATAAATAAAATATCTTGATTTTGGTTTCTGTCATGATGTATTTTTTCATTTAGATTCATCAAGTGTGTAGGACCAAACTAACCAAAATGTCATCAGGTAATACGTCTACAAAGTTGAAAGGTCGGATGTTCTCAGTACAAGCAGCCTTACCTAAATACCCAGTGGCCTCTTTAGAACAGACCATGGAGAAATATTTACGAACAGTAAAACCATTAGTGTCGGAAGAGGAATATAACCACACTGTCAAGGTAATATATTTAATCATCTGTCAGTTGTGCATTCATTAACCCTGCTGATTTAAATACTGAAAATGAGTTTGATAATTCCCATGCATACTCATTACAGTACTTATGTACTCACTATCAATAGAAACATAGATATCCTTGCTATCAAACAAATGTTGTGTATTTACATCAGTAGGGTTATTTGCCTTCATAGTTATGGACCAAATTTTTAACAAGCTCAATTATATAAAATTAAATATGCACTTGTCTAAAGCTTAGGTCTAGTGGATTAAGGCAATAACTGAAAAAGTCTGTGTATATTTTTTGTGCTTTTGTTTCAATTACATGTTGTCAAACTGCTTTTCTTGAAGTGGGACTGCATAGGTCTGATTTTGATATAAATGTATAATGTGTCATTTTTTACGAACATGCCATTTTCAATTCAATGATTTTGTAATATTATGACCTGTATGGTGTTTGTTGTCTTCTTTCTAACCTTGATTCAAACAGGGATTCTATATAATATGTTAAGTCCCTGATTCAAACCACCTCTGATTTATAAATCAATCTATTTTAGTTGTGTGAAGAGTTCCAGAATGGAGTTGGGAAAGAACTCCAAGCAAAATTACTGAAAAGAGCTGAGAGCGAAACAAATTGGGTGAGTCATAATAGAATAGTCTGTAGTTTACCTGAGACATGTGAGTATGCATCACATAGACACTTAGCATTCAAAAAGGAAAACAATACACAATGTCTGATTCCCAGTCATACTTTGATGAGTAAAAGTATGTCGTGCAAAGCAGAATAATGATGTATTAATGATAGTGATAAGGAGCAGGTTATCCAGACTAATTAAGCACATTGTTATACTTGTCTTTTGGTCTATTGGTAGGACACACACTAGAGGATTGAGAGTACCTGGGTTTAATGCCATCAGAAACCTAGCTTATTTCTGTTAGCAGGTGATTGTTTCACTCCAACATAGTGTGAATAGGTACTTCCTAGGATGGTAAAACATGCATCAGCATGAAACTTGCTATGAAATGCAATAACTTTCTTTTTACTTTGGTTTTCATAGACTTTTGCTTAATAAAACATAGAATATTTGTAATGTGCTATATTTCAGTTTAAATTTTTTTTATATCACTAAGGGAAGAAGTTAGTTGTTATGAATTTATGCATTTCATGAAGTCTTTGCCAAAGGGAGATAATTTAAGGGGAATAAGTTTTGTTGTAACAATAAATACAATAAATATACTCTATTTTCATATAGAACTCAAAAGGGAGATAATTTAAGGAATTACTTTAAAACTGATATGGGCCGACTTGATTTGCCCGGGCGGCTTACGAACCGGCATAAGCAGATAGCCGATCGGCTCGCCCCGGTGTGACATATGAATCAAGCGATCCGGCTAACTAATTACTGTTGCAGACGGTCGTATTTCAAGCAGTGTGTGTAAATAAACACATATCAGTAGTTAAAATGTTAAATTCGTGTCTGGCGAGTAAAATGTGTACTTGTAATATAACTCTTACACAAATGACGCGTAAGAGAGGTTTATTGAACACATCAATTAGTATTTTGTCCATAATCGTAGTAAATTTTATAATAATGGTTTCTCCTGTATCTATTTATAGCCATATTTGTCACACGCTTGCCGCTAGCAGCTCTAACCAAACCGGCCCATTCGGCGTGCGCCGGTTGTTGACCTGGCTCAATCTCGGAGCAAATAAAACGAATCGCCGGTAGCCTTTTAAGCCGTTTAAGCCGCACGGGCAAATCAAGTCGGCCTACTATAAATGTACTCTTTTTCATATCAAAGGGAGATAATTCGAGGCATATTTTCATATAAAAGGGAAATAATTATATAATCTTGTTACAGTTATCAGATTGGTGGAAGAATATAGCCTATCTAGATGTAAGAGAACCTTGTGTAATAAATTCTAATCCAGGAGTATTGTTTCCTAAAGCTGATTATAAGGGTCTCCAGGGACAACTTGAGTATGTTTGTTTTAATTAAGTTTTGAAGGTTTGATAACTACCTTTTGTTTGTAAATGCAGGGCTCGAATTAACCAAAAAAAAATTAACTTGCAAATTTTTGCAAGTTGATTTTATTTCAACTCACGAATGAAAAAAAGTGACATCCATTGTTACAATTCGTATATGCAATATAAGGCCACAACAAGTTGATCATATGTTCTACGGATTTTTCTGAAAAAATAATGGGGCGAGCGAGCGAAGAAAAAAATTAAAAAAGTCTATATTCACTTGCTTTATATAGCGTTTTGACCAAATTTTTATGGGCGAGCGAGGAAATAAAAATATGTTTTTTGTAAAAACCGTCAAAATTAAGGTGCGAGCAAATCCATAGAACATATGATCAATTTGTTGTGGCCTAAAAACAACAAAGTACTATCTTTAACTATGGATGCATGGAACAAGGGCATTATTGTGAGATAGACAAAGTGTATTGAACTTGTCTTTTAGATGAATCTTTAATTGATACCATCAATCTATCTGGCTTTCTAAGCTGATATGAGCGTCATTAGTTGAGACAGTAATATTTTTGCGTTGATTTCAACTCGCGAAAATTTGCGAGTTATAATTAAAGGTACTTGCAATTTTCAAAATCCGCTCGCAATATGCAAGTATGCAAGCTTAAATTTGAGCCCTGGTAAATGTCTATTATTTGACTGACATTGCTTGTGTAGCAGAGGTATGATATGGCACTTGTACTCCTTTCTTTCAAGTTTGCCTTATATGGCGATGTGGTAGAGCATCTGCTTAAGACTCAATAGGTCACAGGTTTGAATCTCATTTTGTACCATGGATTTTATCGGTTGTCACTTTGCGACTTACTTAAATAACCACTGGAAAAAAGGGTTTCTATACCTGGTTACTGCTTTGGCAGAAAAAAATTAGAGCAGTGACAAGCTTTTTCACATAAATATTTCTTAACTCAGGATTTTAAGCTACTCTTAATTTCAGGGTCAAATTCAATGTTAATAGCTGGTATTTTGTGATTGATAGCATATTATATATTTCAGTTATGCATCAAAGTTTATAGCTGGTTTACTGGACTACAAAGTCATGATAGATGAGTAAGTTTGTTGTTTGTTTTTACATACTTACAGATACATGTATAATTAACAGCTATGTGAAATTCACATGGAGTCTTACCTTAAGATTTTAACTTGACTAATTAGAGAATAAAGGGACTGTGTGTTGGCATTGTTTTAACACTTCTTGGATAAGATTTTATGTGCAACTTTTTTTTTTATATCTTTCCTATTTTTAAAACCACACTAGGGACTCACTTTTAGTCAAATTTTCATTGTATGGTATAACTGCCCTGGGTGTGATATGAATTCATGCCCTGTTTAGGAAACTAGATTTGAAGTCCTGGCATCTTTGCATCTGTTGAATTTGCATACAGGTCAATAGGGTTACAATTGGAGGTCAAATACCAAGTTGCATAACTCTAGCAAAAATTTTGACTGAATTATGGCACTTTGATACTGCATAGTTCACTAACTTAAAATTACCATTCTTTCCCCAATATAGTTTTTATAAAAAACTAATTGTACTCAGAAAAACTGATGTTATGGTAGAAACTGTTTGTAATATCCAAGATATATAGCTTTTATAAATAATGACTTGGAAAATTCTTTAAAAATTCAAAAACCTTGCCTTATGGTTTATTGGCAGGTCTGTGTGTTTTTACTGTTGCTTTTTTCTGATATATTTTCTAAATCTGTTGTTTGTAATATCAAAAACAAACTGTATATTTCAGACAAACGTTACCTGTAGAACATTTAGGAAAGAGTCCATTATGTATGATGCAATATTTTGAGGTGCTATCAGCATGTAGGATACCTGGTGTAGGACGTGACAGCCATGTATGTTATCCTCCTGATAAACCTGGAGCTCCAAAACATATCACAGTCTTGTATAGAAATAATGTAAGTATATTCTAGACTTTAGTCAACCTAAAAAAAATCACTCCACTATATTTCTGATACAGTAGATCTGATTTTTAGCCAGATTTTTCAACGAAAAAATTCGACTATAGTTTGTCGAAACACCGGCGGGCGGGTGGGTATTTTTTTGGTCGGGCTTCTGGTGTTGTTAACAATTGCGTTAAAGTTTTTCTTTTCCATATATTTCTACCATTTATTGTCAGATCTTCATAAAACTTCATACAATGATAACATACCATGTGATTAACACAATTAGAAAGTAACCACAACTCTACCTGCCTTTAATATGGATTGTTTCCCTTTGTAATTTTTGTGTTAAAGTTTTTAAATCCAGCTTTAATGTGGTTTCCCTATTACATTTCTCGTTACATGTTGCCTAATATTTGAGAATTTGTGTCCCTGTGAATAACACCAGATAAAAAATGTTTGTTTCCATGATGCCAGTAGCATTGATTAGTAAGACAACACTGGCTAATTTATCTTGGACATTCGAATTATTGCCCTTGAATTGTGCAACTAGCAAATTTTATGATGTTTTATATTTTGAGCCCTTGTTAATTTCTAAAACTGGATTTAAAATGTTAATACTTATTATAGATATTTGAGGTACCTGTGTATGGTCAAGATGGTCAGCCATTGTCAACCAATCAAATTAGAGCTCAACTAGATGAGGTTGTGAAATTAGGGGCTGAAAAAGGGGCTCCTATTGGTTTGTTTACTATGGAATATAGAAACACATGGGCTAATATATATCAACAAATGATTAAAGGTATAGTTCTATGACTTAAAGAAATTGTTGTTAAATTTTATTCAACTGTCAGTGACCTAAATGAACCCTTTTGATGTAAATACTAGGTATTTATTCGATAATGCCCATACTTGAATATGGGTATCTATGATTAAGGATCATGAGTACTAAAGTACTGTAGCGAGTATAATAATCAGCAGGGGTAATGTATGTGCCGCTGACAGTTGATAGAAATTTACCAATACATGTATACAAAAATATGGGGGAAAAATCAAGGGAGACAACTCAAAATTCTTTTTACTGAAAACAATTTTGAAAAGTAGATTTAATGCTTAAGTTTTTATATGTGTATTTTCTTTCTTTTCAAAATGTTAATATGGGACTAAGTATGGACTAATCTAACTATGAAAAATGGACTAGTCTGACTTATCCTGTATGCAACTATGTCAGACTCAGAATGGACTAACCCAACTTACCTCATATATAATTATATTTAACTATGGAAAATTGGACCAATTTGACTTGCCATATATATTAAACTTTGTCAAAATGAACTTAACCAACTTACCTAATATTTTCATCTATGTCAGAATGTACTAACCTAACTTACCTCATATTTTCATCTATGTAAAAATGGACTATCCCAACTTACCTCATATTTTCATCTATGTCAGAATGGACTAATCCAACTTACCTCATATTTTCATCTATGTCAGAATGAACTAACCCAACTTACCTCATATTTTCATCTATGTAAAAATGGACTATCCCAACTTACCTCATATTTTCATCTATGTAAAAATGGACTATCCCAACTTACCTCATATTTTTATCTATGTCAGAATGGACTAACCCAACTTACCTCGCATCTATTACAGATAAGACAACGAAGTCATCTTTAGAATCAATACAAAGAAGTATAGTAGTGTTATGTTTAGATGAAAGTAACAATACAATGAGTGATCAACGTACTATAAGTGGACATCAAATGTTACATGGTAGCGGATCTAACGCTCACTCTGGTAACAGATGGCATGATAAAACTATACAGGTATATAATGGTTCAAATTATACACAGTTCTGAATATGTTAGAGAATCCAGAAATCTTGCAGATATTTTTTCATTTTTTAAGTAGATTTCTTTTGAATTTTCAAAATGATTGGATATACATATGGGCATAACTCTACTAAAAATTCCCATAGGAAATACAGTCAATTCTCGTTATCTCGACTTTGTTGGGACTGTTGAAAAATAGTCGAGATAACGAATAGTCGAGATAAACATAATTTACGTAGGGAGGTAAGTTTGAGGTCTTCAGTAACACTTTTTACCTGTTCGGAGCCTGTAGTTTAAAATAATTGCTTTATTACATCTGTAAATAGGGTTTTACTATTTATATCACAAATATAAAGTCTCGACGAGTTATAAAACCAATACGCGTATTTTCCGAAAATCTAATTTTGATTTTTAATTTTACACAGACTGTCTCGATGATGCAAACGTATCGAGCGTTTATTTTTTGACAATTTGTAGCCATTCAACAATTTATGTAATTGAGCCTTGGTGTGTGTGTGTATGCGTGTCGTGACGTCATTGCTCGTCATACAACTCGCGCTATGTCGGCTTTTCTTTGAAGTTTAGCAATCTATCAATGCCGCGTCTTGCTAACGACACACCAAGAGAAGCACTCAGTAAAATTTAGTAATAGCAGATATAATCAATTAGTCAACAACTTTATGTCCAAACGGCATTTTTCTGAAGCGCGTGGGGTGATTAATTTAAGTTATTAAGAGTATGCTTTAATATTGAGTATACACATTTCAATCAACTAAAAAACGGAATTAAATAAATGTAGGATTATAAAAGATGATTTTTTATTTTTGTTTTTTATTTTAATACATGTACATATTTTTTCATAAAAAAACGTTTGTAACAATTAAAGAGTCTACTATGCTTAATTAATTTAATTATGACACCTGTCAATCAAAAAGCTGTCACTTTGTTAATTCACTTTTGTTAAATGACATGTTGATTAAAATGACCCCTATGTATCATTTTCACAGTGTGATCGCTAATTGACTGGCGCACCTCGTCAGATTGCTGATGACACCTTTGACTAGTCGAGATAAACATTATGATTATATAGTGAAACAAACATTTTGGTCCGAAATTAATGATCGAGATATGGAAAAAGTCGAGAGAAAAAATCGAGATAAACATGTATTTTTCATATAGATAAAGAAGGACAATCGAGACAACGAATTTTCGACTCAAGCGTAGTCGAGATAATGCGAATTGACTGTTGTTTATTTCAACTCTGTTTTGTTTAGATTCTTCATTTTATGCAGGGTTTAACATACCTCTTACTTCGAGGCTCCAATGAATGCAGGATCTATAAAAACAGGGTCCCTGTTAGAGTTTTTAATCATTTAACCCTTTACTGGTTGCGACATGTGTGAAAAGTAGCCATTTTTTCACCATTACGCGCTAGGGCTATTTCAAGATGCTCTAATTTCATTACTAATTATCATACAGTTATGCAACTTCGCCAAGTTATTCCCTGGGTGAATGTCTTTCAGAAAAATCAAGTTGAGCCCCGATCCCCATTACCATGGCAATGCTGGGGCGGAGCAAAAACAACAAAAAATGCAATTTTCGCTCTTTTTCTACCCCACGTTTGCACTTCAAACAGTAATATTTTCCGAAATTGAGGTCTAAAGTGCCAGGTCTTTTCAGATACTGAAAACATGTTTTCTTATCAGCATTTGGCGCCATTTCTCTGCACTCAATGACCCCGATTTTTTTTCTGGCGATGAGGGGCGCTGCGCCCCTTCAAACCCCAGCAACAAAGGGGGGCACATCCCCCCTTTGGAACCCCCCTGAGACATCAATTGATGGGGGAGGCACGCGAAAACGAGCTCATTTTTTTGGGACAACTATCCTTTAGTGAAATTCGCTTAATCCAGTTAAAAAACACCATTTTCAAGGCTTTGGCGGCCATTTTGGAGGGGGGGTCTAGACACGAAAAAATGCGGGATTGAGCGGTTAAGGGTTAAAGCTGAAAATGGGTCACATTCTGAGATTGTTCATTCAATGAATGGTAGAAGAGTTCCAAATGATACAACTGTTTATCTCCCATCAATTGTTGCTTCATGCTGGTCATACTGTATTGTTGTGTACTTTTTGTTTGTATTTCTCATAGGTGTTTCACTTATGCAATGCATAGTCCAAAATAAAGGTCAGTTATCAACATTTGCTTTTCCCTTTGTGGTCTCTTAAAACAATATTCACTGTATATTTCAGTTTATTATTGGGGCTGATGGTTACAGTGGTTTAAATTATGAACATACAACAGCTGAGGGACCACCTATCATACATATCATGGATCATTGTTTAAATTATGTGTAAGTTGAAACCTTTCTTATTTCTGTTTGAGTGTGAAACAAGTTCTTACTAAGTAAGACTTCTCCTGAGTCCACTTCCCTACTAATCAATTTCTTAGCAATGATAAAGACGCTTTGTGTGGACTTGAACCAATGTTGAGCTGACTAACCGATAAATACTAGTCCAATATTTAATCACACACATTTAACTTGAAGTATGAATAATTATACCCCCGCTTCGAAGAAGAGGGGGGTATACTGTTTTACCCTTGTCCGTGCGTGTGTTTGTGCGTCCGTCCGTCCGTTACAAAATTTTCGTCGCAGTTTTCTCAGCAACTATAACATGCAGCAGCCTAATACTTTGCATATTGCTTCATCCCATAGTCCCATGTGGTGTAAAGCGATTTCATGCTCCTTGCTCATCTACTTCCTGTTTGTCGCATATTTTTAGATTTTGGCGGGGGTATCACTAGTGAGCATTAGCTCACAGATTTACTTGTTTAACTTATTTTTATTACTGAATAGAGCTAAAACAATTAAAATGAAATGATATTTTCAGTTCTAAAGGAAAAGAATGGAGCCCAGCTCCAGGTGTTACCCCACCCCGGAAATTAGAATTTAATCTTTCCTCCGATATACAAACTGGTCTGAATGCAGCAAAACAAAACACAGATAAGTAAGTTAAGATTTTTTACTAAGTTAATGTTTGACTATTGACAATTTGTCATTCTTCTTCTCAATTGACAGTGTGTCTCTTTTCATTGGGAACTTAGGTCTTTGTTAAAGGGAGACAATAACTCCCTTTCCTTTTATTAAAAGTTTTCATTCAAAACTTTGCAGCATAATGTTGTTTCATAAATCTTATCCATGCAAAATGGTAAACATAATTTAATGAATAAAAACATTACATGTTTTTTAATCATTTAACATGGTTTTCAAATGTATCTTTGACTGTAAATTGACATTAGGAAATTATTCCTTAAACATTTACACCATTTACAAAGTAGGCATTTTTTAGCTCTAAATTCAGATCTTCAGTGGATTTCCAACATGAATTGAATGCTAGATAAATATTTGGCTAAAACATTGATTTTTTTTGTTGTTGTTGTTTACAGGTTGGTTAGTGACCTTGACCTTCAAGTATTTGTATTTGATGGATTTGGTAAAGATTTTCCTAAATCCCAGAAAGTTAGTCCTGATAGTTTTATACAGAATGCCATACAACTTGCGTACTACAGGTATTATAGTAGTTTTATCATTTATGAATTTATGTGAAATTTCATTGGCTTCTTTTATACATACCCCTGGTTAACTCAGTTGGTATCATGCAAGTCTACTGATCGAGGGGTCGTGGGTTCGATTCCTGGGCAGGGCATACTTTCAGGGAGCTTGGGAAATAATTTCTCCCTCCTACTCTGGAATATGCTTTGACCATTCCTGAAGAGAATTTTCATACTTCAAAGAAACAGAACTTTTATTATTATTCATTTTTGAAAAGTTATGGCCCTTTGATATTTATCAGCAATTGTCCTGTGGTCGGATGCACACTTCAGCATTATAAGGTCCGGGATTAAGCCCCACTCCCTAACAGCACTGCTAATTTCCATGAGCAAGAAATTTACCTACAGTTTCTCTACTCCACCTAGATGTAAATTTGTACTATGAGGGGTCACCCGCCTGAAGGTGATTTCAATGATTATCATTCAAAATAGTTAAGTTGACTGATTATGTATATGTCTTACAGAACTTAAACTAGTCTTACTATTTGAGGAATTATGGCCCTTTGTTTTTATACGCCCGTTTTGAAAAAACGGTCGTATTATGTTATGATGTTGTCCGTCTGTCCGTCCGTCTGTCCGTCCGTGGACAATTGCTTGTCCGGATGATAACTCAAGAAAGGATATACCTAGGTTCCTAAAATGTTATGTGTGGATAGCCCTTGGGTAAAGGAGGTTCCCTATTGATTTTGAGATCCCAGGGTTAAAGGTCAAGGTCACTGGGACTTAAAATAGGTAAAACTTGTCCGGACAATAACTGAACCACCAATGTACCTAAGTTCACCAAATTTAATGTAAGAGTAGCCCATGTGTCAAAGATGTTCCCTATTGGTTTTGGGGCCCCTGCATGAAAGGACAAGGTCACAGTGGCATCATATGGGGAAAAAACTTGTCCTGACAATAACTTAACAACCAATCTACCTAGGTTCACCAAATTTTATGTGAGAGAAGCCCATGTGTCAAGGATGTTCCCAATCGGTTTTGGGGCCCCTGGGTCAAAGGTCAAGGTCACTGGGACATCAAATTGAAAAACCTTGTCCGGACCATAACTCAACAACGCCTGTACCTAGGTTCACCAAATTTTATGTAAGAGTAGCCCATGTGTCAAATATGTGCCCTATAGGTTTATGGGGCCCCAGGTTCTAAGGTCAAGGTCACAGGGGCATTATATGGTAAAACTTTGTCCAGACAATAACTGAAACACCAATGTACCTAGGTTCACCAAATTTTATGTAAGAGTACCCCATGTGTCAAGAATATGCCCTATTGATTTTGGGGCCCCTGGGTCAAAGTTCAAGGTCACAGTGGCATCATATTGAAAAACATTGTCCGGGTAATAACTCAACAATGACTGTACCTAGGTTCACCAAATTTCATGTGAGAGTAGCCCATGTGTCAAGGATGTACCTTATCAGTTTTGGGAAAACAGGGTTAAGTTTAAATCTTAAACCAGAAGATATCAAATTACCAAGCTGTGACTTCAAATGTTCTATCAATATGTTTATAAAGTCAAAACGGCAAACAATGAAACACTTGTCCAGACAATAACTGAACCACCAATGTACCTAGGTTCTCCAAATTTTATGTGAGGGTAGCCCTTGGGTAAAGGTTATGCCCTATTGGTTTTGGGGCTCCTGGGTCAAAGGTCAAGGTCACAGGGGCATCATATTGAAAATCCTTGTTTGGACAATAACTCATCAACTACTGTACCTAGGTTCACAAAATTTTATGTGAAGGTAGCCCTTGTGTCAAGGATGTTCCCAATAGGTTTTGGGGCCCCAGACCCAAAGGTCAAGGTCACAGAGGCATCATATGGAAAAACCTTGTCCAGACAATAACTGAACAACCAATGTACCTAGGTTCACTAAATTTGGCGTGAAAGTAGCCCATTTGTCAAGGTTATGCCCTATTGGTTTTGGGGCACCTTGGTCAAAGGTCAAGGTCACAGGGGCATCATATTGAAAAACAATGTCCAGATAATTACTCAACAATGATTGTACCAAAGTTCACCAAATTTCATGTGAGAGTAGCCCATGTGTCAAGGATGTACCTTATCAGTTTTGGGAAAACAGGGTTAAGTTTAAATCTTAAACCAGAAGATATCAAATTACCAAGCTGTGACTTCAAATGTTCTATCAATATGTTTATAAAGTCAAAACGGCAAACAATGAAACACTTGTCCAGACAATAACTGAACCACCAATGTACATAGGTTCTCCAAATTTTATGTGAGGGTAGCCCTTGGGTAAAGGTTATGCCCTATTGGTTTTGGGGCTCCTGGGTCAAAGGTCAAGGTCACAGGGGCATCATATTGAAAATCCTTGTTTGGACAATAACTCATCAACTACTGTACCTAGGTTCACAAAATTTTATGTGAAGGTAGCCCTTGTGTCAATGATGTTCCCAATAGGTTTTTGGGCCCCAGACCTAAAGGTCAAGGTCACAGAGGCATCATATGGAAAAACCTTGTTCAGACAATAACTGAACAACCAATGTACCTAGGTTCACTAAATTTTATGTGAAAGTAGCCCATGTGTCAAGGTTATGCCCTATTGGTTTTGGGGCGCCTTGGTGAAAGGTCAAGGTGACAGGGGCATCATATTGAAAAACATTGTCTGGGTAATTACTCAACAATGACTGTACCTAAGTTCACCAAATTTCATGTGACAGTAGCCCATGTGTCAAGGCTGTGCCTTATCAGTTTTGGGGAAACAGGGTCAAGTATAAACCTTCAACCAGAAGATATCAAATTACCAAGCAGTGACTTCATATATATGTTCTATCAATATGTTTATAAAGTCAAAATGGCAAACAATGAAACTTTTGTCCAGGCAATAACTGAACCACCAATTTACCTAGGTTCATCAAATTCTATGTGAGGGTAGCCCTTGTGTCAATGATATGCCCTATTGGTTTTGGGGCTCCTGGGTCAAAGGTCAAGGTCACAGAGGCATCATATTGAAAAACCTTGTTTGGACAATAACTCAACAAGGACTGTACCTAGGTTCATAAAATTTTATGTGAATGTAGCCGTTGTGTCAAGGATGTTCCCAATAGGTTTTGGGGCCCCAGACCCAAAGGTCAAGGTCACAGAGGCATCATATGGAAAAACCTTGTCCAGACAATAACTGAACAACCAATGTTCCTAGGTTCACTAAATTTTTTGTGAGAGTAGCCCATGTGTCATGGTTATGTCCTATTGGTTTTAGGGCCCCTGGGTCAAAGGTCAAGGTCACAGGGGCATCATATTGAAAAACATTGTCCGTGTAGTAAATCAACAATGACTGCACTTAAGTTCACCAAATTTCATGTGAGAGTAGCCCATGTGTCAAGGATGTTCCCTATTGATTTTGGGGCCCCTGGGTCAAGTTTAAACCATCATCCAGAAGATATCAAATTACCAAGCAGAGACTTCAAATGTTCAATCAATATGTTAACAAAGTCAAAATGGCAAACCATGGAAATAATGCTATATTTAATAAGTAAAATGAATTTAGTTCACCAAATTTTATGTGAGGGTAGCCCATGTGTTAAGGATGTTCCCAATTGGTTTTGGGTCAAAACTGGGTCAAAGATCTAGGTCACAGGGGCGTCATATGGACAATCCTTGTCTGGACAATAACTAAACAATGATTGTACCTAGGTTAACCAAATTTTATGTGGATCAGCCCATTTGTCAAGATGTAATGTGTTGATAGCTCTTTGGTATTTGATGTTCTCTTTTGATTTGGAAACCCAAGGGACAAAAGTCAAGGTCACAGGGACTTAATTCATATTGAAACATTTTCCGGACAGTAACTCAGTAATAATTGTACCTACATTGTAGGTTTTCCAAATCTTATTAAGGGTAGCCTTAATGTCTAGCATATGCCCGGGTTAAAGGTTAAAGTCAAAAGAAAAATCATGAGGAAAAACCTTGTCCAACAACCAACTTTACCTAAGATCACCAAATTTTATGTATCAATACTCTTTGGGTCAAGGGCGAGAACTTTTGGTTCTGAGGCCCCAGGGTCAAGGTCACTGGAAGTTTGTATGGGAAAACTTTGTGTCGGTGATAAATCAACCATGGCTGTACCTAGGTTCTCAAAATCTTTGCTTTGGATAGCCCTCCTGTTAAGAATGGGACCTATTCTAAGATCCCGGGTCATTGGTCAAGGTCACAGGGACTTTATATGAGATAGAACACAGCATGGACTGCAAACGGGCGTATAATGCCCCGCCCAGCGGAGCTCTTGTTCAGTGATAGAATGAACATGATAACAACGCCACGAAAGCAGAAGTAATTCATCAGTATCTGTACTACTGACAAGTAATCGTATATATTCGTTTTCCATCGCATCCTTTATGTGAATTATAATGTGATTGTCAGCTTCGTGCTTTGTGAACAAACTTTCTGCATTAAAGTTATCTGCTAGAGCAATGATAACACCAGAAACCCAACCACTTGTAACAATTGAATAATAAAATGGTTAAGAATTTCCTCGCCTCATGAGATTAGAAGAAAGGCATTCTGCAAGGTCTGCTTTGTTGTCAGCTTATGTTATAATATTGATCCCATACTTGAGGTAGTGGCACATGTTGACAAGTAATTTGTTTCCCAACAGGTCGTCGTTTGCCAATTTGCATTGTTCTTGTAAAGACTTTACTGGAATTGCAACCAAGATATTTATCAAAAGTGACACCAACAAGCGTAGTTTGTTCGCTAAATTGAGAAAAAAGTCTTGACAAATATAACACCATGGTCACCAAATGTCTGACAATGTTCAGGCTTGCGAAGAGATTAAATCAACTAGCATAACCATCTAAAATAACCGATGTAGGTTTGCCTGAATTAGATACCTTTGTTGGAACGATTATACCTTGATCAGTGATAAGTACATTCAAAAATTGACACCCGTGGCATCACAGAGACGTACATGCGTTTCTACATGCAAGGTCGAATCTCCCTAATTTGTGCTTTCATAAAACTGAAGAAAATTTCAAAGATTTCTGGTTATATCAATGCTAGAGCAAAACACTTAGACACTCGCATTATAATTCACGTCACGGATGCTGTAGATAATGGACAAACACGATTACTAGTAAGTAGTACAAATACTGATGTATTACTTATTCATAAATTACAATCTTTATATAAATGGTATCTGGTACATCAAAGTATCTGTGTTGTTATCAATTGATCACAATGAGGAGATGAAATATTGAAAGATTCTTGTGTGCACTTTATAATTGCAATTCTAAAAACCTACATAGATTAATGTCGTGAAATACTTTTTATAATGCAAAGAAGTCCATTGATTTGCTTCCGCCTACCAAGGACTCTTAACAGTCTCATCTTTTAAGCGCCAATTATCTAACAGGGATCTTGATACAGGCTGCAAATATTCACTTTGAACTTAAGATCAAGTCACTATGGGATATTGGTCACAGAAAAATGATACTTTATCTCCTGTTTGGATTCGAAAGTCGCTGAATACTTCGGCATGCTTGCAACTAGTGACCTGTGGTGTTAGATCCAAATGCATTTCTGCTAGATGCAAATGTTATAAGGCTGGCCAAGTCTGCATATTTGGGTGTGATTGTGAAGTACAACATTGTGCTAATCCTGTTTCGTCTTTTGAGAAACTATATGTTTAGGATTTGTACCATTTAGATTATGATACATTTTACAATCATTTCATAGAAATCGATATATATTCTTAACTCAATGTTTGTCATGTTAGGGTTGATTTATTGTGTATTTTACCATTTAGTTGGGTCAAACGCCGTAGCAGCACATCGTAAAGGTCATATCACGGCCGTCCAAGAAAAGCTAAATATCTGGATTAAGCTCTCTACCAGTTACTAAGCATGTACTTTCGTCAGTGACTGACATAATTAAGAATTAGTGGTAGTAGGGAGAATTTCCATAGAAATCAATTCATGAACAAACTCCATGGAAATATGCTTTGCCCGGGAATAGAAATAAAAAAAAACTTGCGATCAGCAGACTAGCGTGCTACCTACTGAGCTAAATGGGAGCTGTATTTTTACCTATTTATGCGACAAACATTACATAAAGGGAAGTATTCATGTAACCAAACGCATTTAAACATCTTTTGAACAATTTAAAAGTATTTTAAAAGTTTTCTATTATAAATTTACATGACGTTTTGCAAAACATATACTGTACAATGATTACATAGCTTTAATAATAAGAAAATGCACTGTGTTGACCTTTGACCCAAATAACACATTTAATCACAAAATATGTTTTTAAGCATTTATTATGTGGCTCAGTAAGTCATCTAGCAACGTGAATTAAATAATGAACTGCCTTTTCAAAAGTTTTCCACATTTGTCAAAAAATCTCTAAAAACAGTTTTACCACTCGCCCTTAATTTTACACCACTGTGACATTATTTTAACCTTATCGAGTATTAAATATCTACTGAAAAGGTCATGAAGCATCAATAAACACAATTCAAGTAGATTTAAACCATAAACACTAACTGTAGTTCTACTAGTTGAACTATTGTAGACGATTTTTTATTGTCACCTATTTTCGCGACAAAAGGCTTAAAAGGGAAGTAATCATGTAATCAAACACTCAAATATTTTCATAAAAATAAAGTTTAATCAAAATACATTAGTTTTCAACAAAGAAAATCTCCACTTTACCGATTAAATTTTTCTTGAAATTTCAGTATAAAGAGCATAGGGTCTAATAAAACATAAATAAAAAGTTGATCTTTTACCTAGATTACGGACTTAAACGCGACTTAGATTTTATACACCCCCCGTACGATATCAGGGAGGCATCCAGCTACATGAATCAACCATTAGATTTGCATTAACAAAAATGTCCTACGGTGGTCAAAATTTCACTATAATATAGGTAGACTATTTCAAGCATTTAATCATTTTGTCTTGCTGTTAAGCCATTTAAGCATTTCTTTTAAGTATCTGAGCTTTTTTTAATCGACTTCTTGAAACATTTATTCAAGATCAAGTTGATCTGATTCTGTCGAGTGTAAGTTGATACAGGGACCTACCTTATTGGTAAAACAGTTAAGGCTTCTGGTTAAGATTTGTGTTAGTACTGGTGCATTGCAGCATCATGCTCAGGTGAACTGTCCACCTCATATAACTCTGTGTTTTGAAAAGTGCAATAACACAAATAACACTTCATGGGACTAACAAATGTGGTAACATCATACTAGACTTACTGTAATACAGTTTTTAATTTAGCACATTAACTATGTTTCCTGCTGGTTAAGTCAGTCGTGCTCCAGGAAGGAATGTGGGACTTGCATGTGAATCAAACCAACAAACCCTAGATTTGTAGACAGATTCTCTATAGACTGTGCTAACCGGATGGTCACCAATGATGGTACTGGTTAGACTACAAGTGCCTGATTTTCATTCAAAATCAACATTATAAAATAACTAAACCATTCAATTGATTTTCTTTACTTTTTAATTTTATATTTAAATTACTTTTACATAATTGTCATTTATTTTAACATAAACATGAAGTTTTATAGTCTAAGTAATATGTTTAACTCATATCTTTTAGAACAACAAATTTTATGATATGCATATTGTGTGTAAAGTTTGACCCAGACTTTAAGCTAGAATATTCATAACATTGATTACCAATTTAGTATTAATGCTCGATTACACATGGCCGTGAGGATTATGTGTTGAAATTTAACACTTAAACATACTTCTATAGAAGTATAGAATAGGTGTGGTACTGATTTTTTCAGGATATGCATAGATAACTTTTAGATGCAGATGTGAAAGGTCAGATCGGGGTCAAAATTTACACACTTTACTTCAGAATCCATACAACTGGATCAGGATCCATTTGGGATTATGTCAATTAGGAGATCCAAATCCATAGAATCTATTGATAATTGACTGTTGACAACATTAAAAAATTATGTCAGTGATATAGCTACAATGAGGCACACTGGGACAGCTACCTGGTATTTTAGTATTAATTGTTAACACATGAAATATGAGAACGTTAGGATTTTTTGATAATTGACTGTCGACAACAATAAACATGTCAGTGGTATAACCCCACTTGAGGCACACTAGGGCAGCAATAGTAATCTTAATGTAAATAGAAAAACTGGGTTTATATACAACAATGATAAATGATTTCATTTTAGCACAGATGGTAAACCTGTACTGTATTTAAATAAGAACCTACAAACATCTGTTTTAGTCTAGGATGGATACATACTGATGTAGGATATTGAGTACAGTTTGTTTTATCAACAATGATACCAACTTTCTGACCATCTCTATCACACTGAACTATAGTATGTAAACTACTATTTGCAACAATGACATTATCATTACTATCTACACAAACACCATCAGGTCTTACATCAGTATCTGATACTGTCTCAATATAATCACATTGATCATTCATACAAATTAGACCTTTCTTATCATCACCAACAAATAATCTATCTCTCTTATCGTTGAATGTGATATGTTTACTATAACCAAATAAAGACTATTTACCTATATTATCTGTACCTATAAACCACTATTATCTGTGGTAACAGTCTTCAATAATTTACCAGACATATCATACATATATAATGACTTGCTCTCATCAGTTACATACAATTTATCATTATAATGTGCTATTCCATAACTATTGTGTTTCATTTTGATTGACCTAGATAATGATAATTTGTCTTTAACAGATACAAATTGAACTACTTTCTCACATGCTACAGCTACTACATTCTCTCCTACTCTACATACACCACCTGGTCTAGAAGGTACCTTACAATAATCAACCAATGATAATGATGATATTTCAAAACGTTTTAGCTTGTTGTTCCCGTAGTCTGTGAACATAATCTTGTCATCTATGATACATGATCCTAATATCCAACAGCCCCCGTCATCATCTTGAAGTTTGACATTCATTTGACATATCTTATCAATTTTATATAGCTCGTCACTTCTTGATAATTTTGTTGTTGTATTACCTAAGCTTGTCTTACTCTTTAAGCTTGTCTTCAATTCTTCAAATGGTTGGAATATTACTTCTGCATGAAGGAAACTTGAAGACGTTATTTCACCTGTTTCCATGGCCTTGATATATTGCTGAGCAAGCTTGGAGCAGACAAACTTCTGGGCTACATTTCCAGATGCTTGGTCTAAAAGCTGTTTAAGATTCTTCAAGTGGTGAATGGAATCTTCATAATTCTTCCTCTCTTTCAGGAGCTGTGTTTCCAATTTCTTATATTCATTCTCAATCTCATTTATGGATGATTTTTCTAACTTTTTCAATAGTTGTTCCATTTCTATTCTGAAATCATGGGCAGCTTTGATAGCTTTTGTTTTTGATTCTTGTAGTTGTTTCAGAAAAGCATCGCTGTCATTTTGTCTTCCTTTTATTTCATCTAATCCTCTATTAATATCAGCGGAAGTTTTAGATGTATCTGTTTTACTGTAGAGTTGATCAATATTGTCGGAAACGGAGATCATACCATCACATGATCTGAAATAATATAGAAACATACAAAATAGTTTTTATATGACTTCTTTGAAAATTTCATCTGCAACTCCATTCAGAGCTAAACGAAAACATAAATACAATGGGTTTGTTTGAATCTTGTCTATATTCTTCTTTATTTATATGGATTCAGTCTAGTTTTGATTTTCCCTGTTAGTGTGACATGGTAAGAATACTTTCATGAATGGACAGTAAACAATTTATTTGAGTTGAATATTTTTATTAATATATAACCAATTTACAAATCATTTTTACCTATTATATACTTACCAATTCATAGCGGGATACCTAGGTATAACATTCCAGGCAAATATAGTACAGTCCAACCTGTGAACAACGGCCGGCCAAGGAAAAAGAGAAAGGTGGCCTTTGTTCACAGGTGGCCTTTGTTCGGAGGGAGGAACGAAAGGGTCATGTTTGGTCATACTTGAGAGACAGAGTTCACAATTGACATGAATTAATAATCAAAAATTAAAAATGAGTTTATTTTTAACCTTAATTCATTATTCACATTATCATTATTGAAGTTGTGACTATAAATGAATAAAACAAAACTTTGAACAACATCTAACTACCAAAGGTGTGAAAAACAAACCCAGTGGAGTCTCCAAACATTCAAATCTAATTAACAAAGTGTCATCACATGACATTATTAACTCCCGATGTACAAATAAATTTAACAATAAAGGGATACATTAACATATTTTTATAATAAGGTGATGAGAAAATTGTCTAAAGCTTGATAATAACTAATAAAATCATACTCTAGATGGTTTGTTTACGAAAAATACAGAAATCATCGGATTACGGGTTTTTAGCCTAACTTTAACAAAAATGGCGGCCTTCGAAATAGCCTTTATACGAAAGACTGTCTTCCAACAATCGCCTGGCTGTTGTTCACAGTTCTAAACTGGCCGCGGGAATGGTTTTGACTGGCCGCTGGTCACAGTCGACAGGTTGCCGTTATTCACGGCCTTTTTAAGAGCGTTTTCGGTCGGAGGAAATCAGAATGGCCGCTGTCCACAGGTGCCCGCTATTCGGAGGTGGCCATTAGCACAAGTTGGACTGAACATCTGTTACAGTTTATGAAAACATAAATTGTCTGTTTAGTATGTTGGCATATTTGTGCCATCGGATAACCACATAACTAACTATTATTAAGAGGTTAACTAGTTATGATAACTAGTTAACCTCTTAATTAACTAGTTAGTTATGTGGTTATCTGATGGCACAAATATGCCACCATAGTATAGTACTGCAGTGACTGCATCAATATACATGTATATCAATGTATCCTCCAAATATTCCTCGTGATTATTTCTAAATAAATCAAAATCCTCAATACGCTTCAAGCCCCATCAATGACAGCTCTACTTTTAAGTTAAAACAAAACAGTTTACTCACCTATGATCTTCTGCTGCACAAGTGTAACAGCAAACCACATCATGGTTGTTACAAAACATATCTATAATCTTTCCAGCATGTTTACTGCACTGTTTTGTTGGAAATGCCGGTAGTGACCTTGTTAGTCCTTGAGACTTGACGGCAGAATTATCCAAAAAAGAATGTCTTTTTAGTGCTGGAATTCTTCTATGTGATGCCAAACAATCCTTACAACAATATCGCTGACATTCTACACAATATTTTAATGCCTCTTTTATTAAATCTTCTTCAACACAAGAATTACAGATGAATTCAAAAAACTCCTCTGAAGTTTTCAGTATACTTCCCCCAGTCGCCATCTTTTAAACTTTGTCCTTGTCGATATTAACAGTTGTTTAATTTGAATAGATAATACATGTACATGTATTCAGTAACAACGATACCATGTCTATTTTTAGTTAGTAGGACTCAATTAATTTCCGTTTGAAATCGTAACAAGCCCGTTCATACCTGTGTTTATAAGATATGATCTTAGTGTAACAATAGATGTAACACATCATCTTTAAAAAAATACACGTAGCAACATGATATTATGTATGTTTTTCATTATATATAGCTTAGTGTAACAATAGTTAAATTATGGTTGTTCATGGTTGATTGTAAACAATATACTTCAAACTAACTAATGGAAACCCGTCCTATGGTGAATCATAGTAATACAAATTGAAATACATGTAATGATATTAAAAAAATTTGCCAATTTTTTAAAGCATCCTTCCTTCAGTTTTTTATGTAGGACTTTTGTCCATTACTGGTAGAGGTGTGTGTTTAGTTCTGGGTCTGGTTTTTAAGCAATTAGACTAAAAATGGTAAAGATGTGGTGTAAGTCATTATAGATTACCAAATGATAAACTTGGAAAGGAAGCAAGTTGAATACTTTAGCACTACTAAGTCTTGATACCTAGTTTAATGATTTTGTCACCTGTGGTTTAGGTTACTGACTACCGTTCACTAAAACCTCTTACTGATGGAGGTTGATGGAATTTTTAGGTTAAACCCTGATTATCAATTGTGGCTCTCTGTGTTCGCAGGAATTTTTGTCCTACTAGCTCAGTATTGGGGAAACCAGGAAGTGGACATCAAAGTGATAATTCTAAGTTGTAAGAACTTGTTTCACAATCGAGCTGACTTAATAAGTATAAACCGCAGTTAGACAAAAAATGGTAAAAAAAATGTGGTGTTAGTCATTATAATAACAAATCGGTTAACTTTACAAGAAAGCTGAATACTTTAGCACTACTCTTTTACAATGTCTTGATATATAGTTTAATGATAATGTCACCTGTAATTCAGCTCAGTGACTACTGTTTCCTATAACCTCTTACTGATGAAGGTTGATGGGGTTTTGTAGGTTAAAACTTGAGTATCATCTGTGGCTCTTTGTGTTAGCAAGCAGGCAATTGCTTACAGAGGATAAGAGTCTAGTATCAGCATATTTCTTACCATTGGTTAGGTAAATTGTCCTTTTCATTGGACTCTTGACTGTTGAAGATGTTGCATTACACAAAAAATCTTACCAGTATTGGTGCATCTTTTACCCATTAGTTATTTAGATCATCCACTTCGTTTTAGATTTGACTGTTGTACCCTTATTTGACAATTATTGATTTTTGTCACCTTTCTTGCATCTTGAATGTTGAAGATGTTGTTGCCTTAAACTAAAGGTCTCACTAGTATTGGAGCATAATTTTCTTACCCATAGGATAGATAAATTTACACTTGTAACAAGAAATGTCTTTAAAAAGATATTGAGTGCTATGCAAGGTTAATTTTTTTTTCGTAATATAAATAGTCATATTCGCTGTTCAGTCTTAAACTTAAACTTTTTCATTTGATTAAACGCCTATTTCTATATTACATATTCAATGGCGTTGTACAAGAGTGTAATAAAAAATAAATACATGTAAGTAAAAACCCTCCACCATAAAAACATAATGTACATACAATAACACAAAAAAATAAAAAGAAATATCAAACATGATGTTATATAGTGTGTAAGTTTATTATTTTATTTTTTCTATTGAGCTTTTATGTTTCATATTTTTGAACCTACATCCTTCACAGATCATGATTCGACTTAATTTTACATTTTTATCACTAATTTCTTATTTATTTCTATTAATTTTATATTGAAAATTGGTGTCCTGAACAGTATAACATGATGCTACTGTTAACCGGACATGTCCTGTACAGTGTAACATAACGCCACTGTTAACCAGACATTTCCCCAAAGGTGTCGAAACATCACCTTTAAAGGGCCCTTAATACATCCCCAAAGGTGTCGAAACATCACCTTTAAAGGGACAATTTATTTAGGTTGTCATTGCAGTCTTATGAAACAAGGTATAAAATGACTGAGTGCGGGCAATCCTCATTCCTACATCATAATGCACTCACTCAATCACTTAGTATGTTTACCGTAATTGTAAGGTGAGGCATTAACAAGTCATGTCAGTTTTAGAACAGATTATAGAAAGTAGAGAAATAATGAGTTTTCAATCGTTTTTTGAATACATCCAAAGTAGGTGATAACTTAATATCATCTGGTAGCTTATTCCATAGCATAGGACCAACTGTACTAAAGCTTCTGTCACTGAATGTTTTTTTCTTATTCATTGGTACCAAAAAATTCAGGTCTTATAGTGGGGTCGATAACTGCAACAATCTTTCACTTGGTGATACAAGCACCAAATTTGGCACAGAGGGCCTGCATGGTCTACCATTCACAAAAAGCACGATTTCCACTTCGAAATTCAAGATGGCCGCCGTTTCTGCGCATGCGCCTGGGAGTCAGCTTCGTAAAGCGACTTAACTTCTTTTTATCGCTTTAGATGTGTTATAGGATGAAACATTATAGTGTTTTTGCATACTAAAAATTTAAACCATGTTAAGACATTGATTTACATGATGTGATATACTTCCAAAATCAAGGTCAAGGTCATGGTAAAGGTAACATACATGAGAAAGTTGTTTCAAACTTTTTGAATCATTTGAATGATCATACGGGATTCGAGATGCAATTATAAAAAAGTTATTATTCAAATAAACTTGATGTAATCATTGACAAATCTGTAGGCGTAATTGACATTTGCCGTGACCTTGACCTTGATCCAAGGAGGATGTTAATAGGCCTACACGAGGATGTTAATAGACCTGCCACGTAAATACTAATTAAATAATCAAACAATTAGTTTATCTGAGACGTTTATTTGACAATGAAATATGAAAATATATATTTGATTGCCTTCATCAATAGTTTACTATGTTTATGCATAATATTGTCAACATGTTGAGTAGGTCAAAGGTCAATGTCAAATGAGAAGGTATATGTATAAAGTGATTTTATCAGAAATTTAACACCACTTTAAGAAAATGAAGCAATGATTCTCATAATCCTTGATAAAACCAAACGTTTCAGCAATAATGCGTGATGCACACAATGTCTAGAAGTCAACAATTTAAGGTCCATGTCGTATAGATAGTTCAAATAGTGTTGTGATAATTATATGAATGCAAACATTACATGGTTTAGTCTGTGTGATGATTTCATTATTCATGCAAGCTCACAAACCAGTTCATTTAAAACTGTCTCGTTAGCATTTGCATCGCTCATGACATTCCCTCTTGTCACCACAGTTGGTTAACTGTTGACAACTTTTGGCAATCGGTGAAAGGTTGGCCAATAGCTCTTGCCATTTGCTACTGTTTTACCAGAGCCAGTCGACTGGATTTTGATCTTGATAACCATCAATTGACCCAAAATACACGCAGCGTGGAAGACAGAACTTTTTACAGGTTCATAGAAAGACGCCCTTGTATGTGGAATTGCATCATAATATATTTGCTCAAGGACAGAAAAGTCGAGCCTAGCGTCGCAACATTGTCTGTAAGACCGTTCTAATCGCACATAATCATGACAGATTTCTAGAGTGTTGACTTCTTAATAATGACTTAGCTTTTTCGAAGACCTACATAAAATGACTACCAGTAAAATCGTGAAAGAACAACATTCTATTAGATTTTTCTGAGCCGGCATTTTGTGTATTGGTTACCTCCTAATTGACTACCCTAGACCAAACTCAATCCAAGGTTTATAAAATCTGCACCTTTTAAGTGATACAAACGCGTTGTTTCAACAACATCAGTCACGCATGCTTTATTATAACAAATTTTTGCCTGTTGCTCTATAGTATAAAGTGGCTTGAATATGATTCTTCGTGAATACAAGGATTCATTTTATTGTAAAAACTAATAGATGCATTTGATAGTGCAATCTCACATTTTGTCACAAGAACAACACAAAAACACGTGGTAAGTATTTTGTCGGATCAGAACCCAATGTAGTACGGTCTTGTTGTCACTACCACGTACAATTTTCTGCCAATTTGGTCGCAACTTTGTTTTGATTGCTACTCTATGGCGCTCACGTTTGTCTCTTATTGACCCTCATAAACATCGAAACTAATTATATCTGTACGTTCTGTTATATTTCGAAGCATACGCATGCACCTATGGAATTAAATCTTTAAAAAAACATATTATCCAAAGGCCCTTAATGCTTTCTAAGAAAAAGAATATACGAGCTAGAATCCATAAATAACAATTGCATCGGAAATAGGCTGATAGTCAGAGATTATGACCGCAGTCTGAAAAGTATTGGCCAACTGATATTTCTGACCTGAATAGTTTGCTGGCGTCACTTTGAGTGGCTACGAATGACTAATCTGTTAGGCTGCTCGTTTTCTAGCATATTCAAATTTGCAAATTAACTTGGAGTTAGTATAGAATATTCATTTGAGCTACTAACAATTGGTAGGAGACTTAAACTTTGTATGTGCCGATAGAGACAGCAGCACTAGTCTGAATCGGTTGTTATAGAAATACACACTGGATTTTTGTAGACATTTCCTGCTTTACAGTTAATCTTTTTACTGCCTTATCGTAAATAACATTAAGATTTAGGATACAACTTCGGTTGGATACTGACAAAAATGGAGATGGAGCTACTGAGACATAAAAAATTATGAATACATGTATGTTATTAAAGCAGATTTTGGATTTAAACCGTAGTCATGGATGATAACGGATTAATTTCTGATTTGTACTAATTGATACGAACGCCGCTGAATTTAATTCACAGTTGTCCGGGATCAACGCTCCTAAATGAGTGTCAATGGAAAGAGAACCCTTCATCTAACCCATTGATTCATTCAGTATTATTTAAATTCCGTGCGAGCAGTACACCATTGTGGTAACTTAAGCCCTGTTACCATTGGCTCCTCAACGTTGACTGACGATAGTTATGTACGTAATATTAAAAGGAGTTAATTCGAACGCATTTGAGACTCCTTAGTATAGTGTACAGAAAACTGTTTGATATCAACAGCTCCCAAACAAAGAAAAAATTCATGTGTCAATACAGCAATAAGCAGACTTCAAAGTGACACTGATATACATGCTGAGTATCATAGTACAGCGGTCGTATATGTAATGTTTCGGATCCGGAACCGTGCAGGATGCCTAGATATTACTGTAGTGATGTCACCAGATGCACTGGTTATACTTTGAGATATATTCTAATAAATGAGAAATGTTCTGAATCAATTAACAGCAATGAATTTCATCCGAGAATAAGCGTTAGTGTATAAAATTATTTGGCGTCTTGTAATGGCCGCCATTTTGAATTGACAGCCATTAAATGGATTTTGTTTTAAAGAATTTAACTGAATTGTTTAATTGTCATAAAATATTGAAATTATATTGATAAATACGTAAATAAAAATAATTTAAAAAGTTATTGTATATGAACAGGACAAAAGTCCCTATCATCGGCGGCCATCTTGAAAAAATGGCGGCCATCTTGAATTTGGAGGTGGAAATCGTGCTTTATGTAAACTACATACTATGAACAAGAACTGTACCAAATTTGGTGCTTGTATCACAAAGTGAAAGATTGTCGTGAAAAATGACACTTATCGACCCCACTATTAGGATTTTGCAGATCTAAGACCAGATCTGCTTTGTACAGGCTTTTGGAGAATTTCAGTCAGGTATGCAGGTGCAGTTCCAGAAAAACAGTTGTACATGAAAGTACATATTTAAAAGTTGATTCTTGCTTTGACTGGTAACCAGTGCAGTGAGTACAAAGCATCCTTTGAACTGTCTGATTTTCTTAGCCTTAATACTAGTTTGGCACACATGTTTTGGATTTGCTGAAATTTGTTAAGATCACATTTTGAGATTCCATACAAGATTAGATTACAGTAATCAATGTGGGACATGACCAAAGATAGGACTAGTGTTTCTGTTGCTTCTTTATCTAAATATTTTCTAATACTTTTGATACGTAAATAGTTGAACATGGCAGTTCTACTTTTTGTTTTGATGTGATCTTTAAAGCTTTAGTTTTCATCAAGAAAGGCCCCTAAATAGCGAATTCTCTTCACAGATTTTATAGTTTCACCAGCAATATTGATTGACTGGGTTAAGCATTTCTTCAACTGTGCTCTGCTTCCAAACATGATAAACCCAGTCTTTGAGTTGTTCATTTTTAATTTATTTTCATTCATCCATGAATTTATTGTTAAAGCACATTCTTCGAGATCAGAAATGGCATTTGCTTCTTCATTCTGATTATTAGGACAGAATCTTTTGTTAGCAGTGTGGTCACCAGCAAAACCATCAAATAAGGTCCCTGCATAAGTAAGATATAGCCACGGACCCAAACAACTACCTTGTGGAACACTGCAATCTAATGAACGTACAGATGATGAACTAGTATTGACGTTGACTCGACATGCCCGTGGGCGAAGATATGAGTAAATCCAGCGAAGTGTACCATTTTGTAGTCCATATTGATAATTAAGTACTTCTAATAAAATGTCATGATCAACAGTGTCAAATGCAGCACTCAGATCAATAGCTATTAATGCAGTTACTTCTAATTTCTCCATACCACACAGTAGGTCATTAACTAATCTAAGGAGGGCTGACTCACATGAGTGAAAACGTCTATATGCAGACTGATTTTTTGGAAGAAGATTATTCTTATCAACATGAGCATTCAATCTATTTAAGGCAGCCTTTTCTATTACCTTAGATAAGAAGGACAAATTGCTAACCGGCCTATAATTAGCATATTCCAGATCTAGACCCACCTTCTTAAGAAGAGGCCAACAATTGCCTCTTTCCACTTGGAAGGGAATACACCATGTTTTAATGATATATTTATTAAATGAGTAATTAGAGGTAATAATTCTTGTAGATAACATTTTAGCAATTTTGCTGGCAGTATGTCCAACTCAGATGATTTAGTATTCAAGTCACTAATAAGATCTCTGACCTCTTCTATTGTAAAATCCTTAAAATGATCAAGACTAGGTACATCCTTTTGTTGCGGTGAGTAAGTTGGAAATTGTAACAAGGACTTCCTAATTTTTGAAATTTTATTGAAGAAATAATCAGCAAAATTTTCTGCTATGGAGTGATCAGAATCGCCTTTTGGCATTGGATTCTCAGATCTTACTCCAGTCATTTCAGCAACAAATTTAAACAATTGATTTGTATCACCTTTAGCATCAAGAACTTTTTGACTTATTGATTTGACCTTTTCTTCATTTAGTTCATAATGATAACGGTTGCGCAAAACCTTGAAAGCTTCTAATTGATCAGGCTTTCCATATTTTCTGCATAATCTTTCTTGTTTTCTCATTGAACTTTTAAGTAAGACAAGATTATCAGTAAACCATGGTTTTGGAGCTCTTTGAATTTTAGTTTTTTCTACTACTGGAGCATGTTTGTCAAGAGTAGTTTGAAGCTTTGACTCCAAAATATTTACATAAGAATCAACATCTTCACACTCAATAGTAATGTCTTTCAAGTCAGAAGCAAAATTTTCATGGTTGATTTTTTTAAGATTGCGGAATTTTACAGATTTGCTTACAATATTTTCTTTTTCAACATTTATTAGTACTTTAACTACACAATGATCTGATAAAAAAGGTCCCTGATCACATTTCTTAACCTGTATACCATTTACTGCTTCAGTAAGTACAAGATCTAACATGTTACCACCAATATGCGTTTTAAAATTTACATGCTGTTCTAAACCAAAGGAATGGATACAATTAAGAAATTCAGACACAGACGTGGATCTATCTTCTAGATGTAAATTGAAGTCTCCCATAATTAACAGGTTAGAGTAGTTAGGAATTAAATCTTCAATAAATTGATTGAAGTCTTCTACAAACTTACAGCAAGGAATACACCACGATGAATGTATAATCAATTAGCATAGTGAGACACCCATAATTCACAGAGTGAACAGTCAGCAAGCTGTCTGTGGTACACACCAGTTTATTACAAATAACCAATGGTATCATATTTTATATCTGTTCCTCTGTACCATGACAAACAGGCATGGTAAAACAAATTGTATTGGTTAAATTATTAGTCAAAAGTTGGCTAGGAAAGCTGCTGGGTGAAAGCTGTTTTTTGTCTGATACAATGGAATTTCATGTGCTCACTGTATACTTATCTTGTAAATATGCTGTCTTGATCTCCATTCATTTTTACATACATGTATATTTATACCCCCGCAAACAAAGTTTTCGGGGGTATACTGGAATCACCCTGGTGGTTGGTTGGTTGGTTGGTTGGTTTGTTGGTTGGTTGGTTGGAAGCGTGGTCTGTCCCAAAAAATTAATACATTTGTAGTATGTTTATTTCGTAATGTATTTGAATAGAAGCTGTTATATACCATGATTTAATGGTGTATACAAAACTCATGTAACTATGGAAACATATCTCACTTGTTTAAAATATTTAATTGTGATATATATGAAATTGCATCTTTTTTATTTTTTTTTCAATTTAATTTAATAACTGCATAGTACATGTATGCATGTTTTCTCAACCAATATTGATACAGTTTTGCACACAAGTTCACATTCTTACAGTTGATGAGTGAATGCAGTTTATGATAATTCAAATTCAACTTGTGGCCATTTTGAATTTGATTTAATTAAATAACAGTATTGTATGCTTATTTACATACACATTTTGAAAAGAAATTGTGTACAAGGACTCACTATTAGGGCTTCAATTAGACCCGAGACCTCGGGTTTTGACGCACGAAAATTCGAAAATACCCCTTTTTGACCCTCATTAATTTCTTAACATATTTTAATAGAATTTTGCACACAAGTTCGAATTCTTACAGTTGATGTGTACATGCACTTTATATCAATTCCAATTCAAAATGGCTGACTGGCTGCCATCTTGAATTTTTTAAATTTGATTTAATAACTGTAAGTATGCTTATTTCTCATATTTTTTTCTCAACCAATTTTGATAGAATTTTGCACACAAGTCCAAATTCTTACAGTTGATGTGTACATGCACTTTATATCAATTCCAATTCAAAATGGCGGACTGGCTGCCATCTGTATTTTTTTATTTGATATTATATCAGTATTGCATGCTTATTTCCATATGGATTTTGAGAAAAAATTGCATACAAGGTCTCACTATTACAGTTGATAAGTAAGACTTTTCTTCACCATTTTATATTCAAAATGGCCGACTGGTGGCCATCTTGAATTTTTATTTAAATTACTGTATAGTATGCTGTTTCTTACTAAAATTTCGCAAAATTGTGCACATATGTCTTTCTAATATCTTGTGAAGCAAACATCTTTTTTCTCAGCCCATTTTAATAAGATCGTGCTTACAAATTCTTGCTGATGACATTTATATGTATTTTTTCTTAAATTCAAATTCAAATTGACAAACTAATGGCAATGTTGAATTTTTTTATAATGTTGGGAAGATAAGTTTAAATGTGATCACTCTTTGTCTGTTGTTCCACTTAACATTCTTAATGACCAAATGGTGTTCATTTTCATGTAAAAATCATTTGAAATATGACAACTACTGTTCATTTTGCTTTTTCTTATCCATAGTAAATTACGCTGTAATTTGCTGTTTATTTCCAATTTGATGTTTGCATCCTGTTTTTTATGGTTTTTATGCTTCTTACAACATTTACCCTTTTGGACTTCAACAATGTTGACTTGCGGTCATCTTGAAATGTTGCCGTTGCGGGGGTATTTTCGCCACTGGTGGCAGTTCTAGTTTTAGTTTAGCATAGCTGAACTGTTATTACCGTATCTCAACGGTCGTTTCAGTTTCTCAGTCTCAGAGGCGAAAACTACGAGGATGGAGTCACGTAACTTCTGTAACTTTAGGCAAGATTTTCAAAAATATCTACGATTATTTTGCTATAGTAAGTAACTGGTCATGAAACAAGATCAAATTCGCAATCTTCAAGATGACACTGTCGGTAGTACAGTGGATAGAACTCTTTAAGCTTTCAAATCTAGCTGCCCCAATGGGCTGTGGCCAGTGTGTGTTAAAATCCACGGAAGGGTTAATATTCCCTTCCATGAAAATTTGACAATGTCAATTTTTTTTCCATAAATAAGGTATATTGAAAAGTTGCAAGTCTTGTGAAAGAATAGATGAGTACTGTTGTAGACAAGGGTCATGGACAGCAGCTAGGTTATCTTCTCTTTCAAGCATTTAATCATTTTATTTAGCTTTTTCAACCATTGAAGCAATTGTTTCATGCATTTGAGCTATTTTTAATCAACTTTTTTAAAACATATGATATGCTAGATCGAGTTGATCTGATTTTGTTGAGTGTAAGTTGATACAGTGACCTACGTTCTTAGTAAAACACTTAAGGCTTTAGGTTAAGATTCGTGTTAGTACTGGTGCATTGCAGCATCATGCTCAGGTGAACTGTCCACCTCATATAACTCTGTGTTTTGAAAAGTGCAATAAAACTATAACAAGTCACACTGCATGAGGCTAACAAATGTGGTAATATCATACTGGACTTACTGTAATACAGTTTTTAATTTAGCACATTAACTCTGTTTCCTGCTGGTTAAGTCTGTCATGACCAAGCTCCAGGAAGAAATGTGAGTCCTGCATGTGAATCAAACCAACAAACCCTAGATTTGTAGACAGATTCTGTAAGACTGTGCTAACTGGATGGTCACCATTGATATCACTAGTTAGACATTTTCGTTCCCAGAGTCTAGTAAGATTCTCAATACTAGTTGGTATTGAGAATCTTCCTAGACTCTGGGAACGAGAATGCTAG
Source organism: Mactra quadrangularis (assembly GCA_025267735.1). Taxonomy (NCBI): domain Eukaryota; kingdom Metazoa; phylum Mollusca; class Bivalvia; order Venerida; family Mactridae; genus Mactra; species Mactra quadrangularis. The sequence goes on along the minus strand of CM046311.1, from coordinate 41,365,144 downwards.
TTAGACTACAAGTGCCTGATTTTCATTCCAAATCAACATTATAATATAAAATAACAAAACTGTTCAATTGATTTTTTACATTTTAATTTTATATTCATTTAAATCACTTGAACATAGTAGTCATTTATTTTAACATAAGCATGAAGTTTTATAGTCTAAGTAATATGTGGAACTCATATCTTTTAGAACAACAAATTTTATGATATGGATATTGTGCGTAAAGTTTGACCCCGACTTGACCTTTATGCAAGAATATTCATAACATTGATTCCCAATGTAGTATCAATGCTCATTTACACTGTGGCCGTGAGGATTATGTGTTGAAATTTAACACTTAACATACTTCTATAATTTAACTATCGCTGCGGAAGTGTAGAATAGGCGGGGTACTGATTTTCGTCAGGATATGTGTAGGTAATTGTTAGATGCAAATGTGATAGGTCAGATCCGGGTCAAAATTTACGCACTTTACTTCAGAATCCATACCATTGGATCAGGATCCATTAAGGAATATGTAAATTAGGAGATTCAAATCCATAGGATCTATCGATAATTGACTGTTGACAACATTAAAACAAATTGTCAGTGATATAGCTAAAATGAGGCACACTGGGACAGCAACCGGGTATTTTAATGTTAATTGTTAACATGATGAAATTATGAGAATAATAGGATCTATTGATAATATAATTGACAGTTGACATCAGTAAACATGTCAGTGTTATACCCACTAAAGGCACACTGGGGCAGCAATAGTAATCTAAATGTAAATAGTCAAACTGAGTTTATATACAACAATGATAAATGATTTCATTTTAGCACAGATGGTAAACCTGTACTGTATTTGAACCAGAAGTTACAAACATCTGTTTTAGTCTATGATGGATACACACGGATCGAGGGTTTACAGGACAGTTTGTTTTATCAACAATGATACCAACTTTCTGACCATCTATATCACACTGAACTATAGTATGTAAGTGATGGTTTGCAACAATGACATTACCATAACCATCCACACAAACACCATCAGGTCTTACACCGGGATCTGATATTGTCTTAATATAAACACATTGATTATTAAAACAAACCAGACCTTTTTTATTATCTCCAACAAATAATCTATCACTATTATCATTGAATGTGATATGATTGCTATAATCAAATAAAGACTGTCCACTATTATCTGTGGTTACTGTCTTCAATAAATTACCAGACATATCATACATGTATAATGACTTGCTCTCATCAGTTACATACAATTTATTATTATAATGTGCTATTCCATAACTCTTGTGTTTCATTTTGATTGACCTTGATAATGATAACTTATCATGAATAGATACAAATTGGACTACTTCCTCACATGCTACAGCTACTACATTCTCTCCTACTCTACATACACCACATGGATTATCAGGTACCTTACAGTAATCAACCAATGATAATGATGATATATCAAAACGTTTCAGTTTGTCGTTCATGAAGTCAGTGAACAGAACTGTGTTATCTATGATACATGATCCGTATATACCACAGTTCAAGCTATCATCTTGAAGTTTGACGTTCATTTGACATATCTTATCAACTTTATACAGCTTGTTACTTCTTGATAATTTCGATGTTGTATTACCTAAGTTTGTCTTACTCTCTAAGCTTGTCTTCAATTCTTCAAATGGTTGGAATATTACTTCTGCGTGATGAAAACTTGAAGAAACTATTTCGCCTGTTTCCATGGCCTTGATATATTGCTGAGCAAGCTTGGAGCAGACAAACTTCTGGGCTACATTTCCAGATGCTTGGTCTAAAAGCTGTTTAAGATTCTTCAAGTGGTGAATGGAATCTTCATAATTCTTCCTCTCTTTCAGGAGCTGTGTTTCCAATTTCTTATATTCATTCTCAATCTCATTTATGGATGATTTTTCTAACTTTTTCAATAGTTGTTCCATTTCTATTCTGAAGTCATGGGCAGCTTTGATAGCTTTTGCTTTTGATTCTTGTAGTTGTTTCAGAAGAGCACCGCTGTCATTTTGTCTTCCTTTTATTTCATCTAATCCTTTGTTAATATCAGCGGAAGTTTTTGATGTATCTGTTTTACTGTAGAGTTGATCAATATTGTCGGAAACAGAGATCATACCATCACATGATCTGAAATAATATAGAAACATACAAAATAGTTTTTATATGACTTCTTTGAAAATTTCATCTGCAACTCCATTCAGAGCTAAACGAAAACATAAATACAATGGGTTTGTTTGAATCTTGTCTATATTCTTCTTTATTTATATGGATTCAGTCTAGTTTTGATTTTCCCTGTTAGTGTGACATGGTTAGAATACTTTAATGAATGGACAGTAAACAATTTATTTGAGTTGAATTTTTTAGCTCGACTTTTCGAAGAAAATGAGAGTTATTGCTATCACTTTGGCGTCGGCGTCGGCGTTGGCGTTGGCGTTGGTTTTCAGGTTAAAGTTTTTTGAAACACTTATAACTTCAACACTATCCAAGTTATTTTATTGAAAGTTGGTATACTTATTAAGTGGGACTATATTAACCATTCTGTGAAAGGGGATAACTCTGGATGAATTATTTTATGAGTTATTGCCCTTTTATAATTAAATAATTGCAAAATATATGAGGTTAAAGTTTTTCCTATGTAGAAAATCTTCAATACTGATCAATTCATTTGACTTAAAGTTTGTATACTTGTTTGTCAGTACAATATCTACACGACTGTGAAGGCACGTAACTGTGGATGAATTATTTTTAGAGTAATTGCCCTTTTATACTTAAGAAATTGCAAAATATGAGGTTAAAGTTTTTCCTATGTAGAATATATTCAATACTGATCAAGGTATTTGACTTAAAGTTTGTATACTTATTTGTTGGTACTATATCTACCCGACTATGAAGGGATGTAACTGTGGATGAATTATTTTTGGAGTAATTGCCCTTTTATACTTAAGAAAAATGCAAAATATAATGTTAAAATCATTTCTATATGTAATATCTTTAATACTAATCAAGATGTTTGACTTTAAGTTTGTATACTTAGTTATGGGTACTATATCTACACAACTATAAAGGGACGTTACTTTAGATGAATTATTGTTGGAGTTATGCCCCTTTATACTTAAACATTTAAGATTAAAATTTGTTCTAATGGGATATATTTAGAACTTATAAATATATTTGAATGAAAGTTGGAATGCTTATTCGTCAGTTCTTCATCTATCGGACTATAAAGGGACATAACTCTAGATGAATTACTTCAGAGTTATTCCCCTTTATACTTTGATATTTAAGGGTTATGTTTGCTCAAATTTAATATATTTTGTTTGATAGAAAGTTAGTTTACTTTTTCATCAGTACTACATCTAGTTGAATACAATGGGACGTAATAATTGATACTTTTTTTTTTGAATACTTTTTAATTCGGGAGAAAGTATTATGAAGTGAAATATTTTCAATACTTAAGAAGATATTTAAATGACAATTAGTATGCTTATTCATCAGTACTACATCTACGCGACTACAAAGGGACATAACTCATGATGTTAATTTTTGAAGTTATGCCCCTTACTTTAATTTTGAATTTTGTTCAAATTGAAATACTATGTATTTATAGTTCTTCATATAGATATTTAAATGAAAGTAGGTATGCTTATTCGTGGATACTATGTCTACTTTACTCTGAAGGGGCGTTACTATGGATGAATGTTCTAGGAGTAATGCCCCTTTTATATTTTACAAATATGAATTGGTAATTATTGTTTGACTGAATTATATACTTTCAAAAATTATGTCCTGTCTTGAAATTACTTTTGTTTAAAGATAAGCCTTGCCATGAACAAAACACCCGAAAAGTCGAGCGCGCTGTCCTTGGACTGCTCTTGTTTATTAATATATAACCAATTTACAAATCCTTTTTACCAACTATATACTTACCAATTCATAGCAGGATATAACATTCCAGACAAATATAGCACATCTATTATAAGTTTATGAGAACATAAATTGTCTGTATAGTATGGTGGCATATTTTTGCCATCAGATAACCACATAACTAACCAGTTAATTAAGAGGTTAACTAGTTGCCAACTTGCCATAACTAGTTAGCCTCTTAATAAGGGACTTTAGTCAGTTATCTTCCCCTGATAAAATCTGAAGCAATCCAATTGGTAAGTAGGTCCTTACAGTTGGAATCCTATGATTTTATCATTGAATTCCTATGTAAGGGTAACAAAATATTTCATCTAATATCTTTCTTGTTAATGAAGATATTAACAGAAGTGATGGAATTTAGATAGTTCTTTAACTTAAAAATAATTAGCTTGAATTTCAAACAAATTAGATGATATACAAAAAAGTTCTTGAAGATTAAATTTGGCAAATTAACATTGAAAAGTAAGGGTAAAATCCGAGTAATCCAACTAATTAGACCTACCTATTTTGAAGAGTATTCAAGGGGAAATAACTGACTAAAGTCCCTTATTAACTAGTTAGTTATGTGGTTATCTGATGGCAGCAATATGCCACCATAGTATAGTACTGCAGTGACTGCATCAATATATATCGAAGTATCCTCCGAATATTCCTCGTGATTATTTCTCAATAAATCAAAATCCTCGATACGCTTCAAGCCCCATCAATGACAGCTCTACTTTTAAGTTAAAACAAAACAGTTTACTAACCTATGATCTTCTGCTGCACAAATATAACAGCAAACCACATCATGGTTGTTACAAAACATATCTATAATCTTTCCAGCATGTTTACTGCACTGTTTTGTTGGAAATGCCGGGAGTGACCTTGTTAGTCCTTGAGACTTGACGGCAGAATTATCCAAAAAAGAATGTCCTTTAAGTATTGGAATTCTTCTATGTGATGTCAAACAATCCTTACAACAATATCTCTGACAATCTACACAATATTTTAATGCCTCCTTTATTAAATCTTCTTCAACACAAGAAGTACAGATAAATTCAAAAGTCTCCTCCGACGTTTTCAGTATACTTCCCCCAGTCGCCATTTTTTAAACTTTGTCCTTGTCGATATTAACAGTTGTTTATTTTGTAAAGATAATACGTGTATTCAGTAACTTGAATACCATGTCTATATTTGGTTAGAAGGACTCAATTAATTTCCGTTTGAAATCGTAACAAGTTCGTTTATACCCGTGGTTTATAAAATATGATCAAGTGATTGGTTTAAAATTTCGGTTTGAAATCGTAACAAGCTTGTTTGTACCCGTCACTTGTAAGATATGATCTAGCCATTGGTTTAAACATTCACATAATTTACTGAGTAGGCATTTTTTGTTAATTCTAAATTTAGATCTATTTTAACTTATGCATTGAGTGCCACGTTATTGTCTATACTTTCAGTTTGAATTTGTAACACATCATCTTTAAAAAAATACATGTAGCAACATGATATTATGTATGTTTTTCATTATATATAGCTTAGTGTAACAATAGTTAAATTATGGTTGTTCATGGTTGATTGTAGACAACATACTTCAAACTAACTAATGGAAACCCGTCCTATGGTGAATCATAGTAATAAAAATTGAAATACATGTAATGATATTAAAAAAAATTTGCCAATTGTTTAAAGCATCCCTCTTTCAGTTTTTTATGTAGGACTTTTGTCCATTACTGGTAGAGGTGTGTGTTTAGTTCTGGGTCTGGTTTTTAAGCAATTAGACTAAAAATGGTAAAGTTGGGTGTAAGTCATTATAGATTACCAAATGATAAACTTGGAAAGGAAGCAAGTTGAATACTTTAGCACTACAAAGTCTTGATACCTAGTTTAATGATTTTGTCACCTGTGGTTTAGGTCACTGACTACCGTTCACTAAAACCTCTTACTGATGGAGGTTGATGGAATGTGTAGGTTAAACCCTGACTATCAATTGTGGCTCTCTGTGTTCGCAGGAATTTTTGTCCTACTAGCTCAGTATTGGGGAAACCAGGAAGTGGACATGAAAGTGATAATTCTTAGTTGTAAGAACTTGTTTCACAATCGAGCTGACTTAATAAGTATAAACCGCAGTTAGACTAAAATGGTAAAAAATGTGGTGTAAGTCATTATAATAACAAATCGGTTAACTTTACAAGAAAGCTAAATACTTTAGCACTACTCTTTTACAATGTCTTGATATATAGTTTAATGATAATGTCACCTGTAATTCAGCTCAGTGACTACTGTTTCCTATAACCTCTTACTGATGAAGGTTGATGGGGTTTTGTAGGTTAAAACTTGAGTATCATCTGTGGCTCTTTGTGTTAGCAAGCAGGCAATTGCTTACAGAGGATAAGAGTCTAGTATCAGCATATTTCTTACCATTGGTTAGGTAAATTGACCTTTTCATTGGACTCTTGACTGTTGAAGATGTTGCATTACACAAAAAATCTTACCAGTATTGGTGCATCTTTTACCCATTAGTTATTTAGATCATCCACTTCGTTTTAGATTTGACTGTTGTACCCTTATTTGACAATTATTGATTATTGTCACCTTTCTTGCATCTTGAATGTTGAAGATGTTGTTGCCCTAAACTAAAAGTCTCACTAGTATTGGAGCATAATTATCTTACCCATAAATTTACATTTGTAACAAGAAATGTCTTTAAAAAGATATTTAGCGCTATGCAAGGTTCATTTTTATACGCCCGTTTTGAAAAAAACGGTCGTATTATGTTATGCTGTTGTCCGTCTGTCCGTCTGTCCGTCCGTGGACAATTGCTTGTCCGGATGATAACTCAAGAAAGGATGTACCTAGGTTCACCAAATTTTATGTGTGGATAGCCCTTGGGTGGAGGAGGTTCCCTATTGATTTTGAGACCCCATGGGTCCAAGGTCAAGATCACCAAATTTTATGTATCAATACTCTTTTACTCTTTGGGTCAAGGGTGAGAACTTTTGGTTCTGAGGCCCCAGGGTCAAGGTCACTGGAAGTTTGTATGGGAAAACTTTGTGCCGGTGATAACTCAACCATGGCTGTACCTAGGTTCTCATAATCTTTGCTTTGGATAGTCCTCCAGTTAGGGTTGGTACCTATTCTGAGATCCCAGAGTCATTGGTCAAGGTCACAGGGACTTCATATGAGATATATATGTGATATATATGTTCATATAGAACACAGCATGGACTGCACACGGGCGTATAATGCCCCGCCCAGCGGAGCTCTTGTTCTATCTTAAATTCTAAATATTACAGATATCATAAGAGGCCATGTGGATCGTATGAATCAGGTTCTATAAGAATGTTTCAACGTGGTCGTACAGACACCATCAGATCTTGTTCTATTGAATCTGTAGCATTTACACAAGCCATGTTAGATGGTAACATCTCTAAACAGAAGAAAACTGAATTACTACGCCGTGCTGTTGATAGTCATAAAAAATATGCTGGTGACGTAAGTATTTCTTTTTGTGCCTGCAAACTTCAAGTAGCAATTATTTTGCCTCTGTCTGTTCCGAAAGTAGAAACCCCTTAGTTTCTTGTTTTATTTGTTTAAGATCTCCCCCTTTGCTTTTGGTCTGTTTATATACTTTTGCCATTCCTGATATGGTTGCTTACACCTTTTCATTTATTCTTGGTCAACATGGAAAAAGCGTAATTCTAAGTTTGTTTGTCTGTTTCACTGACCTTTGCTCTGAAAGCTCAGATATACAGTGCCCACCAAAAGATTTTGGACAGATAAAATTTTGAGAAAAATGATCATGCATAATACAAATAAATATCTTATCATTAAACTATTCAATGCTGACTTTAAAATTTGCTCTGATGACTCTTTCTTCCTTTGTTCACGAATAAAGAGGAATCAGTTTATCTAAAACCCAAGATTTTATCCAAGAACTTTTGGATGGCACTGTAGTTTAACCTCTCTTATGATGAAAGGGGGAATATTTTTTTAATTCTTATTATTGAGTAATTGAATTTATTGTATTATGAAGTTAAAAATTCAGTCATAGTAAAGAAAACATAACGATAATTCCATGTATATTTTTCAGACTATTTCTGGTAAAGGTATAGACCGACATTTATTAGGTTTAAAATTAATAGCTCTAGAAAACAATATGGAACTACCAGCACTTTATAAAGACCCTGCTTTCTCATATAGTGGAACATGGAGAATTTCTACAAGTCAGGTTAGTAATATGTGTTAATGTTAGGGCTGCGTACCTTGGCCAAGGTCGCGATACGATACGTATCACGATATATGCCTCATGATTACGATATTAATCGCGATACGATGTAAATTGTAAATTTGGTATGAATGCATTGACAAATTATGATATTTATATCAAATAATCATAAAATTAAAACAGTTAATTCTTACTACAAAATAAAATCAACAAAACAAATGTTATCTTTGTTTAATGACTATTGAGAATAAGAAGTAAATAAAGGTTGCAATTGGAACTTAAATGCTATAGATATATAGTATATTTTGTTTTTAACTGATTTCTTATAAAGGGCCTTCTGAATCACAATTTTTTAGGACGCGATTCGATACACCCGTATCGGACAGTCGCGAATACGATCTCACGATGCATCGGTGAATCGTTACAGCCCTAGTTAATGTACAGTTGAATTACAATTTTTCTAAACACGATTTTACGGCATTTGGGATATTTATAGTACATTTACAATCCAGTGTTGCTTTTCACAAAAGTTGTTACGAAAAATATATTTTTGGTAGTCAAAAGCAAGAAACATAAATAAAATGCTCATTTTTTTTATTTATCAATTCTAAATATTATACAAATTGTGTAGCATTGTGTATACCTTTTGAATATCATATCATAGTTATGCTTATTATTCGTCTGACTTTGAAGTGCTAATTATATGAAACTGACTTACGAAGATTTTTTTCATAAGAATTTTTGTGAAAAGCACTTCTGACATTTTCTCCTATATATGCAATGTTAAAATGTAGCAATCTTCACCAACATTGTCTACCAACAGACAAACGCCGTAAATAAATAGGTCTGTCTGGATTGTGCAGGTTTGCTGGACAAACTGTCTAGCAAATTTAGTCTACAAATATATAGTCATATTTAAAATGAAACAATATTAACTAAAATAGTGGGCTTACATCTGAATAGTTATATAATTATGGTTAGGTGTAAATTCATTTAAAATATGTAAAATGTTTAAGGTCCTGTTAGACTTAGTGTGATCCTGTAAAATCTGGTCTTCACAGGTCCTACTCACCAGTATTAAATTAATGAGTTTCACAGTGACTGGCAGTCCTTGAAGTTTCAATCTCCGTAAACAGATATCCTGTAGAGCGTTGTCGTACTGGATCTCTACTTTCTCCGTGGAAGGTCACGTCGAGATGAACTTTGTTTCGACCAATCAATGCGTAGCTTTCATCTAGACGAAAACACTATTAATCACTTTTTGATTTTGTAATTTCTATTTTTAGACCAAGTTTTGCATGCTAATTTACCAGCGGTATTATTCACAGTCTGCGATTGGGCGGCTCATTTCAAATTGCCTGACGTAGACGATGTTTAACAAGTTACGTTTCATAACAATTTCGTCATGAATATTATGATGAATAAAGGTCGCCTGAACGTGACCTTCGTTTGAAAAAGGCCAGATCTAAATTAGCGAGTATGCGAGCGGAAAATTTTAGATCGGGTTTTAATCAGATTGTTGAAGTTTAAGCCAACTTATTTAGTGTATTCTAATTTATTTTAGCTCGATTGTTTAATAAGTTCTTACTACTTAGATTTATCACTCTCTAGTCAGCTTCCTGGTCCCCCAGTACTGAGCTAGTAGGATGCTGTTTCTTGCTCAAGGAAATAAAGGGGTATGTCATGGATTGGATTTGAACCAACTCCTTGCTGGCTATCCAATGGTTAGTAGTCCAATGTCGTTATTACTTGGTCACACTCCTCATGTATATGCCAACTTGTAAGTCGTTATGGGACCTTAGATGGTATTGGGATAGCTTACATAAGAACTGATTTAAATGATATTGAGTGAATTATCCACTGTATTTCAGGTTCCAGCTAAAACAGAGTCTGTGTTATTTTTTGGTCCAGTATGTCCTGATGGTTACGGTTTCTGTTACAACCCACAAGAGAAGTGTATTCTATTTGGAATATCATCATATAAGAGTAACAATATTACATTACCAGCTAAAGAGATGGCGGACCTTGTTAAAACTAGTCTGTACGAGATGAGAGACGTTATGGCTTCATCTATGAAAGCTAATTTGTGATATCTTTCTGTTTTTTATATATCTGACAGTTGGAGTCTGACGCCTGCCATTGTTGGAAGAATTTAGTGTTGTTTTTCTTTGACTGTGCATAATTTACCATTCCCTCATTGACCTTTTGATTTGAATAATGATGATATGCCTCAAAATTGAAAATTTGGTTTAATTTTCACCAGTTACCTACGGAAGTTGAAATCTACCACTTTTAAAAGACGCTTTTTGTCAACCAAATACTATGCAAACGTTTGCTTCAAAGTAGCAAAACAAAGATTGCTACTTTAAAGATGTAAGTGTACCGAATGTATTCAGGTATCGCTTGGTAGCAATTCCCTTACTTCACTTTCTTGTGGTTTTCATGTTCAGTTTTCAATAATATTTGTTCTTTGTCTATGTGTAATTGACAGACTCTGTTACTCTAGTGTTATATAATGCACAGAACTTTTATTTATTCTTTAAATAAGATCATGTGATAAGTTAGTCTTAGAAGTGTGATTATATTTAATTAAAAGTATAATTCAAGGGAGATAATTTGTGAAAAATTTTCAATTTAAATCAAGGACATGATTCTCTATTATTTTGATTGGTGAATAGTAACGTTGATTACTTTTGCATTTTATTGTAATTGTTTTGTTTAATTTTTGTTTACCCTCATGTCTAACTGTTTTTTTCTTGTGGTGCTATTCAAACATTATAAATATAGTCATGCAAGTGCTAATATACAGTCATGTGTCGCAAACTCGGTATATATTGTAGAACAGAATTGAACAGATTTATTTCTGATTTGCACATTATCAATTTACAAATGCAATTTAATAATAACTTATAACACTTTATATAACGTTAATCACAATCAAAGCCCAAAGTGTGGTACATAGAAATTGGAACTGTCCAAATATTAGGGAGCTATATCTGTCCCATTTCTTTTCTCATTCAAAGTGTACTGGTAATTTCCAGATGGGTTTCAATGTAGCTTGACATAATGTACATGGACTTAAGATGTTCGTATGTTGTATTCAAGGTAATTCATTATTCATCAATTATGCAACTGCTTGGGTTATTCCTTACAATGGAGGACAGTTCTTGTTTATTACTTATGCTGAGGAAGCATGGTTAGGTGAATAGCTGTGTGGACCGGAATTATGTTTGTTAAGCACCGATAGTTATTACTAATGCTATTCATTCTAGGGTAGCTCTGACTTGACCACAGCTGGTGACTAGCTAACTAAACTAATGATCATGGAATAATGGTTGTTTTTGTACCAAATTCTGGGCATTTTTTTACAGAATTATTTTGTGCCATTAGACCACAACAAGTTGATCATGTGTTCTACGGATTTTTCTGGGGTGGAAATGGGGCAAGCGAGCAAAGAAATTTAAAGAAAAGTGCTTTATACAGCAGTTTGACCAAATTTTTATGAGTGAGCGAGGAAATAAAAATATTTTTTGCTAAATCCATCAAAATTTAGGTGCGAGCGAATTTATAGAACATATGATCAACTTGTTGTGGCCTTAGACATTTTGTAATTAGCTAAGCAGATACTATACATATATGTTTTGCTTAAGTTACTTTATATTTACTAAAACTAATATATATATATTGGTTTAGAATATTTTTATGAATTAAATATTATATTGTAGTTAAGGTACATTGTCATTTACAGTTTAAAAATAATTTTCTTGAGGTATGACAAAAGCTTACAAAACATGAAATTTTCATTCTTTTCAATAAGTTAATCATTTTAAATAAATTAGATTTATTACATAAGGCCACACTTTTTATGTTTTAGTCTTATGAGAATTTTCTTGAAAAAATCAGTACGGTAGGTCGAAATAAAAAAATAAAATTAGAAATTCACTGACATTTTCTCAAACTGTGTGATATTCACCTGTTGAGCTTATTTGTACTGGAATGGGTTTTTTTCTATTTTGGCGCAAAATAAGTATGGTGGGTAATAAAAAATCAACAGTCAAGATTTTATTATTTTTCAATTTCTGAAAAATTAGGGTCAGGATTTTTGTAAGATGAAAAATATAAAAGGTCTGGCCTAACTTGCGATTTAAAAAATATCTGTTAGCAGGGGTTAGTTATCACCTCCCTTGCATATAAAAGTTTTAAATGTGCCCATAAAAAGTCTATGTTGATATTATTTAAATGTGTGACATAGTGAAAAGTTTAGAAATACTATAAACAATCTAGACATTGTTAGGGCCTGTACTCCTAAATACAGTTAACTACATAAAATCATGTTAAATTCAGCAATGTGTGTATCAATATAAATGTAAAACAAGTAATTTATTATTGCAATGAAATATATTTATAACAATAAATTTATATTATCATTATAGATTTTGTCATACTGCATCCAGTGATCGTGGTTACCACATTCGACAATCTTCACAGATTGGTGGAACAAAACCAGTCTCCCACACATCCTCACCCCCAGTAACACGTCCATCAACCTCACTCTCACAAACACGTCCATCAACCTCACTCTCACCAACACGTCCATCAACCTCACTCTCACCAACACGTCCATCAACCTCACTCTCACCAACACGTCCATCAACCTCACTCTCACCAACACGTCCATCAACCTCACTCTCACCAACACGTCCATCAACCTCACTCTCACCAACACGTCCATCAACCTCACTCTCACAAACACGTCCATCAACCTCACTCTCACAAACACGTCCATCAACCTCACTCTCACAAACACGTCCATCAACCTCACTCTCACAAACACGTCCATCAACCTCACTCTCACAAACACGTCCATCAACCTCACTCTCACCAACACGTCCATCAACCTCACTCTCGCCAACACGTCCATCAACCTCACTCTCGCCAACACGTCCATCAACCTCACTCTCGCCAACACGTCCATCAACCTCACTCTCACAAACACGTCCATCAACCTCACTCTCACCAACACGTCCATCAACCTCACTCTCACCAACACGTCCATCAACCTCACTCTCACCAACACGTCCATCAACCCCACTCTCACCAACACGTCCATCAACCTCACTCTCACCAACACGTCCATCAACCTCACTCTCGCCAACACGTCCATCAACCTCACTATCAACCTCACTCTCACCAACACGTCCATCAACCTCACTCTCACCAACATGTTCATCAACCTCGCAGACTGGTGGAACAAAAACAGTCTCCCTCACAGGAACAAGTACATTCTTCCCCACAGGAGCAACAACAACCTCACTCACAGAAACACGTCCATCAGCCTCACGAACAGGAGGAACAAAAACAGACTCTCAGACGGGAACTCCACATTTGTTTCAATCCCATCCTTTACTTACCCTATTGTTTCTTTGAGCAAGAAACTTTATCCCACTGGCTCTGTAGTGGAGGACAAAAAAGTGGACTCAAAAGTGATTAATCTAAGTTGAAATAACTTGTTTTACAATCAAGCTAAATTTAGTATTGAACCAGTGATCTTTTATAAAAAAAAGTAAAATAATTTCAGCAATCAAAATTGAATTGATTTTTTTATTGAAATTGAATTGGAACCAATTTACTGAATAATTGTGACAGTTCTGGTTTTTAGCAATTATATTATGGAAAAAAGTCTATGTTTTGAACACTGAGCAGAATGCCTGTTGAAACACAAACTCTAATTCTATGAAAACTGAAATCTCTCCGAAGTACTCTCCAGAATAAAAAATAAAGTATTTTAGATCAAGTACACCCCTGCGAAACAAAACTGTAAGTGTTCGAACCCGTAGATTTGTAGAAGATATAACTAGCAAGCCAACAGTCACAGATCAGAATTTCTAATCTTGCTCCAAGACTTCCAGAAGATGTACACATGTATGTAGAATAGAATAAGAACTAAAACAACACAACACAGGTCATTATTTTATCCTCCATGTAAAGTTGATATAAACACAATTTTGTCTTTACTTTGTATAGAATAATCCAATTCTCCCTGAAATGGTAAATAACATATTTCTATAAGCTACACAAAAGTCTCTGATGGCCTTATATATTTTAGATTTCAGTCTCTGCTAATAAAATTTTTACAAAAGTTATAGACGAAATTCTGTTTTTTTTAATTTCAATACAAAATCTTTGGACAGATCCTGTTTTTGGGTATTCAAAATTAAATAAACAAACAAGAAACAAACGTCATCAGAACAAATTTAAAATTCAGAATTAATTAGTTTACCAACATATGATTTGAACTAGACTTCATGACGAGGGGTGAGAGCGAAAGTGCTTTAACTGAAATTTTTTCACAAATTCACTTTTTTTGGCACATTTGTAATAACAAATGCATGATACAAATGTTAGTAAAATATCAAAGATCAATAATGACTAGAAAAAGGTGATCTATAAATTTATCATAAAGTTCTATGTGCAAAACTGAAAATTTATTGACTAAGTTCTAGTATTATTAACAGGGGTGGATCCAGGATTTTTTTCTAGGGGGGTCCGAACTTTTCTAGGGGGGTCCGAACTTTTCTATGGGGGGTCCGAACTTTTCTAGGGGGGTCCGAACCACGAACCACAACCACATTATACACATTTTGCGGAAAAAGGCAACATATTGATAATAAAAACTACATAACCATTAAATCTATGTTAAGCACCGAGAAAAATTACTTCATACTACTTAAAAATGACCCCCTGACCACTCCCCCGCTGGATCCGCCTATGATTAAGTAAAATTACTTGCAGTATGCACTATCAGTTTTTCTTTAAATTTTTGAGGGCACTGTAGATTGAAACTAACTCAAGTATACCAAATGAACTTGCGATATATCCTAATCATTTTTAACTGAAATGCTACAAAAACTTGACAATTGGCTCTTAATCAATATAAGGGAGACAACTCACCATTAATTCCCAATCAGCATCATTTATAAGTACAAGAATACCAGGTCTCCTGAAATACATAAATAATTTATACGTAAGATTCATACAATAATGTACCAAAACTTTGTTCAAAATATAATTTCGTACAAAAGGGAGATAATTCACCCATTACTTAGGATTCCTTTGGCTTAAACTTGCATCCAATACAGCATCATTCAACTCATTTATAAATGCACAATTTGTTTGATGACAAGGTAGTGCAAGTACAGTGCAATACTTCAGCTACATAAACACTCTCTGATTATTTTGGAACTCAGAAACGACAGACAGGCAGACAAAATGGACAGGGCAATCAGGATGTTGATATTTCAAAGTAACTATTTCAGCATAGGGAGGTGCAAAAACAGGACAGGAAGGAGAGAAATAGAGCTAAGTGTAGTGCACTGCTTTTCTCTTTCAGAATGATTACTTATTTACTAATATGTAATAGTCAATCATTCACTGATAATAGTACAGACCAACCTTGAACTTATAGTATGCGATGTGTTGAACTTGGCATTTACTAAAAAAGTATGAATAGCCAGATTGTAAAAATGGTGACCATGGACAAGTTTACTATTCTTGAAATTTATTTTTAATGAATCAGAACGAATGTAAAATAATGAATTGTAACATACACTGTTTCTCCCTGTATAAAAAGTTCTGGTCTTTCTTTTAACATGTTATCTTTCATCCAAGGTAGTAAGTCTCGGATTGTCCCTGTGAATAAAATTAATGACAATTTTTAGTCATAGTCTAAAATTTCTGGAGCATGTAATATCTATCTATCTATCTCATAGTACTGCCACACACCTCTCACGAGTATTATAGGCAGTAAAATATAGTAAAGGGTAAATGCCAGACTATTATTAAATAAAAAAAATTACAAGCCAAAATTATTTTCCATGAGATCTTGGGCTTTGGGGTGGGTTAAAGCAATTATATTTCAATTAGTAATACTAAAATATATAGCAGGTAAAGGATCAGTGTGGTATAATAATAAAGGAATTATTATTTTACACACCAATAGAAGATGGGTTGTATTTTGAAGACATTAAAGGTGGAATTTAAGGTAAAGACTGTCTGTATGATGTATCTAACAATAACAACTTTAAAATACAAGACTCATTCAACAATGAAGTAGGAAGTTATTGAACTTACAAGATGTTTCTTTAGCTGGAAGGTTAACTTCATGTTTCTTCTTTTTGTCAAACAACAATTCAGCTCCTCCACTGAAAGTTGAAACACAAAACATGACATTGCTTACAGATCTTCAGCCAACCTGTGTGTGTACTTTTAATGTCAATAATGAATGGGTTAAAGCCACATCTGATAAAAATCAAAGTTATTGTTAAAAAAGCGGCTTATTAAGTTTTGGAAGCCAGAACTAGACATTGTCAATACAAATTAAAATACTATGTAGTTGAACTTAGGTGTGAAACAATTTTGAACTGTATTAAAATTTTTCTTTAACTGACTTATAAGCTTACTTCTGATCAATAACTTGAAAATACTTTTATCTGATTTTTGCCTATAAAAGTTGGGTACGAATCAGTCAAGGTACGAATAGTTTTTGTCACTTATAATGGCAGTATTCGAAATGAAATAATTATAACATGATCTTCCGTCAAATCATGGGAATAATCAGTCTTTATAATCAACTACTCATACTTACAATATAATTAAAGAGCATAACTTACCCAAATTCTACTGTAATGTCAACAGACATGCTGCAATTTCTATTTTCGGTATGGGTAAATCCCAAGCGCCCGGTCGACCCTGAATTATGAAAAATCGTCTACTGAGTCAGATGTCATCAATGACTTTTTTTGATGGATTTCTTCTAGTGCTGTGGAATTGATAGACTTTTACCATTGCGTGTTAGTGCAGTAAATATATCTGTTTTCATATTTTTACACAACAATCTTTCATTTGAAGTGACATTGATTATGACAGCATAAAATTTATTTGTAATCAGTTTTCGCGACTTAATAAAAATCCTGCTGCTTAGTGCTTTTTGTGTAAATTTTGGTGGCAAATAATTTACGTGTTTTTCGACAACATCATCATTAAAAACTCCAGATGTCTCCTTTGAAGATAATGGTTTGCCTGGTTTCATTGTTTTAGCAGCTTCCTCAGTATTTATTGTTTTCCTACCAATGGCTAATATGAACTTAGGTGCTACCTATGACGCGGAAAACAGACTTACATGTATTACTTAAAAATAATAAAATAAGATTGTTACTTTGGCAAAATAAAATAAAGAAAAAATATTCGGCGCCGTGAAGGATTTATTTTGTTTGAGGGCCTATTAATTAGATAAGCTAGGGGAGATAACTGCATAATTTATTGCATTCAGAAAAAATCAGACAACATTTCATTCTTTTATGTCGGAATCATATTTCAATTCTGAAAGAAATGTATTGTACATATTTATTTATCTTATGAATAGAGATGAAGATAAAAAAGCCTCGATAAAACATTCATTTATGAAGATAGAAATGTTTTCCTCTTTCCGTAACGTTAAGTTACGGAAACGTGCCGGTTTTATCATGAACGTCTCTTAGCGACGTCACGAACGGTGCGTTGGTAAGTATTTCCAATGTAAAAAGTCATAAAAAATACTTTAATGAGGAAACGAGCGAATAAAACGACCAAATATATTTTGGATCGTTATCTTGGAATAAGCATCGTAAAAAAGCACATTTGAAATTATTTTGTAAGCGGAAAAGGCCACTAGTAAGCTGCCAATATTTTTATCCAATGAAAAGCCGCCAGTTGCTTCATTTATTGATCCGGATCGTTGAACGCTTGTTGTGCAATTTTCTATAGAGCGTCTTTAATCTTGATTAGCAGATGTTTGATTAAGCGTCTAATAAAATTGATGAAAATGGCAGCCCCCATATACTGGAGATGTTTTTCAAACTCATAGGACTATATACTTTTCATTAATTTTATCGTTTTTTTCAATTTTAAAGAATTAACGTACGTCATACACGTTGTCTAAAAGCGCTCAAAGGCCTCGCGGGCCTTCGGCCCCGCTCGGGTTTTCCGCGTATCAGTCTTGAACATCAGTTGACATACCTGTTCATTAAGACCATTTAATTCACTTAGACTAATAAATAAGCTTTTATTGGCTTTGAGTAATTGATGATATTAATTACATTTTGACATAGATGGTTACTATCTTTTTAAATGGATGAAAGCCAACAATCTATTGCATCTCAGAAATTAAGGGACAACTATGGTTGTTTAACATAATCTTTATTATAAATCTTCATTATCTTTTATCCAGATTGTTTACAACAACTAAGAAAGATGAATGGTGCTATGAAGATGTTATGTAGCCGTGCTATCAAAACCTGTCATCAACCACTCAGTTATTCTTGTATGATTGCTTTGAGAAGAAATGTAAATGTCCGCATACACAGTTCTTACCTTTCTAAAATGTGCCATACATCAACAGCTCACATGAGGGGATCATCTTTATTCATCAGTGACAGGGAGCCTGATATCTCATCAAATTTCCAGTTTGATCATGGTCTCAGCTTAAGTCTGAAGGATAAAGAACTGCTAAAAGATAATCTCAGAAGACGAGGACTCAATATTGACATAGATCAACTGGTTAGTGAGAATTTAATCATTTTTCAAACTCTATACATTGTAATTGCAACTACTGAAAGAGTTTCTGTACACTTTTTCTTTACTCTAATTTTCAATGTTTTAGCTCTTTAATATTTTGATCAGTAATTTGTCATGCAGCTTGGGTTACCAATTGATATACATATATAATATTGACATAGTTCAATTTTGTAAACAAATGTGATTTATTTGTATCAAATAATCCAGATGTATTTAGTCTGATCCTAGTGGTTCTGTTTGTGTATCGATGGTGAAATATTTAACTTATATTACATTTTTGTTTATTGACAACAGGAAATAGACTATGAACATTATTTAAAACTCCATGCTGAGAAAGAAAGGTTTGAACAAACTAGAACCAGTATTGCTAAACAAGTGGCTGATCTGATAGCAAAACAGAAAGAAAATGGGAATGAGGTATCTTCTTATCATTTCCTTGTCATTTGTGTAATTGAACAGAAGGTTGAATGTGAGTTCAACTCAATGGACTTGTTTTCTGTGGAAAGTCTGTTGCCTGGCACCCAATACAAACTTGATGCCCATACCAAGTGTTTTGAAACTGTTTGAACTTTAATTACACTCCACATCCACTAAATACTGTTTGCAGTACATTGATTTGGCCTTGTATTTCTCTGGAAAGAAAATAAGGATAAAACTGTGTAAAGGACTTTCTTCTTTAACAATTGAGTCTTTTTTAATGTCTATTCCTTAATTTTTTTTAAAAGATGCCCAAATCATCAAGAAAGATACCACTTCCCTAAGCCATAAATAAAGAAAAAAAGAAGTAAAAAGTAGTCTTGGAGTTAGAACTTATGTTAAGTCTTCGATAATCTCTTGTGTAGGACTATGATGAAAATAACAAATATTTAAGTCCCTTTTTTGTGATGACCTCAACTGGTACTGTTGCTTGATGTGTACGGGAATGGTTGTTATGTTTATTTCAGAGTAAAGAATTAAAAGATAAAATAAAGTCATTAAGTAAAGAAGGAAAGACATTAAAGAAAAACTTGAAAGAACATATGGTATTATTATACTTTTAATTTTACATTTGATGTTTAAAACCAACTCATTAACACTCTAATTTTTAATTGTAGATTTATTTCATAATCTGGATTTTCAAATGTTGAAAGACTTTCTTGCTGTGCCATAACAATATTATGTACATGTCTATACTTCAATTAATTAATAGTATCATTGATTGCTTTCGGCGCGATATGACCTTTTTGTGTTGGTGCGCCGTAAAACCCAAACAAACAAACAAATATACTTCAATTAAGATATTATGTTAGAGATGTTTCATGATGAATGAATGGGATACAGCTATATTTATCACTGACTTTGCAGCTAGCATCATGTCTGATCTCTAAATCTAACACTTTTCATCACATCTTCTACCGTATTGTTTGTGATCAGAATAGTTATGATGTGTTCTACAAAAAAGATTAATTTATAAAGGTAGACCAGAGTTGTGTCCCTTGTTACATGCAATGCCTTAGTAATAAAATTTACAGAGATATTTTTTTGACATTTTGTTTCCATGTTTCATGTTTACAGAAGCTGTATTTTGATGTAGAAGAAAGAATGATGTTATCAGCCTTGTCTTTACCTAATATAATATCAGACAGTGTGGTATAGTTTTTTGTTTTATTTGATATTTGTTGTAATATTAACTCATTCAGTAGCTCGGAGGTACTCCCTAGACAAGAGCTTTATACTTAGGTGGAGTTTGATCATTATGTAATAATTTTCTTCCACCATTTGCCTACAGCTTCACCTACAGCTGTTTCCAGTAGGGCTGTAAATTACTGTTATTCAGCACTATAGATGGAATGTACTTAGAAATAGTTTGAAACTTAGGTCTTTAGATCTTAGCCTCTCAAAAAGGGGGGTTAGTAAACCTATCAGGAATAGCAACTATAAGAAACACCTACCTACCGCACAGCCAAAAAGTTAATAGGGAAATGTTTTCAGATTTTTAAAGGGTCAGTGAGTAAATCAACAGACTTGTAAAATATGACTGAAAAAAAATTTTCAAAATAGTGGCACCATAAAAACATATAATTTGATTTTAATGATTATTATATTCTAACTGTTAAAGTTTCTTTTTCTGCAAGTTATGTACAATTTTAGGGTTCAAGCAAGTTACAGTTTTTTTCACATTTTGACTTTGTTTATTCATTATTATATTATTTAATCTTTTAGGGAGATGAAATGGAAGTGTTAGATAAACAGTTTCAAGGTAGGTGTGGTAAAATTCTGCGAAATCAAACGTTAGCTCATGAATGTTAATTTGATGGGCATGTTAATTTTCATGTGAATTTTCTTGTGTGTACTGTAGTGAACCAGACTTATAAATTAAATAAGATATATTAATAGTAAGCATTTAGTTTAAAAAAAAAAATAATAACCCGGGTCGATAGCGCCGGGATTTGGATACTTGTGCCCGAGGGGGTGCGGATTTGAATCCCGCCCGGGGAGGTTATACCCTTCCATGAAAATTTGACTATTATGTCGATTTTCCTCCATTGATTAGATAATATGGAGAAGTTTCCTGCCTTGTGGAAGGGTAGGTGAGTACTGGTTATAGACAATGGTCCAGGAAAGCTAGGTTAGGTGCGCTGGACGCCGTGAAATGACCTAAATTGTGTTGACACGGCGTTAACTCCAATAAATAAAAATAAAAAAATAGTTTTTAAAATAAATACATGAACTTAAATTTTTATTAATGTTTCTAATAATAGGGAAATTAAGTAGCTTATTGTGATGTCATTAGGATGTCATTGTAATGTCTCAGAAGTATGTAAAATATCAGCTGTTGAATACTCATAAGTCATACAATAACCGTAATAATAATTAATTTAAAATAGAACTCATAAAAACTATGTAGATGTATTTGAATTTTTTTTTTATAAATACAGTAAAGTTCCTCTATTAAGACCAGCAAAATCGATGGTCTTAATAGCGAAACAGTCGTATTATAGGAACCTTTTTGTACACAAATTAAGCATTTGGGTTTATTTTTTTGTAAAAAATCGCATGATTTTGAAATAACAGAAGTGGTCTTAAAATGCGGAACCTTGCTGTAATTAAGAAAAGTTAAAAATTTTATCACCCTTGTTAGTGAAAGTTATTTTCATGACAGATTCTCTCCGTATTTCAATCAATAGTTGAACAAATTTCAATTGTTTCACCCTTGTTAGGAAAATTGATTTAGTGACCAATCTTGCCTCTATTAATTACCTATCTTGTTGTATTTACAGACAGGATTCCATCAAATCCAGTTGATCATTACACAGTGTTAGAACAAAGTGGTGAAGTAAAACTAAGGTATATTTGATCACTGATCATTCAATTATTGATAATATGCAGCCTTACTTTGAGTTGTATTGCATGTGTTATGGGTCGTTTAGGAAAACTTTTGACAAATTTAAACAATATTCTATGTAAGCAATGTCACATGTTATCCCAATATTCGTAAACAGATATCCTGTAGAGCGTTGTCGTACAGGATCTCTACTTTCTCAATGCAGGGTCACATCGAGATGAACTTTGTGTTGACCAATCAATGCGTAGCTTTCATCTAGACGAAAACACTATTAATCACATTTTGATTTCGTAATTTCTATTTTTAGACCAAGTTTTGCTTT
Source organism: Mactra quadrangularis (assembly GCA_025267735.1). Lineage (NCBI taxonomy): Eukaryota > Metazoa > Mollusca > Bivalvia > Venerida > Mactridae > Mactra > Mactra quadrangularis. The sequence continues at coordinate 41,342,731 of CM046311.1, read as the reverse complement.
CTAATTTAACAGCGGTTTTATTCACAGTCTGTGATTGGGCGGCTCATTTCAAATTGCGTGACGTAGGCGATGAATATTATGATGAGAAAAGGTCACCTGAATGTGACCTTCGTTTGGAAAATGCCAGATCTAAATTAGCGAGTATGCGAGCGAAAAAAATAATTTTAGATCAGGTTTTAATCAGATTGATGTTATGGCTATATTTCACAGATCAATCTATCTCTTACATGATGGATGAAATCTGCTGAATGATTTATCCTTTATTTTATCTAGAGTGATTCCAGATTGGTGGCTTATAATGTACTTTTCCTCCATATTAGATTTTCTGTGATTAAATTTATGTGTGTTGATTTAAGATGTTTTTTTTTATCATTGATCACAAGTAAACAATTTTTTTCCATTTTTCAATTGGACCTCTAATTACTTTGTATTAAAGAGCAAAAAAAAATTGCCAACTGAAACTCATAAGACATACAGTTTAAAAGCCAGTTCGGGTAAACATCTCATAAAAAATTTCACTTTCGACAATGCTTTATAGTCAGCTCTGTACATTATTAGAAGAATAAGCAAATAGTTGAGAAAATATCATTTATTCAATTCAGCTAGAAAATTTCATGCAAACTATAATAAATATATTTTTCAGTAATGTGGGAACAAAGGCTTATTACTTGCAAGGTAGACTAGCATTATTAGAGTTAGAACTGATACAAAACATCTGTAGACAACTAAGATGTGATGGTTTCACTGATATGTTATGTCCAGAAATGTTTAAAACCCCTGTTGTGGTAAGTATGGTTTGTGATATATTGTGACAAAAATTAAATATTAAGGCTTCAGGTAGTTACTATGCATAGACCCTGACCCCCCTTCCAAATGAAGTAACATACTTTCTTTAATTCTTAAGGTAAAATATAGTGTTAAACAATGAAAATATACAGTATTTTTAAATCTTTTACATAGTGTCCTAAATAATTACTCATAAGTAAGACTACAAAGGGACTTTTTTAAATGATGTCTTCCTTTTATTACTACTATTGATAGTAAGGAAAACACTAAACAAGTCAAAACTTTTAGGGGCCATTGTAATCAATGTGCCTTATAGCTGTTAAACCTTGTATTTGTTGATTTCTCTTATTTCATTTATTGCAGGAATCAGTTGGACTAGATTTATGTGACCCGGCTTCTATTTACAAATTGTACAATAAGCCAGGTACCAAACATAAAACAGACTGGGACAATGATTTGTTATTTTTACAAGGGGCTTCACCTCTTTCTTTCTTAGGTGAGTTAATTGTTAATTACATTCAGTTATCTAAGTTTTAATAATACTTTTACCCGGGGAGGTTATACCCTTCCATGAAAATTAGACTAATGTCAATTTGCCTCCATTAATTAGATAATATGGAGAAGTTTCCAGCCTCGTGGAAGGGTAGGTAAGGACTGGTTATAGACAAGGGTCCAGGAAAGCTAGGTTAGGTGCGCTAGACGCCGTAAAATGACCTAAAAAGTGTTAATACTGCCTTAAATCCAATTAAAAAAATACTTTAAGACATAAATCAGATTTGAAGTTGAGAACACAAGAAATAAGTGTTCATATTTTAGTGATCAGGGGAAATATGGCAAGCCCAATTGTCTGAGTATCTTCCAGAACTGGTCTTACAGGTTAAAAACTAATTTTTTACGAATTCTTTATTTTCATTCCGTCCAAAAGTACAATATCAAACAGCCCAAAAACAATAAAACAGGAATTACATGGTCAGTGGTGTCAATACCTCTTGCAGTTGATCTGTTGAAAAGAAACTAAACTGACTATTCACATAGTCTAGCAGGTTGTTGTTGAAGTTGAGAGATTGCTGTAACTAGGAGGTGGCTATCGATGAGATATGGTTGTTGATGGGTAAAGTGCTGGCTGATGATGGAAGGCTGTAGCTAAGATGTAGTTGTTGTTTCAGAGAAGTTACTCTCTTAGCTTCATTATTTATATTTTATTTTCTTATTTTCAGCATTTTTCTCTAAGATGTTGATTGATAATAATCGTCTACCTTTAAGGATGTTTACAGTTGGTAGACATTATAAATCAGGTGAGTTAAAGTAAACTCTTATATTACTAGTGCTGCAGTCTAAAATGTATATATCCTGAAACTATCAGAAGTGTTGTTTTTTATTGAAAAGGATATTAGGATATTAAAATGTCAAAGGGAACCTACTCTTGCAAACACGTGTAAATTTTTCCATTCATACAAAATATATGTTGCATAACCTCCCACTTGAGGACTCTTTACATATACACTGGGGTCCAAAAGTTTATTTACACATATCAAATTTTGACGCATAAAATACGTACTTTTTTATCTCCAAATCTACCTTCATTTTTTTATGCGTGTTTTACTCGTAATTTAAAATTGAAGGTTTTAAAGCCTCGATGGCATGGGTCTACAAGTTTATAAGAAGAAATGGACTGTCGATTAGAAGATGTACACACATAGCTCAGAAGCTCCCAGAAGATTTTGAAGAAAAGATAATGAGTTTTCAGAAGTTTGTAATCCAACAACGGAAACGACTCCAATATGATCTTAATCAGATAGGCAACGCTGACCAGAACCCTCTTACCTTCGATTTACCAGCTGCATCAAATGTTCATTCTGTTGGTGAAAAAACTGTTCAGATAACAACCACCAGTAATGAAAAGAATAGATTTACAGTCATGTTGTCCTGTACTGCTGATGGTGGAAAGTTAGAACCATATGTCATTTTTAAACGGAAAACACTACCAAAACAGACCAAATGGCTGAAGGGAATCGTCATCCATTGTAATGAGAAGGGTTGGATGGACAGAGGTCTGGTACATGACTGGGTTAAAACAGTTTTGGCTAAAAGGGGGGAGTTTGAAAAAATCTCTGGTTTTAGACTCTTTCCGTGCCCATAGATGTCCAGAGATTAAAGACAGAATATAAGACAACAACAGCTATTATTCCTGGTGGGATGACATCAATGCTACAGCCACTAGATGTTGGAGTTAATAAACCTATGAAAGTCATACTAAGAAGAAAATGGAATGAATGGTACTCAAATGGAAATCACTCCTTCACTTCAACTGGAAGAATGAGAAAACCTGAACTGGTAGACATTTGTCTATGGATTGTTGATGCATGGACACAACTTGACAGCCAGATCATTATCAACTCCTTCAAGAAATGTTTGATTTCTAACAATCTTGATGGAACAGAAGATGACATACTTTTCAACGAATTTATCAAGAATCAAGAAAACACCAGTCCTTCCAGCCATGAATCAGAAGAAGACGTTTTTACAATAGATACATGTACCTACTACACAGATGAACAAATCAGCATGACAGACGAACAAATAGAATCGTTGCTGCAATCAGATAACAAAGGCAGTGATTTTGAAGGATTTGACAAAGACGATCTACCTCTAAGCTGCATTCGTGATGGCTACAGTATTTCATCAGATTAATTACAGTCCTTTTAAGGATTAATTTTTTTCGGTTTAATTCATAAGAATTGATTATCAAAAGGCCCTTATCAGGGCCACAACAGTTCTTTTCAGGACTAACAATTTCATAAGAAGAAATATATCAACATAGTCAAACAGTTAAGTGTACTTACACTGTTTATATTTGTAAATATCCATTAAAGATCTTACTTTAAACGGGCATATAATTCAATTTTAATCAGTGTTTTTACAAAAGTTAAACAATTAAGTCAATGTGTGTTGGCTCGGCGTACCTTTGAACTTAGTTGAGGCGTATCGGCTTCTTTGATGTTTTACCGCCGACCTTAATTCTATAATGACAGTCGATGTCTTTGTTAATGATTTGAGAGCTGTGTGGTCGGTTATAAGTAAATTAACAATCAATTATAGATGATTGATTGTATGGTTAATAGGCTGTAACACTGTAATTTTAAGTGTTTCACGACAGAGTATAAATTTGTGATCTTTGCTTCTTTCGATTTGTCCGAAAAATCGGCCGAATTTTTTCCTTACGATTTCACCGAAAAATTGCCAAAAGTTTTTTTCTTCAGATTTTGGTCAATTTTTTAAGTGTGTGTTATACACGAGCACATATTTTATACGTTAAAATACGGTAGTCTCATTTGAGTTTGACTATAGTAAAAATTGTATCCCAATAACTGTATCGGCAATCATGTTGTATCGCTACTCATTTGAAGATATACTACTATAACTCACAAATTATAACTGACAGATTAACAAATGTGGATTGCACTTTATGCAGACAATGTTACTCAGAAAAAGCTAGAAATTTTCAAAGCCCTCTTCATTGATTCTAATATCATAATGAATGCATTGAGAAATTTCTCGGTTAATCGTGCAATATTTATATAAATATCTATTCACTGAAAGGTTGTACACGTGTTTACCATGGCAATGCTATTTGTTTAAGAAACTAATTCATATGTGTAACAGTCAAAGTACATACTACATTTGTATTTCTACTTCAGAAAACACCAATGGTAAGGATCTACCTGGTTTGTTTAATGTTCTACAGTCAACTAAGGTTAGTGTTGATATATTATACCTAAATCTTTTGGTTTTCTTTACCACAAGTTCTCACAACTTTGTTACTGACATTCCCTTGGAGAATTAATGACATCAAACTATACTAATGGACAAAAGTTTTGTCCGGTCTACAAAAAACATAACATCTTTTTTGTTTGTTATTGCACACTCATACATCTGGTATCGTTAGATAGAGAATGTTATTATGCATTGAATAAAAAAATAATTGTGAAATTTGAGCCATTTCTGTCGGTACAGTAATGTGTTGAAAATTGACATTGAGGATTTGCAAGTTACAAATGATTGCGTTGAGTCAGTTTTAAATGAAATATTTTTTCAATGTGTGTGTGATCTCCATTAACCCGAATGAGTTCGGTGCTCCTTTTACGCATCGATGCTACAAGTTTGCAAAGGAATCTAGCCGGAAGACCAGAAAACTCATTTGGGTTATTGGGGGTCACACACACACTATTGAAAAAAATGTTTCATTTTAAAACTGACACAACGCAATCATTTGTAACTTGCAAATCCTCAATGTCAATTTTCAACACATTACTGTACCGACAGAAATGGCTCAAATTTCACAATTCTTTTTTTATTCAATGCATAATATCATCCTCTTTCTAACGATACCAAGTGTATGAGTGTGCAAAAACAAACAAAAAAGATATTATGGTTTTTGTAGACCGGACAAGACTTTTGTCCATTAGTATATAAAGAGGTTACATGAATGACTTTATTACATATTACTATAGTGTTCTTTTTATTGTTTTTATTTTAGTAACAGTGTTCTATTTATAGTAACAGTAAATACCTTGTATAGTTTATTACTTCAATACAAATATTTCAGGTACATATTTGTGGTATAGCTAGCACAAAGGACCAAACAGAAAGATTGATGTCAGAATTTACCTCAACTTTAACTTCTATATACAATCTTTATGAAATGCCTTACAGGTATTACATTTATCTTTCAAAATGTCTCGGATATTCCCCGCAGCATGCCCTGTTGTCATTATAATTTTCCATTTCCTGTCATCAAAATGTATAACCTCATAGCTAGTAAAAGAAACTTTGCCGGGATGCTTTGTATTTCATCAAATATTCTCTGAGACTACATTGCATTAAAAATCATGCATGAACACATTGCATTTTATCCATTTCATATGTATTGGCCAAAAGATCTTACCCGGACTGCAGTACATTTCACAAAAAATTCACTTGTTTTACCATGAATACATTACATTTCAAAAACTTTTATCCAGATAGCATTGCATTTCGTTAAAAATTCAAAGAGGGTGCATTGTACTTCATATAAAAAATAAAACAAAACCCTAGATTGGGTTGTATTCCATTAAAGTTTATCGAAAAAGGTTTGCATTTTTACTTATTTCTTCACAAATTGCAGATTAGTAAATATGCCAGCATCGTCACTATCATTAATGGAACAGAAAAGATTAGAATTACAAGTTTGGATACCAAGTATAAGTCAATATATGATGGTAAGTTATGCTTATGATTCTGTTTGATAGATACAACATGAAGGCTACAAATCCTTTTAAACCATGTTTTTTAATGCTTAGTAAGATACAACTGCTTTTGTGATGTTCTCTTACACGCAAACGTCTTGGTTTGTTTGACCCAGAAAATTTTACGTAGCATAAGTATTTGTTGTAAAATAGTAAAACTTTGTTAACTCAATGGGACAAATATTTTTCATGTTCAAATAATGTCTTCTTCAGTTACTTAAAGTGTGGACAATGTCTTTATTATTATTACACCAAAACTGTTAGAATTTCAGCAATATTAACTTCATTTTGATATACACTTGTATCTTGATGTGACAACCTCAAACAAATAGTTTAATTCTGGAAAGATTCTCCTATGACATAATCTCACACTAAGTTTAACAAAATATTATATGCATTTCAGATGGGATCCATATCACAATGTGGTAACTACAGCAGTAGAAGATTAATGATTCGCCATTCTGATAAAAACAAACTGAACAACTCACAACCTGTTTACATGGTGGGTTTTATGGCAAGGCGTCTATTTTTTCAATCATACATACTGTTACATAATTGCTAATTTGAAATTTCTGTAAAATCTCACTTGAAAGAGAAAAATCTGATTGACCAAGTATCTCTCTTCTAGTTAGAAAAACGGTTGCTTAAAAAGGTCTTGAGTCTAGTTGTAATGCTCAGCAGAAACAAAAGTTACATGTAGGTGAGCTATTCACATCATATGACTTGAGAAGGATGTGTAAAATAAACCTACCTTGTTCTGGTTAAGTTTTGATAAATAGATGATAACCTGGAGTTTCCATTTATATGTTTAAGATTCTCGTTCTGTTGAGTTCTATAACAATGTCCTGATGGAAATTAACTGTCAGTTGTATATGGCAATTTCGATTCACATCCGGGGCTTTCACTAAGAGGATATTGCCTTTCATCTAAATTTCGCCCAGATCCCATTGTATTTCGTAAAAAATATCACACAGATAAGCATTGAATATCATGGAAGTTTATCCTAGGTGCATTACATTTCGTTAAACTTTTACTCAGATTGCAATGTATTTCTTTGAAATATCACCCATATAGGCTTTGTTTTTTCATTCAAAGATTTATCCAGATTGCATTGTATTTCGTAAAAATATCACTCAGGTCTCATTTTATTAAAATCTTACCCAGGACGATTGGATTTCATTAAAATTTCGCATAGGTTGCATTGGTTTAATTAAAATTTTACCCAGATAAGCTTTGTATTTCATTGAAATTCCACCCAGATCTTGAAATATTACCCGAGACAATTGTATTTCATTAAAATTTCACCCAGGTTGCATTGTAATTTATTAATTCATTACCCAAATAAGCATTGTATTTATTGAAAATCACCAGATCTCATTTTATTGAAATGTAATCCAGGTTGGATTGTATTTCATCAAAATCGCAAAGTTTGCATTGCATTTCATTAAAATTTACCCAGGTTGCATTGTATTTCATTAGAATTTTACCCAGATCTCATTTTATTAAAATGTAACCCAGGTTGGATTGTATTTCATCAAAATCGCAAAGTTTGCATTGCATTTCATTAAAATTTATCCAGGTTGCATTGTATTTCATTAAAATTTTACCCAGATCTCATTTCATTAAAATCAATCCAAGAACGATTGGATTTCATTAAATATCACAAAGGTTGCATTGCATTTCATTATTTTTTTTCCAGTTGTGTTTTTTCATTAAGATTTTCCCGAGGTATTTTACTGATAAATTTTCAAATCAGTTTTAGCATTACAATCTTTCTTTCAGGTTCATGGAGAGATTATTGACATAACGAAAATGATCGGTTTGTTAATGGAATATAAAAGAACGAAATGATATTTAAGTAGATGATGTCTCAGCTAATAAAAAGCTACACATTTCTTTTACGACCTCCATTTCAATTTTTGAAATTGCGTATTGTTTTATACAAACTGTTGCTATTAGCTTATTGCGTTGAATATGGATTTGTTTTATATTCAAAGGATCATACTCCATGCGTTTCAAAGTGAAGTAATACTTTATTACAATAGAATTAACACTCCGTTCTTTAAAATCGAAAGCTTTCATTGTCTACAAAAGTTTGAGCTCATAGCAATCCTTTGAATATAAAAAGGAAATAGATATGAAAAGTAAAGCATGTAGCAAAATTATGTGTTTGTTGTGTAACCATTTAGCTTATTGTTGATTTCAATAGCATTTTGACCATTTACAATGCTTATAGAAAATTTACTGTTTGTAAAAAATTCAAGATGCGTAGGCTGAACCTTATAGAAGTTATGAATAAATTGCATTTGGTTTTAACCATCTTGAGGCCTTCTTGAAAATAAATGTTGATAAATATTTTTATTTTTATGTGTATTATTAAAAACGAACTAATTTGTTTTCAAGTGTAACACTTAAAGTATAACTAGGGATTAAACAAATATGACAAACAAAGGTAATTCTTGTTTTTATTTGCCTAATTTGTCAAGAAATGTAATTGCATTGAAAAGGAATAACATATAAGTTAAGTAGTTAAATCCACAACTGAGAAGAAATATCGACAAGAGTATTGACAATTACTACGCTGGTGAAAACTGTAAGATACAGTCGAAATGTCAATAAAGACATGTGTATGTTTCTTCTGAATTGTGGAATTAACTACTCAATTTGACAGAGGAAGAGAACGAACTCGTTGTAGTTGGACAAAATTTAATTTTGTAAGAAGATTTCAACTACAGGTTTGAAGAGAAAAAAGATGTGCAATAAAATACAGACAGTTATAACAAAATAGGCAATACAGGCATAATTATAAAATATGAGCTTAATTAGGTATTAGGTATTGCCTTTAGTATATAAAATTAATGTAAGCCATAAACATTTTTCAGTTTCCTATAAGTGGGTAAAAGATATTGTACATTGTTACGGAATTGGTTCCAAACTTTTTGCTATAGGAATAATAATAATAAAAGGTTCTGTGACAGCAGAAACAGTGATAAAAGAAGAGGCATAATACTAATAAAGCAACAATCACACATAATATGTTTATAATTTGCTGTAATCATGTTGTTAATCCTTACACAATATTTAGTAAAATTGTTAAATTTGTATCTCTTGATTTTCTCCCACAGAATTCATCATAGAGTGCGATTTGTTTCTGTCAATTTTCATTTCATGCATCTAACAAAGTATATTGTTGTTATTTCTTGTTAACTCTTTATTGTTTTTTTAATTCAGTTATTTGATAAATTGGAATAATCTTTTTAAAGAGAAGTCACAAACTGTCTCCATTTTAGACGTGTAGAGAATACAGCAAATTGATGCTCCCGCGATTCTTCTTACTTTCGCTTCCAAAGTGGTGTTGTTGTCGGTGGTTGAGTCTGTTGGTCGTCCGAATTTCCAGCTCCGTTGCCAGCACCATTTGCATTGGCGTAAGCAGCACCCTGAGCGTTTCCTGCTCCTGCAATGCCTTGACCATTTTCAGATGGGGCTGCATTACTTGGAACTAGGCTCACAGTCACAACAGCTACAAACAGGATTAGAATTGCAATACGCATCTTCAAAATTTCTAAACCTGCAAAAGAATTAATGTGATACATTTGTACTTCAGATAAATGGTATAAGAAACGGGAACAATACAAACATAATGCTCTTGATATTTTCGAGTTCTTTTGGTAAGTGACATGACCAAGTCAGAAATAGTACTTTTTCCAAGAAGTTCATAACTGAATTTTCTATAATATGTTTATTGTAGTACCAATGAATCATTCATTATTTCAATCAATTATTTAATATGGGTTGGCGATATTAGAATTTAGTATGTAACATCATGTTGCTTATATTCTTATTTTCAAACAAGGGCATATATCTTTAGAAAAAGAAATGACAATCACGTCAGTCAAGCTAAAAATAGAGAGTTTATAATACCACAACATTCAGTGCACTAATTAGTCAAATTACCGACCAAAAACATCATGTTCATAATATTCATATGCATAATAGATAAGATAGAAGGAAGAAAATAAATTAGAACTAGAAAATAGAGATGTTCAACTTATTCTTAATAAACTTGAATTCTGATTCGGAACCTATGGGAAGCTTGTGTACAATAACATAACAATTGTTATGGAATAAATCATATTTACCAGTAAAATATTTATCATCTTTATGATGACTAAATAGTTCAAAAGTATAAGAAACAAAGACAAGGAATGATTATACATTGTATTGCCAAACACTCTCACCTTTAAGTCTGTGTGAGCATGAAAACTGGCAGGAACATGTAAGTCATAAGGTAAAAAAGAAAAGTAAATTAAAATTCCTAAGCATCTGAACATCACTCGTATTCGTGTAAAAATTTGTTCATTTTTTATCTATAAAATTAATGAGAAACAACTTACTTTCGTATTCGTTTGTAATCCAAAAATCTTTGTGTATTTAATCAAGTTGGTCGTTCGGTTGCGTTAAATTGCAGCTTTGTGATATTCAAATGTGCAGCCCTAATATAGTTGTTACGTGAGTGATGATTGGGTTACAAAAACACGTGACTTTGTCTCAGCCAATGAAAAAGTTACAAATTCCTTTTATATGCACTCTTTTATTTATTTTTGTGAGTTTTCCATGTTGCTATGTACAGAGCTATTGCTATAAGCTTATTGCGTTGAATATGGATTTGTTGTGTATTCTAAGGTCCAGACTCCTTGCGTTGTGAAGTGAAGAAATACAGTATAACCTTAGAATTTACACTCCAATCTTTAAAATCGAAATGCGTTCCTTGCTTACAAAATTTTGAGTTCAAAGCTACAAAGTCAAGCTTATTAGATAAATCATCTATCTTAAGTATTTAACATGACATACCTACACTTACATCCTACGACAGCCAAAAACGAAGATGTATTGAAACCCGATGCATCAGTATTTTAATACCGACTCTGGTATTGGTATTCTATACCTTTGGTATAGAATAGGCGCATCAGCGATCTAATTACGTAATTTTAACACAAAATAAATATTTAAAGACATTTGTGAGAGAGAAAATGAATAAAACATTGGGCAATTATTTGTTTTAATAGCATAATATCGTGCAATTATTTAGCTAAGTGTTGACTTAGATCGACTCTTGTGTTTACCATTTACAATGCAGTTTAAAAATACAATGTTAGAAAACAAATTCAAGTGCATTAGAAAATAGGTAGACCGAACCCTATAGAAGTGACGAATAAAAGACCTTTGGTATTAGCGATCTTGAGACCTTTTTGAAAAAAAGAAATACTGTTGTTAAATATTTGTTATATTTATTTATTCTTTTTCGATTTTTAATTTCTTCTTAAAAAAGAAATATTGTTATATTAATTGTTTGTATTTTCGAATATCATTTAAAGGTCATTTGAATATATGAACTGTGTTCGTTATATTGGAATCATTGAAATATTGATGCTAACTAGGTTTACTTTTTATGGGAATTATTGGTAGTGAAAAAAATATGGATTTCCTTAAGCGCGCTCACGGATTAAACAAATATGTTGCATCAATGGTTATTCATCTTTTTGTATTCGTATTGGTTTACATTCTTAACTCTTTTTGTAAATCCTTAATGCATGTTCTTAGATAAATGAAAGCATACAATGTTCTTATGTTGTTTTTGGTAGTGAAATAAATATGACGTAGGAAACTATTAAAACATTTTTACTCATGAGCCTATTTTTATTTATCTTAAGTCAATGAAAAGTTGTTTTTCTTTTTGTAGTAAATATCATTATAAAATGGTAGCAATAGTGTGAATGATAAAAGCTTTTGTCATATAATCAAATGAAAATTCGTCGTTTTCAAATGTATAGAAAGTACAAATCAGTTTTTTTACTGAATATTTTATTGTACGCATTCGATTAGTTGCCTTTACGAGAAGCTAGCTTGTTCCTATTGACCTAAGGCAAGGACAATTATAGTTGGTCTTCATTGACCTGAGATAATTATTTCAAGTATAGTATGTTAATTATGATCGGGGACAATTATTACTAATGAACCTTGTCAAATATAAAGTATTATTCCAAGACGAGAGATACATTTCAGCATGATCAAATTGGCATGAATCAAAGAAAGCTATGTTACGATCTTTTAATAAAAAAATGGCGAAACGTTGGAAAACAGTTAATAAACAATAAGAAATATATTAGCTATGTGTTGGTAGTGTTTTACATTCAATACATGTATACTGATCTTTTAATCAGAAATACAGTTATATTACTTATGACGGTTGTATATTTATCTATCTTATCTTAATAGGAAGAATCTTTTTATATTTTCAAGTGGGGGAAAGCTGCGATAATCACGTACGATGAAGATTAACGTTTTGTTGTTGTTGTTTTATTGATAAGATATACTGTTATGATGTGTCAATGACTTAAGTACATTTACTAAAATATAAGCCACAGAAATGATAAGTTTTTTTCCGGTAAAAATATGAGAAATGTATTGATGTAGAATTTTCAGATTTTTTTGGGAGGGACCGATAGGGAGGCTGTTTTAGTGACCTTATTTGGTGTATTTGTAAAATAAAAAAAAAATTGTCTGGGATGTTTAGTTCAAATCACTATTACTTTTGATTTTTGTGGGGATACCAGTAGCCCCTTAAGCCACCCTCCGTAACTGCGGGACTGAATACGTCATATCTTTCTGTAAACGTGTGTGTATGCATTCACTGATCAGTTTAAAGTTACATGTTAAACAAGAGAAGAGAGAATAATTGTCGGATAAAATGTGTTCGAAAATATATACACTTTGTACAGTGGCATTCATCCTCTACGTCTATGATTTTACAAATGGATCATTTATTTTACCTAATATGGAACCAGCTACTATGGTAAGTAAAAAATAAGTCTTTGTGTTGGTTTTGCTTACTGAAATTTCTCGATTATTGTTTTTATTAAGTTTAATACGCTCGGAATGGTTAAGTTAATTATTATACGAGTATAAGTTGTAGTGATGTGAAATAAAAAAAACAGTGTATGTCAATATACATTTACATGTCAAGAAACATGTCAAAGGGAGATAATGTAGCAAAAATGTTTGTCCATAAACGCCATTAGTGCCAGGATGTACATAAATGATGTATACATACATGTACTTGATTCCGTTTTAATTCGCAATCGGCGATCGGCCGATGTATCCGATTTTTAAATCCAAATGTCGTCTTGGAAAAATGACACAATTTTAGGTGAAAATAAATGTACGGTCCGAAATTTCGCGATTTAAAACAAAAGATATGTTTCCATAGCAATCTATACAAACATCAAACTGTAGCTACGAATTTTATGAGTAAGGGGTCTTACACCTGAATTTTTTTTTGCAGGGACCTCCTATGTGTAGTTCTGAGGACAGTCTGTGTGGATTGAACTATCGATATGTGACTAACAAAGGAAAAACGGTAATGGACATGCACAGTGACCAGGTAATCTGCACATGTCCAGAAGCTACCGGAAATAACTGTTCTGTTAATGAAGATTGGGATAATATGAACAACTCTTTGGTACAACGATTACTCTCTGGGCGTAAGTGATTTTTAACGATTTTAAGAGGTCAATGTTACCATTTCGAAAATTCACTCTTCTTATTATTCCTTTACTTTTGGAAATCCTCGGCTTTGTTCCTCAAACATCATAGTATCATAGAAGTCGGATATATTAGGACATTTTCTTTCGTTTTTTTGTTTAATCATAAAACCATTTGAACTCAACATTTTATTCACCTTTTGAAAATTAGTTTCTTAATCATTAATTTGGGAGCTATTATTAAGACAATTACGCAAACTTTATGATGGTGAGCTTACCAATAATACTTGCTCCTGTATTCGTTTTGATTTATCATGAAAACTGTTTGATGTCTCTATTTGAATGTACTGTACTTTTCCTAGTAATATGAACACAAATAACCGTTATTAAAATGCTTTCATTTTTTTACAATATAGTGCAAACTTTCTGAATAGTTTCAAATGGAATAAAAACATGTGTCACTGTTTTCAAAAATGTGATTTCCAATTGTATACGTTTGATAGACTTAGATTTATAAATTAAGAAAATTTGCACGCCTTTTTACTTGAAGGGTGCAAGTAGCATGCAGAGAAGCGTTTTCAAGTTATGATATTTCTTTTTACGTTCGAGCCATTTATCAGTTTATTCAGTATTGAGCATTCACTTATAAAACGCGCAATACTTGTAAATAAATCGTTTTGTTGCGCTACTAAAGGTTGAACGCGTCATTTGGGCGTATGTAATTGCAAAATATATTAAAAGTGTTTATACATAAATAAACTTTACGTGGCTTGACAACTACTTATCTTTGCTAAAAATTTGTAAAAGAAGTGCTTTCAGCACTTTGATTCAGAAAAAAAACACGTTACTGCTTATTTCTTGAAGAATATGAGGAATTGTATATATTTTTTCGTCAAATGTTATTTATTTTATTTATCTATAGAAGAATTTTCCTTACTTTCTAAAAAATAAAGTACAATTCTATAAGGTATTTAAAACGCGGGCAATCTTTCCACCTTTCAGTGTTTTTGTGAAAGTTGAATGCAATGTCAAACAAAACGATGTGTAGAGCTTAAAAAGCGTTTTTCTCACACACTGAGTTAATCAAACATCTTTTATTAGATAAGTGCTCTTTAAAGATAATACTATAACAAAAACTTTAAAAAATGAACTTATTAACAATCTTCAAAATGTTTGCAAATGCACATTATAAGTGAATAATTTAGATATGTGTATTGACTATTGACTATTGACCCATTGAATGAAGTGTTTTTCTCCTTTTCCATTTGTTACGTAAAAAACTTTGTCCTGTATTTTTTGTCAATTGATAGACAAGAGTTAATATATTGATATATTTATTACGTAAGTGGATCCACTTATAAGGGTTTAGGTAAACGGAAACTGTACGGATGAGATTAAACTGGGTCAAGTACTAAACCATTGTTAAACATCGGGTATGTTCGTACTTTTACGTAAATTACATTAACATTAGGCATATAAGGCGAATTATCAAGTTTAACATCATATGGTAGAGTCCGATTTAACTTTTTGATTATATTTAATTTTGTTTTACGTATTTTTAGTCAATCAGAATCTTTTACTATGAACTGTTCCAATAATTATATCATTCTCGTACCCAGAGTCTAGTAGGAGTCTAGATACTAGTTAGAAAACCTTGGGGTACGAGATTGCAATTGTATCCAATCTCCAGTAAGCAACGTAATTTCAGTTGATAGCTTAATATACATTATACAGTAGACTATTCTTTTATTAAAGACAAGGGAGATAATTCAATAATATTTCTTCAGAAACCTTTTGGTGCATATTTGAGTACTCTTCCTTTAAGTCAGAACGCTCTTTAATGAGACTCTAAGAAGCATTTACAGTGTATACATATAAAATATGTATATAATTATTACATTATTTAAAATTATTATAATATTAACATTTTTGTACTTAATCAATCCATGCAATTAAATGCACACAGTTGTATATGGTTTCATAAAGAAATAACGTAAAACTTAAGGCATTTCCAAATTAATCAATCCATACAATTAAATGCTCACATCTGAACATGATTTCAAAAAGAAATAACGTGAAACTCAAGGTATTTCCAAATTAATCAATCCATACAATTAAATGCTCACATCTGAACATGATTTCAAAATGAAATAACGTGAAACTTCAGGTATTTCCAAATTAATAAATACATTCAATTCAATTCACAATGTTGAACATGATTTCAAAATTAAATAACGTGAAACTCAAGGTATTTCCAAATTAATCAATCCATACAATTAAATGCTCACATCTGAACATGATTTCAAAATGAAATAACGTGAAACTTCAGGTATTTCCAAATTAATCAATACATTCAATTCAATTCACAATGTTGAACATGATTTCAAAATTAAATAACGTGAAACTTCAGGTATTTCCAAATTCGGTATCTTCAGTAAATACCAAATATAAGTTCATGTACTTAACAAAACTCCTCACATTGCTTACGTCACGTTTTGAAACTTATTTTTCTAACAAAGGAAAATAACCGTTGCGGTTTGGTTCTTAGTGGAATCAGCTAACTTACCTAAGTTTTTTTTATATTTTAGCGGGAAATCAACTACTGGTGAAGATAAGTTACTGCCAACTTCCGGTTCCGAAACAAGATTGTAGAATCAATGACCCCGTACTTGTAACCCGAGGTCGAGGTCACCTAATGTTTAAACTTGTAGAAGATATGATGTGCAAATGTGATAGACCATTAATGGCTATGTCGTCATGGATACAGGGAGAATATGATTACGTCATGTATGGGTGTGGTCAGGTAGGTGAAATAGCTGTCGTCTGCTTCAAAAAACGTATTCTTGATTCATGCATTTGTTTGTGACCGAACATTGCCTAATACGTTACCGTTTTACGTTCTGACGACCTGTTATGGATTCCGAGTCTGCTAATTTTGCCCATCTAATCCACAAAATGGCGTCAGGCACCTGGCTGAAAGTTTACGGAAAATCTCAGAATTAATGGAAAACATTTCAATTAGCTTGAGACTGTAAATTCTGATGCATGACAAGGGTTAGCACTTCAGAATATCTGTTAAAAGTTGCAGTAAACTTAGTACCGAGATCTTAACCACTTGACCGTAGAGAAGTGTCATAATTGCTTACATTCATTTTCCATTTGTCATTAAATAACCGTTGGTTTAGACTGCAAATATTTAAACCTTCAACATAATTGTACAAATGTTACAGGGCAAGTGTCCACCCATATATTCTGATGTAAACAGTTTTAAGTATGGAAGACAATACGAGCATTAATGCTCATTGTAATTGTATATTAATAATACAAATAATTCCTTATTTTTCTATTAGTATAATTATCTATAATTTCAGCAAATATTTTAGCTTGCACTTAATTGTTCTCATTATGTCTGTCCAATTCCATGTTGCCTATACCACATGACCTTTTGTTTTCCACTTACTTATTCCTCGGTCCAAATTCCACGATGTCTATACAATTTGACTTTTTGTCTTTAGACTACTTTCTACCATAATAAAAATGATATATCAGCAAGTTATGTTAGAAAAACGTCTCTTTGTTGTATTTCCCCGCTCAGATTACGCGGTATACTTATGCACTGTGAGTATACTGAATTGATAAATGCAGTTAATACATGCATGTGCTGAGTTGACTCTTAGTAATGGTGGTTAAAATAAGTTCAATCCAATAAGGCTTAGACCCTGACTGCAAAATAAAAATAAGACACGTCAGGGCATACTGTTATGGAGTTTTGTTATGAAGTATTGTCTACGACTATTCTCCCTCCTACAACTGATTCTAAAACATATTGGACAGCTGTCAGTCACTGATGGAAATATGCGCCTAGTAACTGGTTCAGTGCTAAATCCATAGATTTAGCCTTTCCAGGTAGCAACAGCGATTATGTGGACTAATGACCATTATATGACCTATACAATGTTTTGCTATTGCGTTAAAACCAACTAGAAAAAACGAAAACATTTTGTAAATAAGTATGGAGCATTCTATATTTCGTCCCAACTGCATTAACAGACATTAACAGACTTAGCGAGGTCTCAGAGACTCAGAAAATGTCATTTTTTCATGACCTTTACACAACTCAGATACAATCGCTATGTACTAACCACTAGTGTCATTTATTAGTTTAATTTCTCAGTAATTGTCAGATATTTGTTAAAGTATTTAACTCTGTGCCATTTGTCTACAAACTTCCCTTTATCAAGATTAAACAGGGACAACCCGTGTCAGTAACCTTTTTTGGTTGGAGATTTAACGCCGTATAGACACAATGTATAGGCCATACCTCGGTGAGGTGTTAGTAACATTACAATTTGAATTACTTAGACTTTTGAAAGTGTGATAATTTCTTACTAGAACACATGTTCAACGTCTGAATGTATTGCATATACAAACCAAGTTGGCACATTAATGCAGTCAAAAGGGTTATTTATGATTAAGCAACTACCATACCCAAAGTATGACCATTTCTTAGTTGCTGTTGGCATACAAAACATTGGTTAATATTTGATCGTGTCGATTTCAGCCTTACTGGTCCCGGTTACAGTTATCTGTCTTTGTGCCTTTGCTGATAAAAAAGGCAGCACGATGGGCACAGTCTGTTACAAGCAAGTCTATTTTGTGCAATCGGGGCCTCGTTTTGAAAACACGCTTTCTCTAAAGCCTCTCTTTCGTTTCAGCCTCGATGTGCCAAAAGAAATGCAACAGTGTGTGCTGAATTCATATATGACAAGGGGAGTCTAAAAACTCACTCATTTTGTAGATGTAAACGGCAGGAAATATGTAAAGGAGAACTGCCAAAGACTGAAGGCGAAGTTATATCACATACATGCGTTTTAGACTAACTGTTTATGTTATATACTTGTTTGTTTCTTTATTCTCATCCTCCTACTCAGAGGTTATCAAGATTCTCAATCTAACTAGCTATCTAGAATCGAGAATCCTGATAGCCTCTGGGTATGAGAATGCTTTATTCTATACTTAGTGTATTTTATGTTTTTGTTTTTTATGTTTTTCGGCGCAGCTGTCTAAGCTAAATTTTGACCTATATTTTAACCAATACTATTTGCTCTACCATAGCTGTTTGTCCAATGAAAATCTTTTACGGTATAGAGAAATGGATAAAACACATGACACCATTGGCTATTTGTGATAAACAGGTGCGTAGCACGTACAGTAGCTGCTGACTATTTACTCTGTGTATTATGAGTGACTCACTGTGCTAATTGATCATACATTCGTCGTGGCACGCCCCTTGCGGTATAACTAAACTGCGAATACATGTATGACTCAGCGCACGCTCGGAATGGGTTTTTATTTTGTCATATGTGGGCCGCCATTGAGCATTTTTATCATTTTTTTATGTTTGACAGAAAGTAACATATAAATCGTTTGGTCATTCTGGGAAGAAGTGATTTTTTATCGAAAATCATGGCATCGCATAAAGATGTTTTTAATTTTAGAATCGGACAGATTTTCATAATTGACAAATCAGCAAAATGGCAATATATTCGGACAAAAATTGTCAGTTGAGACTGAATTGCAATTTCGGACAAATTACATTTGACCTATAGTTAATGCATGTACACCGTACATGGCCAACATTTATACTTCAAACCATTGAAAATAAACCCAGCAGAGCGCCGAATATCTTTTTTAAAGATATTTCTTGTTATACTTGGTTTAACGCATTGTCAACACAATTTATGTTATGTTACGGCGTCCACCTTACCTAATTTAGCTTTCCTTGACACTTGTCTAGAACCAATTCTACATACCCTTTTCCAAGAACGGAAACTTCTCCATATATACCTTTTTAATGAAGCAAAATTTGCAATTATTGTCAACTTTACCATTTTTGTCTAAAATACCTGATCGGTCCGCTCCTGTATTGACATTATCATAGACATTTATTGTCCGTTTTTTCTCAACTGTCAAAGCTTGAATAATTTCACGGTGACTGAATGCATTGTTTTTGTACTGGCGGCCTAATTTTTATTAAAACTATCTTGACTAAAACTTATCATACGGCATAAGAAGCTTTACTCAATCATAACACACACTTTCGAAAACTCATGGGTGTATTACGACAATAATTTTAACAAACGCATTCACCGTGAAATTATTCATGTTTTGACAGTTGAGAAAAAACTAACAATACGTTATTAATCTACAGGTCGTCCACGTAAACATTGCGTATGTAAACACAGCCTGTTTCATTATACACCAATATTTAGGGATGAATTAGTTTTACCATTTTATAATTTAGTTAGTTTACACTTATTTTATAAAACACATCATATAACATTTACAATGTGCATACACACTATTTAAATAAATGTTACACATAAAAATAGCTGGTTAAAATCAGTAAAATGCTGTTCACGCATCAGCTTATTCACCTATTTAGTAGGCAAGTCCATTGTTTAAAGTACAAAAACACGCATGACCTAGAATACGACCTGTATGTTATTGTATACCTGTATTCTAGTATTAATACAATAAATAATTTTAATAAATCTACTTGTTGCATTGTTCATTTAAAACACATAAAGAAACTACCGGATAGTAAATATTGTGAACGCTTATGTAGAAGCAGTGGTCCAGTGGTAGGACGCGCGCTTAGGGATCGAGAGGTCCTGGGTTCGAATCCCACTAGGGGCACTGCTAATTTCCTTGAGCAAGAAATTTACCTGCACTTGCTTCACTTCACCCAGGTGTAAATGGGTACCTGCGAGGGTTGTATAATTCCGATGCGCCAGTTTGTCGGCTGCACTAATAAGCGGAGTAAAAAGACTCCCCAGGGAAATTGATAGATAGATACCAGTAGCCCAATGACCAGGGCTAATAGCTGTAAAGTCGGTGAACGTGCGTAAGCATGAAACTTGGACTATAAAATGCAATTACTTATAAACATGAAAATCATTGGAGTATCACTGTATTGCATAATAAACAATCGTGGATTTTCTGCATGGAAGTAATGTCAATTTTTAAATTGAAACTGTTTTAATATTCAACAAACTCAAAGGAATTCGTTGTTAAACATCCCTTTTAAATCAAAGTTAAAGGAAATCCACCATCTTAGTCACAAAGATAAGAATTAGTCGTTTGCCTGTATGGTATTTTAATTGTAAATTATAACGTTAGATGAAGCATTTCCTATGAATGTTCCTTTAAATAGCCTGTGTATTCAACTGGAAGAATAATTGATATGCGATCTTTTCAAGACTTGACAGTACAGTGAACATCTCTGAATCGTTTGCGCCTTTAATAAACAAAATTGCTTCGACCATTTTGCGAAAGAATTAAAGCTATTTGCTTGAGCAATAAACGTCAACTGGCTAGCTCGATCAGTACTTGGGGACCAGGAAGCGGACTCGAAAGTGATTATTGTAAGTTTTTAAAAAACTGTTTAACAATCCAGCTAAAATAAATTAGTATTGACTAAGCAATTAAAACCACACCTTCATTGGCATCATATGACCAAAACTTCTTAATTAGTAGGCCTTCTTAATCTTTGAACAAACATCTTAGGCGCCGTTTCAACGCCCTGCATGCAGACTCGCCTTCTTTACCACGCCTGGGAGCGGACTTAATTGTGATGCGCGTGTTTAGTCGCTATACTTATCATAATTTCAATGACAATTTTGACTAATTAACACTTTCCGCCCAACTTTGTTTACATTTCATAAAATTTGCTGTTTTTCACTCGCGTATTTATTCGTAATTTTTGTAACCCCGCCCACGTGAAAATGATATGCTAATTAAGTAAGTTTATATCGCGGTCATGCGTATAAATATCATGACATAATTACAAATGTTCATTCGCTTTGTGAGCTTTACTCGATTCGTGATATTTAGAAAATTAATTAAGCATCTCGCTTAAGAATACGTGCCTGTGCTTCGCTGTTGGTGAAACTGACTCAAGTTTTTTACGAGTCTTCGTGTGTGGACATTTTACGGGTATTTTATTGTATTTTAATGATGTTGTCGATTGTAGTTTGTGTTTTATTAAGCTTGCAAGTCATTCAGTCAGCTCCTGCCTGGGAAAATTCTGTAAGTTTTGTTTTACTTTATTTTATCTTTAACATGCAATTATAAATATGGTCTTTGATGTACAAAACTGTTGTACTAAAGGTGAATGGGAACATGTTCTTAGTAGACACATTTTCCCAAGAAAAAACAAAACAACAAGTACACTATATATTTTGTACTGTCACTAGTTATTTAGTTTAAATGTTTAAAAAGTATTTTTTTTAATTCTATTCCATATTATAGTTTATGTTATTAGGCATAAAAATAATACATTGTACGTATTTAGCTGAATTGTGAAAAAAAAAGATTTTACCATTTATTTTTATTAGTCCGTTTTTTGGTTTGCCAGTACTTAGCTGCCACGGTTAGGTTTCATCCTCAAAGAAATAATGCAAAGTATTTTGTTTAGATTCGAATCAATGCATACATGGCTATCATAATTTTGCTTAACAGTGTCGCTACCGCTCGACCACGCTGGCTCCTCATGTCAGTATTTTAACGCAAACAAACATGATACATGTAATATATTTCAGCGACAGATGTGTTATATCATTGCAATTAATGTGTAAAAATTTCACTTCATCATTTTGCGTTCATCAGTTGATAGTCCATTCTTGAAAATGAGGCTATCAAGATGCTCGATCGAGAATCTCTATAGCCTCTTGGTACGAGAACGTTGATAATCTTGCAGCAATGATTTAACCTGTAGTGTTTAATATGGTACTATAGGTAACATGAAGCTAACCGAAGAACCGTAAAGCTTAACAAATTTAGACTGGACAACCAGGGGGATCTTCTACGACGATATGTGTAGAACATCGCCGAGGATTTCTAAATGACTGTACATGTAAACATTATTCGCTTATTTCCCACTGACAAAATACAATAACCCTTTAATATCCTTCTAATCTGGAGATGAAAATCAAAGACAATAAATTACTTTCATGGCCACGATGTAAGTACGATATTATATGTAGGATGAACCAAGACCCTGACTAAAACTGAAGCTTAATAAATCTAAAGTAATCTTTTTTAGATATGAATTATACATAGTATACCAATTAATTAAATTTAGCTGGGTAATTTGACTAGTTCTTACAATTTTGATTTATAACTCACAAGTCTTTTTTCAAAGCCCCAAAGATCAAATCAATTAGAATTAAATTTCTTGCTCCAAACCAACGAAAAAGGGTTCAGATTGGTTTCAACCAACGCGGAACTGGCAACCAAATCACTGAACTACTCCCCTTCACCATCATTAGTTACAATTGTGGCACACTACATTCGTCACTTTACTCGCAGAAGTACCCACGCTCACACACCCATTTCGCTAGGTTCAGCTCGGGACAATATCATCGGCATTTTACTGTATAATTAAAAGGAAATGATGTATCTCACGTTGTTGTTATTTTTTATTAATTAGTCTCACGTTATATAATAATAATGTAATGTACTATCTTCTCACGTTATTAATGGTGTTTTCGTTGTTATAATAATGTTGTATATATACCATATTAAATGTACACAAAGCTTATATTTGTTTCATATAGGTCAGCTTATATAATACTATTTTTGTTACTTTTAGTAACTTAAATATCGCATTTTGTCATTCGGAACCCCTCGGCCATTCACTTTTCATTCAATGAATGATCGAGGTGTTCAGAATGACATTTTGTATGCGTTGTTCTAATGTTTTGCGGCTTTCAGCATTTTTACAGGGCCTATTATATTCCGGTGATTGATTCTCAAGTCAGTTCCATAAACATGGATGTTAAGAACCTTGCTCTTTGTAAAAATTACTGGCACTTTTGTCATTTCTTAAAAATGGCTTTATTTTTCGTGTTTTTTTTTATATAACATAGTCGCTTTATTTTTCGTTTAAAATAAAAATGATATTATTTATTTGGCATATTTTACACATAGCAAAAATTACAACACGTAAAGAACATATTTTATCACAGCATATGGCAATTAGCTATGACAAGCACACTAACACCAGGGATAGCACAATAGGGCAATCCCTTATTTCCATTAGCGATCGATGAGATCACGCTATTTAAGATTGTCTGTACCTAGGTCCTGGTTTGGGGAGAATTCACTTAAGTGACTAAGAGTTGACATGAAACTTTAACTTGACCTACAATGAAGTGAAACCAGATGTTAACACTTATTAGATTAATTTAAATCAATCAACTTGAAATTCAATGTAAGATCTAAGACTGATAGGAAAATTAAAATTATTTAAAGTTTCTGAAAATCTTTCCGTATTATCGGGATGGGTCTGGATGCTCCAAAGGGGAGATAATACGCGGAAAGTAACAGAATTATTTTTTTTGGCATTTTTTTTTAATTTTGCCCCACTGAATAAGGCATTCTTTATACTACATGTATTTGTAAATTAATTAGATTAGGACCGAGTGTGATCATTGTTTCATAAGCTGATTTTAATTATTTTATTTAAATATTGTCTGTATCGTCAGTTGTTCATTCGGAACTTTCCGGCCATTCACTACGAATACTTGTTCATCCAAGGAATGGCCGAGATGTTCCGAAAGGTCAGCAGTTATCATTGTAGCGTCTGTTTCAAATGCTCACATGACGTCACATTCGGAACACTTCTACCATTTATTGAATGGCTAAGGAGTTCTGAATACTGACGTCATTATACCCTGGTTCCCTGGTATAATATCACTACGTGCATATTTTTATATAGAACAATGGAAAAGTTCAACGACCTTGTTTCAAGTATGATATTCAGGTTTACGCAATGACTTATGGGATAGAATGTCCGCACCCACGTAAACATACAGCTTCATGTTGAAGTTGGGAATTCTTACATTATCATATCTTAATTGATTTAGAAATACATGTAAAATCAATTAAAATTAGATTGATTATTTCCTGTGTTTAATTGGTTTGATTAATTAAAATAAAGATTACACTGATTTAAAATATTCGTATACAGTCCAGTCGTGATAAAATGAATTTGTTTACAATATGATCTCGAAATAATTGGTTCAGGAGAGGTTTTTGTTGTTGGTTGGTTTAACGCCGTAGATTCTACGTAGCAAAGCATTGTCACATCATGGCGTTCAGTCTACCTATGCACTGTTCCTGGAAAGACTAAATCTCTGGATTTACTGTTTACCAGTTACAAGGTGCATACTTTAGTCAGTGACTGACAACCGCCCTTCATCATTTTTAAATTGGTGGTAGGAGGGAGAACTCATTTTTACCAAACTCTACGAAAGTATTCCCCAGCCCGGAAATTGAACCCACAAACATTCATCACAAACATTTGTGTGCTTCTGACTGAGCTAGCCGGGTTTAATTTTCTACCTTCTAAGTCTGATTTGGAATGGCTTTGGTAAAGTTTGCCCCCTGGGGAATCCATCCAGTGTCATTTAAAACAGCTTGTTCTGTATCTACGTGCCTGATTGATATCAAGTTTAATGTTATTATCTGTAGTGACCATCTGAACTTTTTAATTGGCTATGAATCATGTTAATTTTGGTTCAAGAAATCGGACATTTACTATCATGACGTCATCATCACGTGATCCCGTGGAATTGAATTATGTAGGCGATTTTGAATAATTCACTAAAGTTTCAATATCATTATGAAATGAATCACTAAAGCAAATTTCATAAATATGTTCTAATTAGTGTCCTTATACCAGGGTCTATAGACACATGATACAGCAATAGCTTCTCTAATAACTGAATGGCATCACGAAGCATATAGTAACTTCTATCTTTATTTTCCCGAAAATTCCCAGATGGTCACGAGAATATTGATCGTTAACTAAAAACCGCAACACAAAAATTGAATCGAATGCTAAACAAGGACATTAGCAAAAATTAATTTGCGCAGATTATTTTTAGTTATCAATTCCAGAGTCCATAACTTATAAAATAATATGCGTACGTGCCTACGATAATGTATATACGGGACTGATTTTAATTGCGCTCATTCGGATAAATATTATTTTTTAAGTACATGTGTGCGTATTTAACAAGTTTAAGGACTCTGGTGCCAGTGTTATCAAATCTAAATTCTATGGCGTTTTCCGTTCCCTGTTTTTTTTTCTTTTAGAATTTCGAAATACAAGTTTTATCTGTCATTACCCATAATTCCCATCGTACATTTCAGGATATGCCAATATGTACGTCAAACAGTGGTTTATGTGATATTGCATTTGAAATACAACAGAATTCAGGGTATGGTCCACCAATGACGTATACCTCGTCGTCTGCTTTATGTAGCTGTCCTGGAAGAACAAAATGTCCAAGAAATACAACAGACGATGGCAGAGTATTCTACCAGGAACTTTCGTCACCAGGTTTGTCTTTTATACAACTAGTGTAAGAAAACGATGGAAATCTTGAAAACTAGCAATGTAAACATGATTTATCTTATGAATTCGTGAATAATACGCCTCACTCGTTACGATGGGTGGTACAATGAAAAAGAATGAGAATTTTTTAAACGTCTTGTAGGACGTCATAGACGTTGACGACGTTCACAACGTGTGGCGATTGTTGCAACATTGGTTGCTGCAAATGCACGTATTTTGATAATTACACATTATATTTTTATGATATTGACAGGAAATTTTGCAAATATAATCAGATATCAATATACTAAATTGTGTTCTTTTCTAAATGATAGTGACAATTTTTACAGACCCAGTGACATTACTTCTGGATCAACCCTCGTAATAAGTTCTCATAAACAAGCATATTAAGTGCATTAACATAAAATTATCGCAGCGAATATATATCGAGTATGCTGGGGTTTTATGCTCCTGTTCTCGGGAAAATTAGTCTAATGGTGTAGCACTAACAAGTAAAAACCTATACCTTATATTGTCGAGTGACCTACTTTTCAAACAATTGGTGAAATGCCAGGATGATGTCACGTGAGTTTATTTTTAACGAGTTAGTTTTCTGTTCAGTTACGTATTTTGATTTTTTTTTCAGATCAAATCATCAAGACGAGGCTCAGTTACTGCAAACGACAAACGTCTGCAAAGAAAGTATGTAAGCCAAATGAGTTGTCCGTGACGTTAAGAGGAGTTGGACCAATCATCGCCGAGATTGTTGATGACGTCATGTGTAAATGTGATAAGCCTCTGACATTACACAGAGCTATGCCAGATGGGTTTTACTCTAAGAGAGAGTATACTTGTGGACGAGTAAGTTTCTTCTTGCTTAAAAAAGTTCTTTCTTAGAAAAAAAAGTCAATAAATCGTAATTTCAGTGCTTTTAGTGCTTTGATTAACGTAGGTCCGCTTAATTTATGAGAGGCTTATCATTGCCGATTGTGTCGTTAAACAAAATAGATACCAAATATGTGTAAACCCAAAAAGCTTATCACAGAAAACGAGATTCCATTCAATATATATCATTGAAACATATTGCAATCATCATTATCTAATTATCTCCCTTAGACATACATAAGTCAACATTTCTCATCTTTAAAATTCTATTTCAGCCAACTTGTAATGTTAACAGATCAAAGAGAGATGTCTGTGAAAGAATAGTGACGTCAACAACAATGTTTGGTATCAGCACGACATCAGAGATTCCGTGCCAATGTCCAGAAGGCTACCAATGTAGCATGGACAACCCTAATACGTTTGCAGCCATGTTGGGACATCCAACAAACTTCTATTGTAAGATACTTGAAGATTGGAACGGAAACACCTTCTAGGATGACAGATTTTGCCATTGTTTCTATTGGACTAGTGGAGAAATTATTTGTAAAATAATGAAAACTTTCCTCAAAACATTTTCATGGTCAAAGGATGATCACTCCAGTATAAAACATTTGACATTCAAGGTTACTTCCTTCTAGTTCATGGCAGCTACTTTGTTCATGTATTATAAAACTAACTCCCTCATTTTGATGCCACATTTCTCATATTTGTTTGTCCGATATTTTTATCAATGAACGCCCTGCATCTTGGATTAAGCAAATCTCGCGAGATTTGGCATGACGCGATAAGGTGACTATGTCAAAGAAGAGCTTCATACGTATATGAATCTGGAAAGCAATCTAGTAGCAAATATTTATAGCCTACTTCTTTATCTCATTACGTCGGTTTTAGATTATATAAACAGTTTTAGATATAAAG
This sequence comes from Mactra quadrangularis, assembly GCA_025267735.1. Taxonomy (NCBI): domain Eukaryota; kingdom Metazoa; phylum Mollusca; class Bivalvia; order Venerida; family Mactridae; genus Mactra; species Mactra quadrangularis. Next base: position 41,314,910 of record CM046311.1, on the reverse strand, counting down.
TTTTAGATGTGGTGATAAGATTATTTAAACTATTATAGTAAAAAATATATCTGTTATGTATGTATTTAGTGTTTATAAGATCTTGTAACCCGGGTCGATAGCGCAGTTGGTAGCGTGCTGGGATTTGGATATTCGTGCCCAAGGGGGTGCGGGTTCGAATCCCACCCGGAGAGGTTATACCCTTCCATGAAAATTTGACAATAATGTCGATTTTCCTCCATTGATTAGATAATATGGAGAAGTTTCCGGCCTTGTGGAAGGGTAGGTGAGTACTGGTTATAGACTATGGTCCAGGAAAGCTAGGTTAGGTGCGCTGGACGCCGTGAAATGACCTAAATTGTGTTGATACGGCGTTAACTCCAATAAATAAATAATTAAATAAGATATCGTAATAAAACCCCAAACTCTTTAAATTGTGTTGTGTTTGCGTTATTCATGTAGGACCAACCTAACTTGATGTTTTATCTACCTTATCTGTCTGTTCGAATGACATTCAAACAAAAGTAAATAAGTCAATACATGCAATAAAGGACTCGCCTACTTGTGTAAAGGTATTACAAGCCTCTATAGATAATGGGTGATGTCGTTTTCTATAGAATTTAGCATCAGTCCCAATGAGAGAGCAACCCATTATTTTATGTACATATAAGTCTAGCCTGATAGTTAGAAACTCTAATACACTTGTAGACTATGATACCCAAGTCCTTACGAGGCATAATCCGACACTCTACTTAAGTCTACATGAAATATGAAAGTAAAGCGACAGTCGTAACAACAGTATTGCCAGCAGTAAGATTAAAAGTGCAGCAATAAGAAAGTACACCCATAAAAGATAAATTAAGAAAGTAAAACAAGTAAATCTGTGAGCTAATGCTCACTAGTGATACCCCCGCCAAAATCTAAAAATATGCGACAAACAGGAAGTAGATGAGCAAGGAGCATGAAATCGCTTTACACCACATGGGACTATGGGATGAAGCAATATGCTAAGTATTAGGCTGCTGCATGTTATAGTTGCTGAGAAAACTGCGACGAAAATTTTGTAACGGACGGACGCACGCACGAACACACGCACGGACAAGGGTAAAACAGTATACTCCCCTCTTCTTCGAAGCGGGGGTATAATAAACATTGTCAGCAGTAACAACAGAAACAGCAGTAATGTTAATCTTATACTAATGTACTGCCAACAGTAAAGTTAAAACTACGACAATAAGATCTACCTTACTGTTGTTCCTGCTAACAGTAAGATCGCAAGTAGCCGTAAGATAGTCCTCCTATGTGTTAAAACACTAAATCGAGACGTGATGGTTTTGATCCCATGGTCGATCATTCAAGCATTATCGCAGAATATAACAAAACACCTATTTGATATTACTACTGCTTTGTTGTAACCTGTTGTAACTGCTGTAAATGCTTACTCCACATTTTTCTATCTTTAAAGGGCAATTAATTGCAATATTTGATAGTTTAGCTTTCTATTTTTTTGAGAGTTGATAAATTAAAAATTCGTCTGCTCTACCAAAAATAGCTGTGTAGGATATTGAATCAGTGTGTATGTTCTAATTTTTAATGTTCACGAAATCCACGTGCTGGGTTGGATTATTTACATTTTACCTAGTTTTGTTTACACACCTTCCAATTACACCTTATACATGAATCATGTACTTACAAAATCTACACAAAAAGGGAATAAACTCGCATGGTTTAGTAAATTAAAAAAAACAACGTGGGTTTGATAAATGAGATTTGTCGTTTTCTTAATTTATTGTTCAGTGTTTCTGTTAACTCAGTGTTGGATTACTAATTTGGTCAGTATGCATTTATAAATGTTAGGATTTATACTTACAAGTGTGTTCGTAAGTTTTCTTTTCTATTTCTATGATAATGTCTTTCAGTCATTACTGACTGTTGATGCCATGGTGGGGTGTTAATAAAAGTCAGCAATCAGGTCCCTCGGCTAGTCAATCCACCATGTGGATACTTTTTGTGTGATAAAATATAGTTTTTAAAGAGGGTCTGTCCGCTTCATTATGTGTCGACCCCATAGATCACTAGGTGCAACGCGGCTTTGTGGTAACACTGGCTGATTTATGTATTACAAATATATGTAGCTACTCAGACACATTATTTTGTTGAACTGGATAGACCAAGGACCCTAGGCTGACGAACTGACGGATGGAATCTCAATATTTTCTGTTATATGGCTTGGGATTTATCTAAAATATAAACATATGTAGATAATGCGTCATTGTATACCGTATTACAATCAACCGCATAACTTTGACCTGTCCACATTGTCACCTATGAACTTTGACCTCTGACTTTTTTATTCAAATCAGTTATTAATCCGATGACCAATCAGAAATCACCAGGGATCATTGCCGCCATGTAGATAATTCGAAATGGTGGATTTCAAATCATGAATGATTATTGTAGGTAAAAGTTTTTATTGGACTATATTGTTCAAGGTAATAAATATTTCATCTTTTTATCATGACTAATTACATGTTTGTACCAAGTTTCATTACGAAATAATCAAGTTATTAAATAGATAAGACCCAAAGTGAGTTCTGTGGCTGGTTCCAACACACCTCCCTCCAAAATAAAGTAACAAAGCATTTTTAAAATTACTTTTTGTATATTGTTCAGCGGTAGTACGGGTAAATGTAACTCATATTTGGGGGACAAAAGTCAACATGTAAGGGTTCCTTACCCCTAATCCCCGCTGAATTCGATATTTGTGTTGGACCTGAATGGAAACATTTTTTTCATGTAATGTACTATACCGAGATAGGATTTTTACTTAGTAAAGCTAAGCTATGAAGACAACCTTGGCTATTGTAAAATCGTGCGATTTTTTGACGAATTTTAATTCCAAGAAGAAAAAAGGGCAATTTCTGTGCCATTTATCAGACCCTCGATTTTGTTGGTCATGATAAAAGAACCATATTGTTTTAATATGTTCAATACTGACGTCCTAAACTAGCATAGAATATCGTATACCTTATTAAACTGTTTCAACTTCTGATCTTCTGTAATACATTTATGAGCCAGACTTACAACGAATTTTATCGTAAGATCGTTTGTGAAAAGACAAGAATTGAACCAAGACAGTCGGATTCGAAACATGACGAAATCTCTATCATTATGGTAAGTTTCCCTTTATTTATCATTTCTCTTCCTATGTATACCATTTGTGTAACAACCTTTGTGATAAGTTTAACATCTATTTGTGGTTATGTTAAGGTAGAATTCCGGGCCCAGTCATTCGTATATTTTGAACTGATTCTGAGCAATCTAGTGAAGGGCCCAAATTATTGGGAGGATAGCTAGATCGGAAGTGTATGCTAAAAGTAAAACACTTAGCAATCTATTGAATGGCAAATAGTACTAAGTCTAGCTAGGGTGTTATTTACATGTATATTTTCTAAAATAATAATTAAAAATATAATTTTGATAATTTTGTTTATCGCGTATTTTTATATTCTATTGATAGCGTTGTACGTATAATGACTACTGTTTTAGTTATACATGAACATGAAAAGAAGTTAAAAATTGTTCATTTTTCATTTTTGAATAGAAATTAACTTACCAATTAAGAAACTCGAAACTGGTTTAATTTTTTATTGTTATTTATGTTAGTTTTATTATTGTGTTGTATTAATGTAGTAAAAAAGCTACTATATTTTAATTCATAAATTAACCTTTGTTTTTCAAGTTATTTTTGTTTAGTTAAGTATTTTACGTGTATTTCCTACTTTCCCATGAACAGATTACTTTTTGTAAACTTTTAAAGTTAGATATTCACTATTTTTGCCATGTTAACGTGACGGTATATTAGGGACGATATCCATTTTTTGTTTATTTTTGCAATGTTTACGTGAAGGCATTTACACAAATGTATTAAGCGACGATATCCACTATTTTTGTTTTATTTTTGCAATGTTAATATGACGGTATTCATTTAAGGGACGATATCTACTATTTTTGTTTTATTTTTGCATTGTTTTACATGACGGTATTTATCAAGGGACGATATCCACTATTTTTGTTTAATTTTTGAAATGTTTACATGATAGTAAATTTTAAAGAAATATACAAACGATTAATTATTTTTGCCATGTTTTCTGTACATGTTGGTCAGCCGTAGATAATCGAGATTTTATGTGTATTTTGTTTAGTTTTGATAAGTAAATTCGTGTGTTTACCCAAGCAGCAACTTTGTTTTGCTGTTTTGTTTTGATCACTCGATCATTTAGATACAACTAGTTAATTATTATGAGTGAACATAGAATATGGCTAAAATTGTGGTCTCGGTTGGGTTATGCACTCCCTCGAACAAAACTTGGTAAAAAATACCCTCAACGCGTGAAGCATCTGTCGATGGCATAGAAAGTGTAAACTTGTAATCCCTAGTAATAAAAGCTGATTTCATGAACCTGTATCCATGACAACAAACAAAATAGAAAGAATTTCACAATGCTATCGTCCACTTTCTTGTATTTAAAGTTTTCAGAATAATTACAATATAACTGACATATGACTTTAACAAAATCGTCTATCTGTTATATTGTGTTTGCTTCTCATCTGTTCATTCACAACATGATAAGACTCCCTGACGCGTCAATACTAGTCCAATAGCACGCTGTATGTGTATACCTCAAAAGTAACATATTTCCGATAGTATTTCTTTGGACATCGATGCTTCTTTCTCAATGGACCATTCCGGATGACTTTACCGTTTTGCATACTTAACCTAAGTTGACAGTTACATTTTGTCCCACAAACACAAACACAATGACATTTTCATTGTTTGCAATTATCTAGACGAAAGACTTAATTGCCTGATAGAGAACAATCGTACTTTTAAAATGGGGTGTAGTAATGGTTTAGTATACATGTACTTTGATTCTGAAGGATTTTGTTATATATAGAATTTACTTAAATTCTAAAACTTAGTGTGTTTTGGATTTGGTTGATGTAAGGCTTTTCGAGGTATGGTGTAGGGGTTTTGGTAGGGCATAAGAGTGAACCTAAATAATTGTATATATCGTTCGTTTGGCGCACGATTTGGGTTGGGACATTCTGTAGGCATTTGCTGAGGTATTTACCGCATTTGCCTTCACTTAAACTAGTTTTTCTTACGAGTGAGCTATCTAAGAATAAAGTGATCAGAGACATCCAATAGTCAAGGTGTACTGGGGAATGGTGGTGCAAATGGCCGCCCTAAACGAAACAACAATATCATGGCTCCCATCGCCCTTATCTCTTCCTTATTCTTTATGCATGCTTTTCTGTGTTCCTTTTCTAATCTCATAATCCCAGTCCTGCGTTCATTCTTTATATTTTTTTCTGTATTTTTCCGGTATGCGTTTTTGTCTTTTTATCATTATACGATTGAATTAATTATTCGAAATGCGTTTTTATTGTTAGGCTTTTTATTACGGTTTTATAATTCATACATGCATATCACGAATCGGACAGTTCTTTGGGGTTTCTTGTCTTTGTTTTATTTTATTTATTTCAGGTAAATAGTTTTACTACAGAGTTCCTAATATGTTTGGTTGCCTTACAGTCCCTGATGGAAGTCACACGACGATTTTGGAAATCAGCCAACTGGCCCAAGAACAAATCTTAATCACAGTCATACCAACTTATATAAATTACAAGGTATGGACATGCAGTAGTTACATGATCTTCAGAATGTAAACAAAAACTTGTTTTTCGTTCCATTCTTGCAGCAACCAAATGCAGTAAAATTCAAGTAGTGCCTAAAATAACTATTCAGTTTCTTTGTCCGAAATCGTACTAGTTTGTGAGTTGTCATAAATCTTTAATCTGATATCTTTCCACAAATCATTTCGCTTATGACCTTGTTTATCCCTTGATTTTTTTTGTGTGGATAATTTGAGCTATTGATCAAAACACTCTTTATTAATTTGGATTGTTCGGGAAAAGAAACGTACACTACACACAAAATATATCATTTTATGCACAATTTGATGTCAAGATTTCAATTATTTGTCAAGAAAGAGAAAACAAATGTTTGTTCACTTTACAAAACTAGATCAACATGTAGTTGTACACGTTGTTATATCAAAAGAAAGTTTTTGGTCTATTTAACTTTTGCAAGAATATTTAGATTACATGTCGAAAATGCAATGGTAGGCCCTATGATTTTATTTTCAATATTAAAGAATAAGGGAAATAACTGTTACATTTATCAAGATTTCTCAATCATGATTGTCTCCCGTGCCAAATTTTGCAAGCTTTCTTTGACACAGACTTTCGCTCATCTAATTTCCTCAACTTATGCTCAAGAGTATATTGCTCAGGAAAGGTAATTGATATTAATTAAATATTTAGTTGATTGTATTTATTGAATCATTTTAAGTCGACGTGATACAAACGCATGTCATGATTTTTCTTGATGTTTTTTTTTCTAAAGGAAAGTACGCGTTCTGTTGTAGGAGATCTTGGTCTGTAGACGCTCATAAAATAGTATGAGGATTTAAATACCTGTGAACGTATTAAAATCCAATTAACTTAGCAAGGTGAAAGTAACGTTTAAGTGAATAACAGATAATTTGATTTAATTTGTGTTTTTTTTACAATTTTTCTTGACTGAAATATTTGCCTGAATGTATCTCACTACCTGTTCATGCTTTGACCAATTTCTATTTGTTAGGGCCTTTGGTCTTTCTATGTTTCAGCTCAAATCAATATATCCTCTGAGGTCCAAACATCGTCAGTGTCCGAATATCGTCCTTTCACTAAATCACGTACGTACACGGTGACGTCATCATTTGTTTACTCCGGTCGTTTGGGGCTGTCAAAAGTAAAAAATGCGCCATAAACAGGTAAAGAATATCCAAATATTATGAAAAATTCATAAAACACCTGCCTCTTACATAATTTGAACAAAAATTTCCATGTTTTATTCCCAATTACATGAAAAATTCGTAAATTCAAACTTCTAAAACTCACTGCACTTTGTTTACAGTTCTAAGGTCACGTGACATGTCTCACAACTGACGAAGGCTATTAGTAAAAAATGCAAAGTCTATTGTTAACAGACTAAAATACTGTAATTTTATTGGTCAATTCCGGTCACATGACGATGTTAGAACCCTGCTCATGGCGGACATTTCAATATGTTGTGATTTGTTTTGACTTTACTGAGTGATTTTAACATGGATTTTGATTGGAATTTCAATGGAATTGAGTGTATCACATGATAACTTAACTAAGTAAGTCAAGTTTGAGAATCAACTATTGATTTTTACAAAATTTTGTAGCGTTAATGTCTTAGGGGGACGATAACTGGGCACGGTAGGATATATACTGTCAGACTTTAGGTGTGGAAGCCCCAAAAAGTTATGACACTATATAGTGATATCTACTGCCACCCTACCCCTTCAGGGCATTTTTTCAGTATGTGGGGAAGGGGCCTGGGGCCTAATTTAATATAGAACAGTTGGGAAAATTTCGCAATTTCATTGATAGGGGAATGAAGAATCAAAATTAACCTCCAAATTTGGGGAAAAGTGTATAATTTCAAAGAAATTTTAGAAGGGGAAGGTGCCTGTAAACGGCCCCTGTTATATAAGGAAAAAAGCCCTGCCCTTGCCTACCTTTATATATCTGAGATATATTTCTCATACACTTTCTGTACCTGCAGTGTTCGCGTTAACGCCGTAAACATATCTATTTACGCATAAAAATCGCCAGGGACGAAAAAAAATCAAGGACGTTTCGTCCCTGGGACGAAACGCTTTTCCACGGGAAATATGACACTTTTAGAGCTGTTTTGCGATATAACCGTAGTAAATGGATTTTTTCGTTCGATAAAAATGACCTGTTTGATGTTTAAGTGCATTTCACATTGGTTTAATCGATTTATTTCTTATTGGGCGAAGTTTATCGTTTACGAAAGTTAACTGGAAGCAAGTGCGATGAAGCCGCATTTCAATAACGCACCTTGCGTAGCAACCACAAAATGGCTGAGCCGCCAATCAAGAAAGTTAAACACAGTCGCCATTCCAAGAATCTGGGCTATTAGATAAAGAATTTAAAGACTGGTCCTTATCAAGACATAAAAATGCAATTTTAATTTCCGATCTCATGTTTCGACCCACATATATTTCAATGACATCTTTGTTTTGATCATACCAGTGCAATCTTGTATGACGTCACTGATAGCGTGGCTACACTTTGCAATTAAGATGAATGTGCTTTATGTTTAAAATAAAAAAAGAGATGCACTAATAAAATTATCTAAGTTTACTTCTTTCGTGGTCAATTTTCCAATATTTTACCAATGCAAAATTGCCCAACATCTTTGCATGTCGATTTTTGCAATTATAAGCATGGGAATATTTTTCATTCTGGGTCGATTAAACACACGTCTATTTTTAGAAACCATGCAATAGGCATGCGAAAAAAAATGTGACAAGGTAAAAAATCACGCTTTAGAAAGCTGTACTCGTTATATTGTCCACGAACGCTAATCAGATTTTAATTGCCTGATATATATATTATATATGTTCATTTGATTCTATGCTTTTAAATATTATGTTATTCAAAATTCTACGTTTAAAATTACACTTTTATTTAGACATGAGATGTTTTGATTATACAAAAAAATTACTTAATTATCTTGTAGAATGTAGGGGTAATTATTTTGTTACCTGATTTTGATATGTGCCGGGTTCGTTTTTTCAGAAGGAAAAAAATATTGACATGCTATTTTTTTCATTTGTCTAAAAAATAGTACTTGGATATTTTTGCATCATGTAACAGACTGAGTGCTCGCAGTAATAATTTTGCTTTTTCCATGTATCATTACAGTTGATTTTTTAGTACATGGATGCTGCAACGGCCCTTGGTTACAATCAAAATTTAACCATTTTCGATGAGTGTTATGTCCTTGAAAACGTTCAAAAATGTACAAAAGGAATGAAATCATCGATTTTTAGTTGTAATTTGCTGTCTTCTCTGAAATCACATGATATACACATTGTGTTGCCTTAAGTGCGCCAAAACAAATGACACCAGGATAAGCATCAACATTTTTATAATTCTGGACTCATCACATTTGAATTGGGACTCAATATATTTTACACCACTGAGTCCCGGGGACTTGGTGAAATTTGGAAAAATCGCTAACACTGGTACCTCTCTCTCCATCCTTTCTCTACCCTCTTTCTATCTGTCTCTTACTCTTCCTTAATATCTGTTCTTTAATACTTCTTACACTTCAGGGCTTCTTTTTCAGTATATGAGGAAGGGGCTTAGAATATTACTTTATATAGAAAAGTTGGTGGAATTTTTATCACAATTGTATTGATAGGGTAACAAAAATCCAAGGTTAACTCTAGATTTGGGGGAAAACTGCATGACTTGAAAAAAATTCAGAAGGGGAAGGGACCTGTAAACAGCCCCTGTTATATAAAGAAAAAAATCCTGCCCTTTTTCCATCTCTCCCCACGACTGCTCCTCCCTTCCCTTCTCCCCAAACTCATTTCTCTCCCAGCTTCATTCTAATTTCTGCAACAGACAGCATACAGGTAAAGTGTTAGTTATGTTTCCTATCAAACAAGTGTTGTCAAAATAGTGCATCAAGATACATAAAAACAAACTACAGTTATCTGTATACAGGCTCTCACTTCACATACATAGTGTCTGTACAGATTCTTATGTATTTTTGTACTGTATATTGTAGTGTATGCGAGTTGTGTATTACTGGTGCATATCCATTGTAAAATTAGTTTACCAAATGTGAACTACTGTCGGGGAAGGGTGACAGAATGTTTTCTATGGAAGGTGGAAGAAGTGATCTCACATTTTTTTAGACAATTAAAATTGCCTATTAACTTCTGTGAAGTTCTGCTATAAGGACCGTTAAAATCAATGGTCTTATTTATTTCAGGCTAGTTGAAAATTTTAAACTACTATTTAGCATAATTATGTAATAAGTTGGGCTAGCGCTAGGGATAATAGTAGTCACATGATCAACAACTGATAGTATGACACAGACAGCTGACTAAAGTGGTCCTTGGTTTTCACTTGTACATGGGTAAGTGGGATATACATGGAATTATGATCACCTTTGCATCCTTAGATTATCAATCAAGAGTTCTAACCACTATTCCATGTCGGTATTATCCTGTTAGTGACATACAAAATGTCATTAGATACATTAGACACACATACAAAGACAAAACTCGTTAAAGAACTGATTCTTGAACTGGTTCTAAAATGGGAATAATAATTTAATAATCCTAAATAAACCGGATGATGATGATGATGATATTAAACAGTGTTAAAATTAGACCATTTTAGTACTGTCAGCGCTTTGATATTCAATGCATAATTATAAAAACATTATCCTCATGGTAACGCCTACTTTCCCTTCTTAGAACTGGTTCAAGAATTGGTTCTAGAACTGGTTCTAGAATTGGTTGAATGTATCAATTTAGATCATTATCTAATTTATAAGTTCAGATAAATGATTTTATGGTAAAATTAATGTGAAAGTTGAGTTGATATTGCTTTGTTGGTGCTGATTTTGTGTCTTTTTCTCTGTATGAGTGTCAATATCTGTGGGGCCGGGTGGGGGGGGGGCACGTGCCCCCTGTGCCCCCTTCCCAGTAAATCTGGGCTTGCATACTTACGTGTGACATATCACTTTGTTCTCAACTTGTTCATTCCACAATCAGGAGGTGTATTTTTAAAATGGGTGTAAAACGAAAACAAACAATTCTCAGATGATTACAAATAATTCTCATTTTACAGTAATGTAAATAAATCTTGCAGGATGGGCCCTACTGTTTCGTGTCTCTCATATTATTCATGTTACATGTTCATCGTTTATTTTGTTCCCTCTTACAGATTCAATCAGTTTATCAGTAATATCTAGTAGATAAATTCATTCTTTTTTTTGGATACATACCACCTTGCGTCTAGGAACATTTATAATAAATTTTTCTTTGGATGTTATAAACTAATGGCGTAATATTGTGATCTGTTTAGTAAATACTTTGAGTTTTATTGCTACTTCATTAAAATGAGATTTCTTTCAGCTCACCAATTTTTCCAATCTTTTATCTAATGTGAATTTGATGACTTTTCTGTTATTTCAGGGCTTTTTCAGGAGGGTTTGGGGAAAAGGCCCCTGCCCAAATTGGGAATTTTTAACGCTGTAAATAGTCTGATTTGGGAATAAAATATTGACAAATCAACCCAATTGGAAAAATTTCGTCATTAAGCTTTCTGCATTAACCTTCATATGCCTTGCTTTGGTGTCTTTGAAAGTGTTGCAGTGCTCTTAAAGAGTTTGTTCTGACAGTTCAGTGAGGCATTCAATGCAAATTCTCATGTATTTATTATTTTTATATGAAATCTCGTGGTTTCTTTTGTAAAGGCATAAGACATCCTGTTCAAAGGGAAGTATTTAACAGGATTGGGATTTTTTTTCTTGAAATTGGGAAAAATGGTAGTTATTTGGCATTGGGAACGGGGCCCATATTCGGCCCCGTGAGATAGGCTGAAAAAGCCCTGTATTTGTCATTGGGTTGAATGTATTCAAGCATTTGTGCAATTTATTATACTAGACTGACTCCATGAAACCTGTCGTTTTAACTAGCCTTAAATTTTTCACAAGCACTGGCTCAATTTATTGTGTGCAAAATTATCAAATAGCCCTATAGGGAAATACAGTGGAGCGATATTTAGTCTGATTTTAATGAAAATATACATAATAGATGTCTCATAACATATAGTTAATGATATGTAATATTTGTATAACCATTTTTATTTATAAACAAACTGTTTGATTGGTATTCACCAAGATTTCTAACACGTTTCAAGCAAAGTTTCCAAGGAGTTTTTAACGTCAATTGCATACTTTACTGTACATCTACTGCTGACTTCTGGGAGAATATTTTTTAGTTTTTACGTAAGTTGGGCTGATAAATATATTATACAAATTAAGCATCTGACACGCGCATACTATTGAATATAAGATTAATGGAAATTGATTTAGGCCATAGAAGATTATTTGTTAGGTTCACATCCCCACTTAGCCCTTTCTTATAGCTCTTGTCCCTTTAATTTCCATTTTTATTCCTCGGGGGCTAGCTCAGTTGGTAGGCACAATGTCCTGATTGAGGAGTCGTATGTTTGATTCCCGGCAGGGCATACTTTCATGGAGCTTGTTTGTGAAATAAATTCTATTGCCATTCTTCCTCTTACCACTGATTTAAAAGATCATTTAGTGCAGTTATCAGTCACTGATGGAAGTATGGACCCAGTAACTTGTAAACAGCTACATGTATATCTTTCCATGAACAGTAAGTAGGTTGACCGTTTGCTGTGATATGTACATTAACTAAGTGTTGCTTTGGCGTTAACCCCCCTCCCCCCCCCCCCAAAAAAAAAAAATTGATACAAAATTAAATTCATTCATGAAAACTTGTTTCATTACTACTATTAATGTATTTTTAATTTCGCCTCAGAACAATGACTTGTGTGCTATTGACTGAGCTATCAAAGTCATGTTAACATACTGGTATGTAATTACCCAAAGTTATGTTGCAAATACTGTATACTGTATATGTATTTATACCCCCCCCCCCCCCCCCCCCCCCCCCCCGCTTCGAAGAAGAGGGGGGTATACTGTTTTACCCTTGTCCGTGCGTCCATCCGTCCGTTACAAAATTTCCGTCGCAGTTTTCTCAGCAACTGTAACATGCAGCAGCCTAATACTTTGCATCTTGCTTCATCCCATAGTCCCATGTGGTGTAAAGCGATTTCATGCTCCTTGCTCATCTACTTCCTGTTTGTCACATATTTTTAGATTTTTTTGGGGGGGGGGTATCACTAGTGAGCATTAGCTCACAGATTTACTTGTTTATGATTGCATTTCAACAATGTAGTCAACATTCTCATCATTATTAAACTAATGTTTAAATTATCTTAGAATGTCTATAAATTATGTAGTATGAGGATCAAATGAAATAGTTAACCATTAATTGACATTAGATGATCTTTCAGATTGTTTAGATGTCTTATCTCTGGGGGATTTCGTGATGATATAATTATAATTTACTTAGAGGCTTTTAATCATCATCATTGAGTGAATACATGTACTCATAATTTCTGTTATTTACGTTCTTGACTTTGACATTGGTTAAGTTGAATACTGAATAATATTGCATTACTGTTGATATTTCATGTATGTAATGATTGATATGTTATGAATAACAGAAAAGATAAATTTATTTATATTTATTATGAACTGAGTCATGGATGTGGTTTAGTGGTTACCAGATTTTTAAATCAAAATAAAATTAATAACCTCTCACTGATTGAACAGAGACTTGGGTATGAACCCAGCTATGAACTATGGCTCTTCATGTGAGGAAATAGGCAATGGTTTTGTAGAGTTGGGTCTAGCACTGGAGGTTCCCATTCCCCATGTTTGTCTTTTATAAATTGTTTTACCTTGATTGTGAAATAAGTGCTTACAACTTTAATTAATCCCTTTGGAGTATCAATTTGGATTTTCCTTCCAGAACAAAGCTTAGCAGGACATAGTGTCTTGCACAATTAGGATATTCCTTCCAGAGCTGAGCTAACAGGACAAAGCTTCTCACTGACAAGGACACAAAGAGGCTGGTTTTGCATGTGATTTGAACTAATGCAGAGCTGGCTATCATATCCAATGATCACAATTCCAATATTGTTACCATTCAGCCACGCCCTCTTCTTGGCATGGTGGTTTGGTGAACTGTTATCTGATATAATATAGAGGTAAATAACAAAAAACATAAAACAATTAGGAAGAAATAACAATACAAATGTATTTTATCATTAATCTATGGATGGTACTTTATGTTCAATAAGCATAGCGCTAAAACATAGTAAATATATAATAATAAATTACAAATTAAGATGTAGATGCAATGTTCCTGCGTCACGTCTTCCATTTATCTTCTGAGATTTTTTGTTATAAAACATTGAGCATGTTAGGCTGAACATCATTCTATCAAAGTACTTGATAATTAGATTATGACTTTGATTAGAGTAATGAGAAGTGTGCCTAAATGTTGCTTGGGCGGAGCTATTGGGAAAGGTTGAGGTAAGGGGGTGGTGCCTGTTGGCATGGTTTCCTACAGGAAGGTGATCATTCTTCAAAAATTTGAAAGTAGGGAAACAAAATCTTGAGTTGTTGACAATAGAATTCAGATATTATTGTAGAACTTTCCTTGTCAGGTAAATGCAAGCTCTACTCCCTCAGTCCACCTCCTGAAAATGTTTCTAGATCTAGGCTTGTATTATTGTTTATAATGAGGTAATAATTATTATGTGCTTACCGGTAAGCTTATACTCTTCCTTGATATAAATTATGTCTTACAACAAAAGCAAAATCATTTGGGTGGGGTAGAATTGAGCTGGGGTCCAAGTTGTGGTTAGGGGCTGGGGTTTGTGTTGTGGTCGGGGCTGGGGTCATAGTTGTTGTCAAGGCTAGGGTGAAAGTTACAATAGGGCTGGAGCCAGTGACAGCTATGATGAGGTTGGGGTCAGAGTTGCAGTCGTGGATGGGGTCTAGATATGAAGCGAAATGTTTTTAACCTTTTTAATTGGATTTTTTGTGAATCACATTTATTTCTGATTAATTATCAACTAACATCACTTTGAATTTTCATTAGTTTGTTGTACTGAAATTTTTAAAGATCATTGTAGTGCGCAAACCACTGCCTCTGTGGGCATGATCTGTGTACGAGTGCTGGATAAGAGAAAACAGTATAGGATATATAAATTATGATATTTCCATAGTAATAATAATTTTGTCGAGTGTATGTTTTTTCAAATCCCTAAGTTGGACCTCTGCATCTTGCTGCAACATCCACCCTTGTTGTGAAAGATAATATCATATGTATAATGTAGAACTCTTACCGAGGACAAAGCTTTTCATGTGATCTTAGATCAGAAATAAAGAAAAATTTTATTATAAATTAATACAAGTACTTCTTATCTGAGTATCACAATATAAAGCATGGCGTACTTGGAAAACATTCTTGGAAAGCGACCATGAGTATTCTCCGTTCACTGTTCACCAGGTAATGTGAAAATATTGGGAAAAAATCTGTTAGTACCTTCATCTCTTTATGTTTGTAAGTCATTAGTAAGTGGCAGTACATTACTTTCTTCTTAGTTTTGAACTGCCATCTTTTTACCCATAGTTCCAGAGTTGAATAGACTGTGTCCCAGTGCAGTCACTTCCTGTGCAAGATTTTTTGTTCTTTGCTTTACTTTTCATTCAGACTGGTTTTGGAATTTTTGCACAAAGATTGCAGTCTGTCTGACTGTTTGTCCTTGCAGTATTGATACACAGTCTAAAGGTGTCTGTGATTCTGTTAATGTATTATAAGATTATTATTCAAGAGATTAAGCCATCAATGAACTTGAAGGAATAGCTGGGTATAATAGTAATTGTTATTGCAAAAAAAGTGTTGGACTTTTATTTGTGGATAGATTTTTGTGGTTTTCACTGTTAGAGAGAGATATATTTTTGTTAGTTTCCATCTAGTGAGAGAAAAAAGGATTGGAGGCGGAAAAAATAAGTTGCATGCGAATTATTTTACCAATAGTTGTCTGTTACAGGAAATATATTGTCGTCTGAAGAACTCTTAAAGAACTTGGCAGTTACTGAACACTCGTTGATTAATGAATAAGTAGAAAAAGTTGATCTTATAGCAAAGGATTTTGGGATATATTTCTATATTCATTAAATTATTTTTACAGGAACTTTTTCCCGATTGTTGCATCTGCATCACTGTACAATGGCTGTTTCTCAAGCTGATATCCAGTCGGTGGGGTCGGTAACAAATCCCAAACTAAAGGCAGTCCCTGATGTCAAAATTGATAAAAATGGAAAATTCAAATATATTCTTATTAAAGTGCATGATCCAGAAAAGGAGAGGGAATTTAAACATATTGTACGAGGGACAAACAAGCCTTTTCATGGTAAGTAAACTTTTTATAATAATATTGTTTTTCGGAAATGTTACTTTGTAAGACCTGCAATTTGAAGGTTTTTGGTTGAAACATTTTTTTTCTATTTAAAAATTATTTTATTTGCTTATACTATGTATGAAACATTTTTAGAACCATTGAGAATCCTTATTTGAGGAATTTTGAAGAAAATTCTGTGTATAATCTGCCATTATAATTTTTATTTAATTGAAAATACTGGTTCTGTAAAATGTGTATACTTATCCAAGAGGTAAACAAAGACTGAATCTGTGTCTATTAATTAAAGTGATTTTCTATTAGTTATTTAATTAATTTAAGATGTTTTATTTAAATTTTTACTCTTCGTGGTAAAATGCTATGTATATAATATAGTCCAATTATTGTAATAATTTGTGATAGTCATTATTTAATTGTCCTATGTATTTATTTCAAAATATGTTTTTCATTACATTGGCATATATTACTGTTTATAATTAACCTATGATCTTTTCATATACTTCTGTATTAACTTGCTCAAATTTGTTTGTTTTATGATTTAATGAAATTATTTATGCTTTTATACTGTATGTACATTGCTTATTTTCTGTGTGGACCATATTGAAAATTGGTTTTAGCCATATATGTTATCCACATGAAATAATTGAAAATTGGTTTTAGCCATATATGTTATCCACATTTAATAATTGAAAATTTGTTTTAGCCAAATATGTTATCCACATGAAATAATTGAAAATTAGTTTTAGCCAAATATGTTATCCACATTAAATAATTGAAAATTAGTTTTAGCCAAATATGTTATCCACATTAAATGATTGAAAATTAGTTTTAGCCAAATATGTTATATTCATTAAATAAAGTTGTCATTATTATTATTATTATAAACACTTTTCATGGAGAAGAGGGGCTTATACCCATAATATACCAAACATTTGATAAAGTATAATTTAGTTATACATTTAATTAGTTGTATCATAGCGAAGAATCTCCATGACAGTGAAACTGGTTTTTTTCTCTATATAAAAACTCTGGTAATTATTGCTTGTGCCGTGGAATCTGTGTTTAGGCAATAGCAAAAAAAATATCTAGGTTCTTGTCCAAATTTTAGGGGAAAATTGGATGGGTGGATATATTTGGTTTAATTTTTAAGCTCAGTCTTGAGAAGGTAAATGTATTAGAATATGTTGTTTGACAAGTAATTACCTTGTACAAAGATTATTTGTACTTGTGTATGTTTAATTGTATATTGTTTTTTAAGGATTTTGTTTCTAAATATCTGCATTGATAAACATGAGAGCTTTTAGTAGGTTTTTTTCATAATACTACAGTGTTATGCTAGACAGGCAGGGTTGAGAATCTTGGAATGAATTTGCCATTGCCTTAAAGATTATTGATGTTATAAAAAGTAGAGATAGATGAAAGTTTAGGTAACAATTTGTATTAAGGGCAAGTTCAGCCTTGTTTATTACCCGGTAATATTAGGCATTTTTGGCTTGGCCTTATGGGCTCATTCTAAACTGTTGACTAATGATTTTCCCTGCATTAATGTTAGTTAATTCTACAGCTACATGTTGTAGTAACAGTTTTTATTCAACTAACCTTTTTTCAAAGTAACAAATGTTTGGGGTAATTGGCTTGGCCTTATTGGCTTTGCCTTTCTCTTTCAGAACTCAAATGATCAATGGCAGGCATTTGTCTCTTCTTGAATTTTGATAAAATCTAACCTCAATTATCACTGTACCAAATTGGTTTTGTATGTTGTTGGCCTTAGGAACAAATATTTTGGATGATATTTTTATCTTGGCCTTTCTCTGTGTAACATTTTGACTGATTATGTTCAGCTTTGCTTGAATTTTTCATAGTTATGCCACTGGTGAAAATATGTTTTCTGAGCTCACTCGATGAAATAAAAATCTTACACCAAAGTTGACGAATAGCCTTTATATATTTTTAGCTTGGCCTTTCTCTTGATAAAGTGAAGACATGTGAAATGCAGAGAAATAAAATGATGATTTACATGAACTCAGAAAAATAAACAAATTTGCCCTGGAATGTATAAATGTTTATAAATTTATTGTGTTTTAATTACAGATTGATTATATTAAATATCCCATAGATAACAAACGTTTGTTCTTTATGTAGTGAAATCGTGTCTATCAGGGAGGGGTGGATTTCTGTTGGTGGAGAAGTAAATTTTTAGATGAAATATTTGAATTTTTCAATTTTTCACTATGCTGGACTCAATTTTTTCAATCGTCATGTTGCCCCTGACGACTCGGGTAACCTTTTACTGCCATTTTAGATGTGGCTTTGGCAAGTCAAAAATTTGGCTTGCTGTCCATTTGGGCAACCTGGTTTAAAAAATTAATGTCAAGCCCTGCTACGTTTTTACTTTATTAATAATGAACAATATATATATGATGTAATTTCTCTCGGGCAGGGCTAGACTTTAAAGGTCGTCCTATTGTCCTTGAAAACCTATATTTTGGTAGGGCAATTTGTTACTGCTTGGTTCGAGCAAGTAAAGCAAATGGTTATCTAACCATGTTACTAAGTTAAATCAAGGCGTTGATAGCACTGTCAGACATGGGGTTTTGGTAGAGTATATGGCTGTATACAACTCATGGAAGCGATACAAGGGACCTTTACCTTACATAAACTAGATAAGATGTACACATGCTTCTTATCGGCTGCTTGTTAACGCTTAATGCAGACTATATTAATATCAGTGGTACTTATCCCTTTATTTGCGCGCGCACAACCGAATGTAATCGTCCGCGACAAATTTTGATGTGGATTTGCCTCAGTCCACTACTAAACATGGGGAAACCCCATGTAAAAACAAATGTCAAGCCCTGCATCATGTAAATATTAACAAAAGTACATCACCTGAAAAAGTTTTATTTTTCAGTTTATCAACAAACATTCTGATAAATCAAATATTTAGTTCAAGTGGTATTTGTTTTGACTGTTTCTGTTTCTTCCAGCCTTCAAAAATGTTCATTTAAACAAACCATATTGAATATTAAAGTGCATTTAACCCACTTTTTACTAAACCAGAAAACTCAAGGCATCTGTTAGACTGTTACTTGTAAATATTACCCTACAAAAGCTACTCCTTCACAGATTTGGTTAAATGTAGGATTCGTCCCTAACTCTGTTCTGGGATTCTGAAGATCCCAAAAACTTGGAGAGGAATACCAGTCTGATGCTTAGCAAGGGGGTTTTCTACTGGGTCCCCAACAAATGCCCTGCTCTTACTCGAATTTAAGTTAATTTGCATGAAATGCATTAAAATCATTTATACCATTACAAAATGGGTAAGTTTTTATACATAAAATCCCCATCTTCTACAGTTGCATGTCGGTTAGCGCTAAAATTGTCATTATCAGAACAATGTTTCACTGTTTCCAAAATGTTTCCAGGGCTTGACATTATAGGTTGTATGATTGCCCCTGATGACCTATATTTGGGCTCAGGAAATCTGAATATGCCAGTAAACATTTGGTTTGGGTGTGTAAAACATATAGCTGGTTGTCAAGCCAGGCAACCTAGTCTAGAAATTAATGTTGAGCCTTATGCCTCAGTCCCATAAAATCGTGGCTTGTTGCGGACCCGTACGTGCAGACAGCTGTAGGCCGTGGGAAGCCTTGCGTGCTAAGGTGACGGTACGCACATTGCACAATACAACACACCCATACGGAGCCGTAGCTGGAAGATTTGCAAGTTTAATTCATACTCGGCCACGATTATGTTCATGATTTGACTTTGAAACTGATACGTGTATCCTGGGCTCATCTCACAGACCCTGATAAAAACGTAACAGTACGTACGGGTACGCAAGAGTTTGTACGGGTCCTTGCGGAGCTTGATCACACAGCGCCCGTACGGTGCCCTCACGGCTATTTTTATGTTTATGGGACTGTAGCTTTAGTTTATGTACAAATTTGAGGATTTTAGAAAAGTTGATATTTAAGTAGAAATTTATGTACAGGCAGCTTTATGGTAATCCCAGACATTCTGTTCTGTACAATTTATTCTAAACACTTAGAAAACTTGAACAAAACAGAACAATGGGGCGTAGGAGTGAAGAGAGTCTTAAGTGTTATGATGTTTTTTGTTTAAAAACTTCTTAACTTCTTATTTCTTGTTTATGTATGTAGTAACTTGATCATTCTATTGTTCTTAGAGATTTCTTTACATGATTGTGTACATTAACTTGTAAATATTTGAAAACCTTTGTTTAGTATGTTGTTTTGTGTTTTTTACTGGGTTTAAAAGCTGTGTCAACACAAATTATAGTCGTTTATATGGCAGCCGGCTAGCCTAACTGTATTTTCCTGGACCTTTGTCCAACATCTCTTTATACCTTGTTAATAAAGGATCATGAAGAATATAACCAACCCTGGGCCAGCAGCGTGTTCAGTTACCCTGAATGTTCCAAGACGGAAGTGTCGGAACAACTCAACCCGAGACAACTCAATCTCCTACTAACGGATTGAGTTGTCCCAACTTTGAGTTGAATTTGATGGGTTGAGTTGTCTTCAGGTTGAGTTGTCCTGTACCGTAACATTAGCTAACAGTCGTTACTGAACAGGCAGTTGTCTTGAACCAGCATAAGCTGGTTTAATGCTTTTAACTAATAGAGATGTTCACATCTTCAGGTACATTCTGTTAGTCATTATGATATAAATATTTAGAAAAACATCTTATAATACTTCCAAGAAAGTTTGCCGGCTTTTGATTGGCTGATTGAGTCCGCGAAAAAATCCATATACACCGTGTGTGAGTTCATATACACCGTGTCCCCTCAGGTAGCCTCTCAAAATAATTCAACATAAATTCTTGTCTAATGTCTGCCATTTTGTTCATCGATTCGAACATGTTTTTCTTTGTATTCTTGACATTACTTAGCAAATAAGACATAATGATGCCATTTTCTTTATAAAATAGCGTTATACACCGGGATTTCAACATGAATAACAAATCTGTCACTTACAGTATTGTAAATCAAGGACCCGAAATGTGACGCTTTACAACATCAACTTCCATGCCAATGGACTGTGTCAGAGTGTGCTTCTTTTTCCATTCTGTGACTGTGTTTAATACTACGAATTATCCAGTCATTATAAAGTTAATACAAAGGTTGACTTGCATTTAATTCATTGAAGCAAGCCAAGCTATGCATTAAGTATAAATAATGAAACTGGCGGTCAAACGATCTTCACAAAAATGAAACCATGTAGTTTTTCTTCGACTTCGCTCTATTTTCGAAAAAAGATTTCCATCGTGCCCTAACAGTTTATCCCGCCAGCGAGTGTTTCCTTAATATAGTTCATACATCCCCATCGTTCATGTGCAGTTTTTCTTGTTAAATAGATCCTAGTACTGTCCGATCCTTCTATCCATGAAAATTATTCGTTTAAATGTCAAACAGTAAATCCTACAACACATCATAACATGACCGCCATTATGACGTCATTATCAAACGTACAAAAAAATATTGGGGTGCGCAGCAGGGAAATTGAACTAAAATACTGCTGTTGGTTTTTTGTACATTTTTGAGTTGTCGATGGATTTTAAAGGGATCTGAAGTATTATAAAATCGTAATAAATATTTCTGATGGTGTATATGGGTCCGTATACCCCTCAAAGTTACATATAACCCCTCGGCTAACATCTCGGGGTATATGTACTCTCGGGGTAGAAGGACCAATATACACCATCAAATATCTTTATAACTAATAATATATACAGTGCTCTTTAACTTTAAAAAAAACAACCCTTAAATTATAGTAAAATTACTTGTGGTATTTGTGATTGGTTTTTCTTAAAATTTCATTTGCCAAAGAACTTTTAGAGAGCTCTGTATTTTTCCGAAATCCTAAGGATGAAGTGATGCAATACATAATTCACAAGAATTCTTTGTGGTTAAAGTTCCAAACTAGAAAAGCACCCTCTATGATGTCACACTTAACTGCTGTATGTAAGTTTGGTGATTGAGTCATAGAACATGCTAGGTATTCTTTGGGGATGAGTAAGTTTCTTATGTTAGATTTCTGGAAGCTTTGTTTATTAGTTTATTGTCCTTTGTGGTTAGTTAATTATGGGATTATAACTGTTGAATGCTGTGGCTTTGGTTGCTGTCTGTAAGCGTATGGTTTTAGTACCGTTACATTTCATGCTGTGGAACATGCAACGTTTTAGCTCCAAAATGCTTGAGATGAGCTATTGTGTTGGGTCCATCTGGTTTCTGTACATGTGTCCGAGCTTACCTGAGCACCAAAATGCTTGAGATGAGCTATTGTGTTGGGTCTATCTGGTTTCTGTACATGTGTCCGAGCTTACCTGAGCACCAAAATGCTTGAGATGAGCTATTGTGTTGGGTTCATCTGGTTTCTGTACATGTGTCCGAGCTTACCTGAGCACCAAAATGCTTGAGATGAGCTATTGTGTTGGGTCCATCTGGTTTCTGTACATGTGTCCGAGCTTACCTGAGCACCAAAATGCTTGAGATGAGATATTGTGTTGGGTCCATCTGGTTTCTGTACATGTGTCCGAGCTTACCTGAGCACCAAAATGCTTGAGATGAGATATTGTGTTGGGTCCATCTGGTTTCTGTACATGTGTCCGAGCTTACCTGAGCACCAAAATGCTTGAGATGAGATATTGTGTTGGGTCCATCTGGTTTCTGTACATGTGTCCGAGTGTGTGTATGTACTGGTGCTGACTGGTGTATTATAAAAATTTCTTGAATTTTTTTTTGTCAAAATCATTAGACCAATTATTACCAAATATAGCCTGTTGTATCATCTATGAATCTTTTATTAATTATACCCCCGCTTCGAAGAAGAGGGGGGTATACTGTTTTACCCTTGTCCGTGCGTCTGTGCGTCCATCCGTTACAAAATTTCCGTCGCAGTTTTCTCAGCAACTATAACATGCAGCAGCCTAATACTTTGCATATTGCTTCATCCCATAGTCCCATGTGGTGTAAAGCGATTTCATGCTCCTTGCTCATCTACTTCCTGTTTGTCACATATTTTTAGATTTTTGCGGGGGTATCACTAGTGAGCATTAGCTCACAGATTTACTTGTTTTTTCAAATCTTGCCCCTTCAATTTTTGAAAAAAGATTGTCTGGCTCCCATAAACCCTAGGTTAGTGTGACCTAGGTTTTGGGTCCTCAGGACCCCTTGTTTAATTCACTCATCATAGGTTATGTACAATCTTTAGCTCATCTTTCCAACTTTTTCTTGACACTTGTACTACTGTTTCTCACTTCCTCTTTCACTAGGAGTAGTCAACTTTCTCTGACAGTATCCACCAAAAGTTTGGAGACAAACGAAATTTACTTCAATTCTTGAATGTTGAGAATTATTTTTGCTGAATCATTAAATTTAATATATTTATGTTTGGTTCGTGATAAAATAAAAACAAATTTTCAAGAATGCAACACATTTATAAAATTCAGCATCTGACATCCGAAAGCCTCAAAAATTATGTTTATGGTTTATATAATTATTTTCGTTAACATAGCTTTTATGTTTTTTTTTGTCATCTCAATTATAATTAAATAATAACCAAAAAAATAATGTAAAACTACAAAGCATTTCAAATAAACAGTTATCAAAATTTTGATAAAAGCTATTCAGTTGGCCTACAAAGTGAAAATGTCTCCAAACTTTTGGTGGGTACTGTACAGTTGTGAAATTATTATGGAAGGGTATGATGTGCGGAGACGATTTGATTATTCGCTGATATGCACTGTGATTGCCAACCATTCTTGTTATTCAACTTTCAATTTCTTTAAGCTGGTTTCCTATTTTCTGTTAAATACACTATTTAGTACATCCATGAAAGCCAGGCACCAGCAATATTCATTTATACTAATTAATATAAAATGTGCACAATATTCCCTCGGGTACCAGAGGGATTGCTCTTTCATTAATTAGTGCTTGAAGGATGGTAATAGTTGATACAAGTGTTTACTGCATTATCAAGAATAGTAGTAAATATCAATCAAGGTCGTTAGTACATGTACTCAGATATAGCTAGGTAAAATGAGCTTGAAACCAATTTGTAGTTACATGATAACACTCATTGTCTTAATTCCACTAGCCAGATGTTGGGGAGTAGTGAAAACTGATTGGGGCTTGTGAAAATTATTTATTCATTCAGTCTGGTTTAAGTTGATAGTTTTTCCTTTTACTATATGGCATGATAAAGTTTGTTGTGAAAACATAGTATATTGGCCTTATGTAAGGGCAAATAGCAAATAACACTGATACTTTTCTATGAAAATTTGATGTCAGCAGTTTTCGGATCTTAGAGCTTGAAAGAGTCCATGAAAGCTTAAAGTCTTTGACTTTCATCCTACTTTTATCACAAGTACTTTGAGATGATTATGCCTGGAAAATTCCACCTACATTTAATTACAATTTAAGATGATTATAGCTTAAAAAATCCCCCTTACATTAACGTACAATGTGCTTAAAATTAGTTGTGGCTAGAAAATTCCACCTTACATTTAAGTACAATCCACTTTCTAGATGATAATGGCAAGAAAATTCCACCATACATTTTGACACAAATACTGAGAATGTTTCTGACATGTAATAATTTCTGATAGATGCAATGTTATATATATTTATACACCAAGCCTGTTTCTATGGTGTTCAAAGTCATTGGAAAATGTCTCTGTGACGATGAAAACTGGAGTATTAACAAAGAATGTTGAAAAGAAAAATTGTCTTCACTTTTTGGTTCTTTTTCGATTAATTTGTGCTAGTTATCAGACGCTATTACCCTTCATATGAAATCTCACTGTTGAATGTTGAGAAAAAACTCAAGCTGTGCTGAAAAATCTAGTTCTGAGTCTTTATGTATCATATTGTAATTTTGATAATATCTTCAAGGTCAAATCTTGACCTTTATCTATAATTTTGACCTGCATCCTACTTCAAGGTCAAGATTTGACCTTTGTATATTTGACCTTCATTCTGCTTTAATGTCAAATCATGACCTTTGTATGTTTGACCTTCATTCTACTTCCAGGTCAAATCTTGACCTTTGTAAGTTTGACCTTTATCCTACTTCAAGGTCAAAATTTGAACTTTGTCAGTTTGATGTTCATTCTACTTCAAGGTCAAATCTTTACCTATGTAAGGCAAATCTTTATTCTAAATCAAGGTCAAGTTTATTACTTCGGAAAATTCAACTTTTTTCTCCAGCCTTGTGGTTTAAATGAACTTGACCAGTTTTGAACTTACATCATAGTCCTATTTTTTCCCATGTTATACATTGTCTCATGATGTTATACAGATAAAAGATATTGAAATTCTAAAAATCTAAACTAAAAGGGTACTAAAAGGGTATGCCATATAAATTCTAAGTAACATACTTTAAGGGTTTCACTTTTTAACAATACACACCAAAATGTCTGCAAGAATGTGTCTCTAAGAGACCAAATCTATGATTTGATGGACTTATTTGTTACTAGTGTATATAAAGCTATGGTAAATATTGTTGACAAATGATACTTTATGATGATGAAAATGTTTTTGTTAACTTGGATTTTGCCCTTTTTCAACACAGGTTTTTTTTCACAAAAACAATGCAAATTTCCTATAAGTCTTCATTAACATTTTTTTTTGTCATTTTCTAAATAAGAGTCTCAGGAGTACTCAGTGTGTATTAAATTGGACTTTTCTTGATATTGGCCTTTTGATATGATTCTTATCATTTTGTAAAATTATGTAATTATTGTCAGGCAATAATTGCCAGTCTCCTCAGGTATAGATTAGTACAGAAAAGTTGGTGAGGTAAACCAGTGCCTTAAAAAAAAGCTGAAAAACAGTTTCGATAAAATACATCTAAATCCAAACAAACAAAATGCCATCGCACCCAGTTGTCAGTATGACATGTAAAGTAATTAAATGCCAGAATGATAAGTTTGTTATACTTCACCATGATCAACCCAGTTGCCAGACTGCGTCATGAAATCTTCGGAAAATTAGAAAATCTCGAGAATTGCGGAATCCAGTTGTTTGGTATCACTTGTTTGATTATAAAAACTATATGTTACTCAATGTATTTAATGATATAAAGACTTTTAGATATTATCTTAAGTAAAGAATGAAAGTAATAAACTTGTACTGTAGTTTTGGTAATTTTTGTGCTTTCTGAATTTTCTCTTGGTCCACATGGTAGATTAGATTGAATATATACAAATGTGTATTAGGCCTCAGCAAGTTGATCATATGTTCTATGGATTTTTCTGGGAAAAAAATGGGGCGAGCGAAGAAAAAAATTTAAAAAAGTCTTTATTCACTTGCTTTATATAACAGTTTGACCAAATTTTTATGAGCGAGCGAGGAAATAAAAATATTTTTCTTGTAAAAACCGTCAAAATTAAGGTGCGAGCGAATCCATAGAACATATGATCAATTTGTTGTGGCCTTAAATTTTATTAAACTGTCAGTGGCATATACTTTAACCTCACTGATTTAAATATTCAATATTTTGTTTGATTTAAATTCTAGACATTTGTTTGATAATCCTAGTACATAAATACAGATATCTATTTTTATTGATTGCGAGTACAGAAGTACTGTAGTGAATATTTAAATCAGTGGGGATATTGTATGTGCCACTGACATTGTAATGAAATTTAATGATTATTATAACATTCGTCAATTCTATCGGGAATTTAAATATCTGGGTTTTTTTCCTGTGGTACGAACAAACTCTCAATGATACAATGAAAATATGTGTTTCATGCTTTTCAGCAATAATATGAAAAAAAGCTTTCGTTTGTACCCCCTGTGCATGGATGAAAAAAAACAACATATGTTGGGTTCCAAATTAGCTTTCAGTGAAATTAAGTCACTCTCTAAATCTATTACCTTACAGTATTTAAGCTGACAAACCCTAATTAAAGCTTATATTCTGTCTGCATAGATGATTAGTTATGGTTTATATTGTCATAGTAGTGTTGTCTAGGTGATCTACCTTCTAGAACATTGTCTTGGAGTAATATATATTAGAGTTTATTAAATTACTGTGTGTTATTTGCCCTGTATAATGGCAAATAATACATTGCACAATACTGAAAAACCTGTTTAATAAATTGCAAACCAGGCCTAAATCTGTTATAGGGCCAATAACTCTTATTGGACTGGTCTAATGATAAATTTCTGTGCTCTGATTGGTTGACAAATCAGGGCCAATATCATTTATGATTATCGCAGAAAATGATGGCTTTTTTGTTTTTGATGGGGTTCGTAAATAATTCTTTCCCCAGAGACTGGTAGCAGTCCTATCTTTGACATAGTGGAGATAAGGGTACATAAGTTTCAGGCATGGGTCTTTTAGAACCCATCTTTTTTCATCATATTAGCTTGTAGAAAAAACAAACGTGCAAATGCAGATGAATGCCAGCAGGTAAACAAACTTGTGAACATTTGGATTCAGTTCAATATCCGTAAGTCTGTAAGCAGCAGTTATTTAATAAAATTGTCATTATATATACATTGACATGGTACATGTATAGTGATCAAAATGATGGTACAATATAAAGATAAATAAAGATTTCTGCATAAAATATTACTTAATATATATATTAAAACAGTCTATAAAATTGCATGTACAGTAAGATGAGAATGGTTAAAACAGGGATTTATTGTTGATAGGCAAATTTAATTTTTCCTTGGGACAGTCATATTAGTCCTTAGCCTTTGGCCTCTGGTCAATACGATTTCCCTTGGAAAAAATATCAGGGCCTATATCAAATCACTTATTTAATAACATATAACATACACTGCCCTTCATAAGTTCCTTCACAATAAAATTGGTTGAATTGCTCAAGTTCAATTTTGAAGAATTATACTATCATTGTCTATTTCATTTATTATTCATGCAATGGAAGCAGAATTTCTACTCGTATATATATATTTTTTTAATTGCTAAAGTTATTGAACAGCTTCCAAAACTATGGTCAATGTATTTCAATGAACTTAATCAATTGCAAGCTTGAAATATATTGTAATTTCATGTTCATAAGAAAAATGTACTGATTTCAAATCGTAAAAAATTAACAATCAACTGCTTCAACATTTAAAAAAAAATCTATTGTGTGTAATGTAAATTGAAGGAATTGATGTGAAGGAACTTTTGGAGGGCAGTGTAGAATTGTATTATCCCCCTTGATCTCTGAGATCTGCCACCCAGAGCCTCCATGTCTCACTTGAAAATATCTAAAAATATTACCACAGTTGGGCTTATCTCAATACATGCAAAAAGGTCTTGTACAAGAACTAAAATAACAGTAGTTCTGCCACCAGGGACATCTGTAAGTTTATCTTCATTCTGACATGGTAATAGGGGCCAACCTAATTGGGAAAAAAAACCAAGTCAAATAAATACTGAAAAAAAAGCTGACCTAACCTTTAAACTCAAAATATTTTCATACAGCAAGAAAAAACATATCTAAGAGTTCTTCAAATGACACAAAAAAAATTTGAAAATTTCTTTGGAAATTCTTTTCCCTCTGCATATTTCATTAAAATAATGCAGTTTTATCCTAAAATTGGCTTTGAATGGAACAATCTAGCAGTATCATTTGGGGGTTTTCAGGGAAAAAAAGAGCATGCGATATTGTTTCTCAGTTTTGCCATGAAAGACAAATTCAAATATCCTAAAGTAACCTAAAATAATTGAGTCAGAAAGCTTGTTACAAGGGTCAAAGTATTCTATATTGTACTTCATTGCCTTCCTATTAAGGCTAGGGTCAAAGTAATCTAAATTGTATGTCATTGCCTTCCTTAATTGGCTATTGTGGACAGATTGTAGTGTTCTTTATAGTGTCTAGAGTTCTGATGTACTTAGACGGTAGAGAAACACTCTGGAGTGTCGAATTAAGATGTATGGAAGTTATAAGATTTCTGTGATCATGAATTAGTGTAGATATGAGGTTTTCTGTGATTGTGAAAATTGGGTTGATCTGATTTGTAGCTTGTAGACTGTGATAAATTGACATTGATTTTATTTTTTATAAACAGACTAGAGTATTGGGGTCAATTATTTTCTCCTGCTACATTGTGGCAATGATCACTAGTCTCATACTGGTACTTGAAGGTGTGGCTACAATGTTCACTAGTCTCATACTGGTATATGTAGGTGTGGCTACAATGTTCACTAGTCTCATACAGGTACTTGTAGGTGTGGCTACAATGATCACTAGTCTCATACTGGTATATGTAGGTGTGGCTACAATGATCACTAGTCTCATACTGGTATATGTAGGTGTGGCTACAATGATCACTTGTCACATACAGGTACTTGTAGGTGTGGCTACAATGATCACTAGTCTCATACTGGTATATGTAGGTGTGGCTACAATGATCACTAGTCTCATACTGGTATATGTAGGTGTGGCTACAATGATCACTTGTCACATACAGGTACTTGTAGGTGTGGCTACAATGATCACTAGTCTCATACTGGTATATGTAGGTGTGGCTACAATGATCACTAGTCTCATACTGGTATATGTAGGTGTGGCTACAATGATCACTAATCTCATACTGGTATATGTAGGTGTGGCTACAATGATCACTAGTCTCATACTGGTATATGTAGGTGTGGCTACAATGATCACTAGTCTCATACTGGTATATGTAGGTGTGGCTACAATGATCACTAGTCTCATACTGGTATATGTAGATGTGGCTACAATGATCACTTGTCACATACAGGTATATATAGGTGTGGCTACAATGATCACTAGTCTCATACTGGTATATGTAGGTGTGGCTACAATGTTCAATAGTCTCATACTGGTAT
Organism: Mactra quadrangularis; assembly: GCA_025267735.1. Classification (NCBI taxonomy): domain Eukaryota; kingdom Metazoa; phylum Mollusca; class Bivalvia; order Venerida; family Mactridae; genus Mactra; species Mactra quadrangularis. The sequence continues at coordinate 41,285,025 of CM046311.1, read as the reverse complement.
ATGTAGGTGTGGCTACAATGATCACTAGTCTCATACTGGTATATGTAGGTGTGGCTACAATGATCACTAGTCTCATACTGGTATATGTAGGTGTGGCTACAATGATCACTAGTCTCATACAGGTACATGTAGGTGTGGCTACAATGATCACTAGTCTCATACTGGTATATGTAGGTGTGGCTACAATGATCACTAGTCTCATACAGGTACTTGTAGGTGTGGCTACAATGATCACTAGTCTCATACAGGTACATGTAGGTGTGGCTACAATGATCACTAGTCTCATACTGGTATATGTAGGTGTGGCTACAATGATCACTAGTCTCATACTGGTATATATAGGTGTGGCTACAATGATCAATAGTCACATACAGGTACATGTAGGTGTGGCTACAATGATCACTTGTCACATACAGGTTCTTGTAGGTGTGGCTACAATGATCACTAGTCTCATACAGGTTCTTGTAGGTGTGGCTACAATGATCACTTGTCACATACAGGTACTTGTAGGTGTGGCTACAATGATCACTTGTCACATACAGGTTCTTGTAGGTGTGGCTACAATGATCACTAGTCTCATACAGGTTCTTGTAGGTGTGGCTACAATGATCACTTGTCACATACAGGTACTTGTAGGCATGAAATGTAGAGGTTTTTTTTGCTGAGATCAGTCAAATTTTCTCAAGGGCTACCATAATTATACCCCCGCTTGAAGAAGAGGGGGGTATACTGTTTTACCCTTGTCCGTTCGTGCGTGCGTCCGTCCGTTACAAAATTTCCGTTGCAGTTTTCTCAGCAACTATAACATGCAGCAGCCTAATTAACTTTGCATATTGCTTCATCCCATAGTCCCATGTGGTGTAAAGTGATTTCATGCTCCTTGCTCATCTACTTCCTGTTTGTCGCATATTTTTAGATTTTTGCGGGGGTATCACTAGTGAGCATTAGCTCACAGATTTACTTGTTTATCATGTTATATAGTGAAGGCAAATTATAAACTAGTATGACAGAATTAAATAACTAATTTTACTGGCCCAAATCATTTGTTATGTGTTCCAGGCTTTAGTTATTAGTTACTGTGGTAGATGGAATTTTGGCGCCTATGTGTTGTGCATGGTAATTTATGTTTCATCAAAACTACATGAAGTCAAAATCTTCATGTTACGATTTACTTTCTAGAAATCATTCAAAAAGCTATGTCTGTGCTACCATCAACAATATCTATCATCCAAACAGCCAATACTTCCTTGTTGAAAAAATGAGGTTAATTTTTGTCTTCTATTTTCATGACCTTCTAAGTTCATTAAATGTTACGTTCAAGTTCAAGGTCAAGCTTAGATTTGTCTCGGTTTTTCTTGTTATGATAATTTTTACTGTAGTTTTATCCTGATTGCTGTTAGACCAATGTAGGAAGATGTATTTGATTTTTTTGTCTCTCACTTGGGTCATTGCTCTGTCCTGAAATTGTTGATTTGATTTGATTTTCCCCCTTTATTGGATCAGTTTAATGAAACATTGCCCTGACACTGTTTTTCATTGCTTTTCAGGAGAAGTCATGAAAAATTGAACCACGATCTAACTATATATTTTTATTCTTGTTTTTTTTGTCATTTAGTTATGGATTGGAAAAAAATACATCCTTCATTTTTTGAAAGTAAATATAAACAAGAATCTTTGAAGAAAATATTCAGCCCTATGCAGGGTTCATTTTGTTTGAAGTATAAATAGTCATACTCACTGTTCAGTCATACCTCCAGGAGCGTACCACGACGAATGTATAATCAATTAGCATAGTGAGTCCACATTAATAAATAGAGTGAATAGTCAGCAACTACTGCCAGTGCTAAGCACCTGTTTATCACAAATAACCAATGGTACCACATCTTTTACTTAACTAATTTCTTTATACCAGAAAAGAATTTCATTGGACCAACAGGTATGGTAGAGCATATTGTAGTGGTCAAAAGTTGGCTTAGACAGCAGAGCTGAAAAAAAACGTAATAGTGAGTACAGTAAATACTGTAGTGAGTATTTAAGTGAGCAGGGTTAAAGTGTGCATCACTGACAATTGAATAAAATGTATCAATAATTGCATCACTTTATTCATCTATTAAGAGGCTGAGTCCAATTATTTATTTAAAAGTACATAAAAATGCATGACCTAGTATACAACCTGTAAACAGGAGATTCACTTGTTAGATTTTATGATACCTTCCCCTCTGTTTTACTTTGTGTAAAAAACCAGCGTAGGCGGTACTATAAGCCACACTGTTGGGGAGAAATGATAGTTATGTTATTTTGGCTCTAAGACAAGATTATTTTACCAGTGGTGTGAAAGGTCATTGACTTTGTTGAAACTTTTGTCTATCTCCGCATCAACTACAATGTTGATTTGGCTGTTGTTAGGTTGCTGATATTGTTGTTACTATGTTTCTTAGTACAACGGTGAGAATATTGTTGGTTTCTAAGAAATAGAGATATAACAGTGTAGTTTTTATATCTAAATTTTGTTTTAAAGGGGAGGGGCTTGGAAACTTGTTGAATGTTGGAAACTATCTGTAGCGTTGTTCTGGTAGGTTAGTAAGAGCCGTAGTTCAGTGGTATGATGCTGGCTGGGGAAAAAAGGGTTAAAGGTCCTGGGTTCGAATCCCATTAGGGACACTGCTAATTTTCTTCAGCAAGAAATTTAACTTCAGTTGTTTCACTCCACCAAGGTGTTAATGGGTACTATGAAAAATAGCCTGTCTCAATGTGATTTCAATAATCAGGGGTTATTGCACAAACATTATTGCGTCCGCTAAACATGTAATTGGAAACAGTCTTCAAAACTTACTTTTAATAGAAACTTGAATATGGTGATAATGACTTTTAGTGTCCTTGGCCCGGTTAAAAGAAAATCTGCTAAGATCTTTGTGTAAGAAAATCTGCTATGATCTTAGTGAAAGAAAATCTGCTATGATCTTTGTGAAAGAAAATCTGCTAAGATCTTTGTGAAAGAAAATCTGCTATGATCTTTGTGAAAGAAAATCTGCTATGATCTTTGTGAAAGAAAATCTGCTATGATCTTTGTGTAAGAAAATCTGCTATGATCTTTGTGTAAGATTTTCTTATGATCTTTGTGTAAGAAAATCTGCTATGATCTTTGTGAAAGAAAATCTGCTATGATCTTTGTGTAAGATTTTCTTATGATCTTTGTGTAAGAAAATCTGCTATGATCTTTGTGTAAGATTTTCTTATGATCTTTGTGAAAGAAAATCTGCTATGATCTTTGTGAAAGAAAATCTGCTATGATCTTTGTGAAAGAAAATCTGCTATGATATTTGTGAAAGAAAATCTGCTATGATATTTGTGAAAGAAAATCTGCTATGATCTTTGTGAAAGAAAATCTGCTATGATCTTTGTGAAAGAAAATCTGCTCTGAAAGAAAATCTGCTAAGATCTTTGTGAAAGAAAATCTGCTAAGATCTTTGTGTAAGAAAATCTGCTAAGATCTTTGTGAAAGAAAATCTGCTAAGATCTTTGTGAAAGAAAATCTGCTATGATCTTTGTGAAAGAAAATCTGCTATGATATTTGTGAAAGAAAATCTGCTAAGATCTTTGTGAAAGAAAATCTGCTATGATCTTTGTGTAAGATTTTCTTATGATCTTTGTGTAAGAAAATCTGCTATGATCTTTGTGTAAGAAAATCTGCTATGATCTTTGTGAAAGAAAATCTGCTAAGATCTTTGTGAAAGAAAATCTGCTAAGATCTTTGTGAAAGAAAATCTGCTAAGATCTTTGTGAAAGAAAATCTGCTATGATATTTGTGAAAGAAAATCTGCTATGATCTTTGTGAAAGAAAATCTGCTAAGATCTTTGTGAAAGAAAATCTGCTAAGATCTTTGTGAAAGAAAATCTGCTAAGATCTTTGTGAAAGAAAATCTGCTAAGATCTTTGTGAAAGAAAATCTGCTAAGATCTTTGTGAAAGAAAATCTGCTAAGATCTTTGTGAAAGAAAATCTGCTAAGATCTTTGTGAAAGAAAATCTGCTAAGATCTTTGTGAAAGAAAATCTGCTATGATATTTGTGAAAGAAAATCTGCTATGATATTTGTGAAAGAAAATCTGCTAAGATCTTTGTGAAAGAAAATCTGCTAAGATCTTTGTGAAAGAAAATCTGCTAAGATCTTTGTGAAAGAAAATCTGCTAAGATCTTTGTGAAAGAAAATCTGCTATGATATTTGTGAAAGAAAATCTGCTATGATATTTGTGAAAGAAAATCTGCTAAGATCTTTGTGAAAGAAAATCTGCTATGATCTTTGTGAAAGAAAATCTGCTAAGATCTTTGTGAAAGAAAATCTGCTATGATCTTTGTGAAAGAAAATTCTAGCTTGATTGTTCTATTCATCTGTCTGTGGCCCGTACATAAACATCACTGCTGTAAATACTCACCACAGTACATCTGTACTCACTATCAATAAAATAGTTATCCTTATCTGTGTGCAGGGAAATATCAAGCATATATTGAGTATTTAAATCACTGGGGTTAATGTATGCCCCACTGACAGGCTCATAACAGTTAAATCAAGTTAAATTCTACTTCTGATATTCAGGAAATGGCTTTTTAGGCCTTAAAATATACTATAATGCAGGAGCTTCCATGGGGCCAGACCCCTGGACCCCTGGCCAAACATTGCCATGGACCAACCGGGGGCCCTTGCGGCCCCGTGGCCCCCAACAAAAAGTTCAGGTTTTTCAGAATTTTCAACTTGCACCCATGAATTTTATAATATATAAATGACATTACTGTCCTATTTGTAATAATAGACGACAAAATTTGTGCATCAAGCTATCATTAATATACTTTCATAGATATCTTAAGATGCATTGTATATTTTTTGGTTAAATGTTTTTTCTGTCTATGCCTTAAGTATAATTTGATCACAGTATCAATGTGTTGTTATCATTTAGTGAAGAAACTTCCAGAGTTCATACAGAAGTTTTCAAGCTATATTAATGAGTTTGTAATTGAATTTTATCTTTGGGATTTTGATTAAAGGCAGGAGGTCTCGTCTTGCATGTGGAGGTCTCTCCTAGCATGGTGTGCTGAAAACAGAAAGTTTAGTAGCAGTTATTTAGAATATCTTCCATGCATTTTCAGCATGGGGTATGTATCATTAAGAAATATGTCCATTTCAAAATACTCATATCATTACTAGGCTTTTTTTGTTTGTTTTGTTGTTTTTTGGGCCTATTATAAAAGTTAATCTGAACCTGCTTGGCTAGCTCAGTCTATTGAGCACAGGTCTACTGATTGAGGGATTGTAGGTTCAATTCTCGTGCATTGCAAACTTTCATGGAGCTTGGTCATGAATAATTTCTATGGACATTCTCCCCCTTGCCACTGAGTCTAAATCATGTAGAGAAGTTGTCAAGTCATTGACGTAAGTATGTACCTAGTAACTGGTTAACAGCTAAATCCAGAGATTTAGCCTTTCCATGACCAGTGTGGCTATGGGGTTAAATCCTACCAAAAATAGTGATTATAATAAAGACTTTATTTAACGAGGCTACACATTTGGATAAATCCAATCTATAATATAATAAATTAAAAAATTGAAAGAAAAGTAAAAAAGAAAATATTATTCAACAATGATGTTGATCAGGGATCCTCATTATCTATAGAGTAATTGTACCTATCTATGCTCATGGTGGAAGGGGCCATTTTACTGGTTTAAAGGAAATAGTCTAGGAAGGCTGGTTAGGTGAGCTGGCCCTCATGTATAATGAAACTAAAGTGTTGATATATGGTATAAAATAAAGACTATGACTATTTAACCTTGAAATGAAGTGTTATACTTGCTTGTTATCCTGTATTTCTTCATTTCTCCGAGACTCTATCCTTGAGTACATGTATAACTTTACCATATGTTTCTGGAAATCTGAGTACATTTTTGAGTGCATCCTGTTCATTATGTTATTAATGATCAATTAACGGTTTGATGTTAATTAATCTTGTAGATCAAACAACATTATGTTTTATAGAAGTTATTATCATGTTCAAATATATTGTGAGTTTAGTGCAAAATGGTCGTAACTCACTCTTTTTTTAAATTGAATTATGACTGTTTTGCACTAAGTCTGGTATGTAAATAGGGGAGGGGGGGGGGGGGTGCGTGTCTTACAGAATATATGTAGTTAAATATGGAAGTGTGAATTAAAGTCTGCCTCCATATGTATATTCAGCCAAATTTACAATCTTGTTCTATAGCCCCTGATCATTGAAATCACCTTTAGGCAGATGATCCCTCACAGTATCCATTTACACCTGAATGGAGTGGAACAACAGAAGGTTAATTTATTGCTTAAGAAAATTATCTGTGCTGGTAGTGGGGATCAAACCTGAGAACTCTCAATCTCTTAGCCTGCATCCAATGCTCCTATAGGATATATATCATATATATAAGGTTTGACACTAACAGTGTCCCAGGATTCTGAGGATCCCTAAACTTAGGAAGAATCCCAGTGATGCTTAGCCATCAGTCCTTCTGGATCCCTAAAAAATGCCCTGCTCTTAAATGAATTTGAGCTCCATGATGTGTTTACCACAATTTGGAACTGCAAATCTGTATTAAAAAAATTTGCCTTTCATTGTAGGAAGTCTTTTGTTAATTAATATATCTTCACAGTCTACAATTAGTGTTGCCTGGGACAATCAATTTTTAGTTCGGGCAACTAAAAATTTCTTATGGGCTACCAAAATTTTACAAACAAGGGATAGTACTTGCTGCTAAATCGGCCTGTTCGGACAACCACTTTCATATCCTAATTTCATTGACTGTCTTGATACAGTGGCTTTAATATTACATTGTCGAGTCTATATTACCGTCACACAACATTTTTTCTCTCAGGAGAAACATTCCAGATAGTAGGGATGAGATGATATGTTGATATATCGATACAATATCGATATGTCGGGTCACGATATGTATCGCTGCCAGCACGATATTTCATTATACAACCCTGACATTTGTTATCAAGGGAAGCCACTGTATTTTCAGTATTAGTCAGGTTTACTAATCATTCAAGAAATATGATCTCTGTGGCTGTTTTTAAAACAGGTCCAGTACAACTCAACCTGAGCACAACTCAACCAGTGGACATCTTAACCCAAAATTTGGACAACTCAACCTGCTGGTAGAGACAACTCAACCCTTGGACAACCCGTGATCATAAATACAGGGTTCCCACGCTTCCTTGAAAACGGGAAAAGTCCTTGAATTTCAAAATTGATTTTCCAGGCCTGGAAAAGTCCTTGAATTTCGAAAAAACGGTGGAAAACCGGGAAAAAGTCGGGATATTTGCACGTACCAGTCAGGGCTTGAATTAGTCCCGAGACCTCGGGTTTTGACGCACGGAAATTCCAAAATACCCTCGATCAAAATCGTCCGTGCGTCAATTTGACTCGTGGGTATTTTGCCTTCAAGAGTCATAGTTGAATCAAGATCTCGGATCGACAACAAGTAGAGCGTATGTTACGTCCGCCTATTTGATGTAATCGACCAATCAGCAATGCACGCTACGCGGGTGTTGCACTTAGTAAACACGCTTCAAAAGCCGATAACAAGTAACTTTTGTGTTTATCTATCACCCATTTTTACATTTTTCGCCGATAATTCGTCCCATACTTAGGTACAAAATCATACCAGGCCGAGTCAGTATGTGAACCGTTCCAGGAATATTCATAGGACGCGATTTCTCGCACTAAAACGGCAAAAATCCCATTAAACGTTCTTAAACTGTATGACAAAAAAGTTTGAAATCGGCGAAAAAGAGTTAAACAAATTTTCATAGTATACTAAAATTAAATTCCCTAATTGATCGTCGATTGTTAATCCAGATATGTGTTGTGAAAAATAAGACCGCCCACGGCGATTACATGCTAATTACATATCGATTAAACTTAATTGACGGTCACACACTGGGAGATTAATTCGCCGACAAAAGTATGCGCAAGGATGTCATAAAATCGACAAAGGAGTCGCCAAGTTATGTTTACACGCGTGACTACGTTCGCATATGCCTAAGTTCTTTGTTTATCGATCACCCCTGTGTATTTTTTCGCCTATTAAGACCAATCGGCGTCCGCTCAAAAAATCAATAGTGCTACATGTCGGCCCGATAAGATTGTTTACGTAATTAAACTGTTGCAATTAACAAACATTTGACAAACTGTGAAATTGCATTGATTAAAGTAGATAAGCTTTTGGATGCTTGCCGTTAAATTGATAATTGTATTTAATTATGAGCATGTTGTGACGCAGTTTAAATAGACGTAATAGTCAGTTTGCAAATGTTTTTATAAAGACAATAAAATTGACAACAATAATAAACTCTGATTAAATGATAATAATAATCGTTAAATTCCATATCAAAATAATCATTAATACAAATCATTTTACAACGAATTAAGTTTTTTATTGGAACGATGCTAATTTAGCATCGTTCCAATGGTAACAAGAAAGTATAAGATTACTCTTTTCACGCTTTAACAATTTTCAACATAGACAAAGAGGCGTAGTTCAAGCGTGAAACTCATTAACATCTCATTTAAATGTAATACAACGCTGGCTTGTGTTGTCGTTCTTGAAACTCTTCAGGAAAAGGGAGATTACTCTCAGGACATATAAATTTTGCAATTGAGACGGGACAACTCAACCCGTAGACAACTGCAATGATTACTTGTTGGAGTAAAAAGGGCCTACGATGTTTTTGACTATGCCTGTTATATGCGTAACATAATTACATCATTCGATAGTAATAAACAATATTAAATGATCGTATTATATTAAGCAGTGGCTTGAGTTACGGTACCGTAACTCTAGACCAAGGTTTTAGAGTTACGGAAGTTCCGTAACTGTAGAAAACCCTGAAAGGGTTGGCTAGAGTTACGGAAGTCAAATAACATGCGTATGTTTCAACTTTTAAACGTCGAAAAACTTGTTTAAATTCATTATTACTGGAAATAAACAAATATTTACCGACGTGACTTAACCAATTGTTATTACACCCGCCATTTTGGATATGACTAATACACTTACCGGATGTTTAATATAAGGCGATATGACGTTGTCGTCTTCAAAGTGTCACATTAAAAGTTTACTTGAGCGATTTTAAGTTATAGAGTTTGATTATAATTTGGAATGAATATGTATAATTTTGTACGGAATTTTAAACAAATATTTATTGGAAATAGACGATTCTTAGAGTAACTTTAATTGTGAATAAATTGCAAGTGCAAAACGTTAATTTGACTTAAAATTCATGAACAAAAATGGGAATGTAGCTTGATGCAAAAGAGCTTAGTACTTGGGGTAAAACCTTAAATGAATTGTTAGAAAGTCGATGTTTTTGTGAAAAAAATCAGCTTGTCATTCTTCACCAAACCTTTAAAATTTTAACGAAAATATTAACGATCTCGTTAAAAAATACCCATTGATAACCAAAAATGAGAAGTTGTCAGCTCCTTTTGGTTAAAGAAAATAGTCCAGAATAATCTTTGGTTTGGTGAGATCGCTGCTGTACATGACCCTAAAATGTGTTGATGAAAATTAATTCTTTGACTGGTTTATTTTGTTTGATAAAGTAAGATAAACCTTGCCATGAGCAAACCACTTGAGAAGTCTAGTGCTATCCTTTTGTTAAATTATGTTAATTGATACTTAATACATTATTTTATAGATAATATACATAATAATATATTCTTTAATCAAAAAATAAGTTCAGGACATCGTTCCTCCAGCACTCCAGTGCTTTGATTTCATACTGTCATACATTTGAAATTTTTCGCGACCGACGCTATCGCCAATAAAGTGAACATCGTTCAAATTACGTTGTAATTAATGTTTTATCATTTTGATTTTTAGATTTTCTTAATGTAGCAATAAGTAAGGGGAAATTCCCTCATTTTTTCGATTTCAAGAATAAACGTCAGTTGAATATGTGAAAATTTCAAAAAATATTCGTCACATAATCTATCTGTTAAAATCGTGTTTTAGACTCTAAAAACAATAAATAGCATCTGTTGCTGCATGAAAAGCATAATTTAACTAAAGGTATGATGTTTATAGCTGACTGTAGTTTTAAAGAAAATGTTTAAACAAAGAAAGGTCAAAATTTAGGACATTTATAACATATTTTTAAAATGGCCCTTTTTATCTCTGTTGATGAACATATATCAGCAAGCAAACATGCTAAACCAGAAGATCTGGTCAATTGAAATGAAAATTAGATATTTTTAGTTTACTATTTGATACAAAATCAGGACTTTCTGTGAATTTTACAAAATTTAAGTTACAACAAAGGCATTGCCATACTGAATGTGCTTTTTATACATGTGTCTGTTTGTCAAATGTGACAGAAACTATAATGTAAATGTTGTTTTATAAAATCTCATGCAGAAAACATGAGACTCCAACTTTTGACTGTTTTGTAATTTTCACTATGCTAGTATATTTGTTATGCAACCTTTATATTCATCTATCTGTTGTTCTTGGGTAGCACAAGCATTTGTAAAAGTAATTTGAAGTATTAGCAATCTTAACCACTTGACCATGGAGCTTGATGTAAATTATTGAATTAAGTAATAGGCGTTAATCCAGAGCAGTCCTTGAAATTTGCGAAAGTTTCCTTGAAAAGTCCTTGAAAAGTCCTTGAATTTTTTTCTTAGAAAAGAGTGGGAACCCTGTAAATATAAGAAAGTGAATGTTTGTAACTTTGCAATAACTACCCGTATTGTATATCGTAAATAATCGTAAAATCATCTCCTTTTGTATCGATACGTATTGTATCATATAATGACCAATTCGTCTCATCTTTACTTCATACAGTGGCTTTAATATTACATTGTCGAGTCTATATAACCATCAGGGAACATTTTTCCTCTCAGGAGAAACATTCCAGATATGTAGAAAGTTCTAGCAATCTTTATTATGAGGATTGTATATACCTTGTTTTTTATGAGAATATTTTCTTGGTTTGATAAGAGCTTGTTACATCAAGACACTGGTATATAACATTGTTATTATGACATTGTTTCATTTAGGTTGATTATAGCTCCCCAGAAGTCTTACATACTGTTTTATTGTAGATGTTTTATTATGGGTTCCTTCGTGGTATCATGTCTTGGTGTAGTTTTTTTTATGTAAACTTGTTATTACGTTGAGTCATACGAGTATAAAGATGGATAAGTATGCAAGTTTTCCATAGAAATGTTTCCAAAAACAGCATGCTTTTAATGACATTTTTAAATCCATGGTAGCCGCCCGGGTAGCTCAGTTGGTAGCACGCAAGTCTTCTGGTCGAGGAGTTGTGGATTTCATTCCCGTGCAGGGCATACTTTGTGGAGCTTGGAAAACTTTTTTGCCACTTTCAATATTTTTTTTGCCATTTGCGGAATTGGCGAATTGCAGCAGAAACCCTGACCATGGTATATAACATTGTTATTATGACATTTTTCATTTGTGTTGATTATAACTCTCTAGTCTTACATACTGTTTTATTACAGAAGTTTTATGGGTTCCTACGTGGTTTCTTCATGGTATCATGTCTTGGTGTAGTTTTTTTAGGTAAACTAGTTATTATGTTGAGTCATACTGTTGGATTAGTTTGCAAGTTATCCAAAGAAATGTTTCAAAAAACTTTGACTTTTGGTTTTGTTTTTAAATGAAAGGCAAACTGTTTAGTAGACATTTTATTAAAGGCATCCAGATTGGCATTCGGAACTCCTTGGCTATTCGCTACGAATGACCTCGGACATATTTAGACGCCATTTTGGAAAAACCAGTGTTGAAGTGAACAAATACTTGATCATTTAGGCGATGACTGAAGTTTCGTTTTTAGTCTGTAAATTTAAAATTACACAGTTCAATGATATCGATGAACAATATTTGGTTCAATTTAAAACAAATTAATTTGTTTAGACAAAGATCTGTGTGTATACTACAAGAACTATTTTGCGTAACTGTTACTTGCTTCGCCTTGCGTAGGTAGTTAAATCCCAAAAATCCAGGGAAGACCCCCCACAAATCCTTCCGAGATTATTCATTCATGAAAGGTCGAGGTGTTCCGAATGTCAGATTGGAAATCACATCCTCGACTGCTGTGTGACCAAATAAAATTTAATTCATTTTGAATACTAGATTAAATCTTGTCATTTATAGCTTTATACTCTTACAAAAATAATGAAACTGTTTAATACATCAATAAAGTATAAATTGACATTTCTTAGATAATAAGATGTTATATAACACATTTTTTAGTGATGTTTTATTGATGTACAACTTGTAAAGATACTTGGTATTTTTGTTATGTTTTCATGGCTAGTCTTTCATAATACAGTGGAAACTGTTTGAAATGACCTCTGTTTAGAGTCCGAGTTCAATATTTTAATTATCCAAGAAGCAGACTGTAGGGTGTATTATCTTAGTGTCAGGATTTTTTATCAAAGCATAACTAAAATAGACAACTACCAAGTAAAATACATTAGTAAGTTCTGGGTTTGATACTTAAAAAATCTTACGAAAAATATTATCGTAAGTCAATTCCATAAATTTTGCAGTTCAAAGTCAAACATGACTATGTTGTAATAATCAAAAGGTATACAATATTCTACATAATTATATTATATTTGAAATAGATTGGCCAAAATATGACCATTTTATGAATGTTTCTTGCTTTTGACTTACGATAACATTTTAGTTATCGTAAGATTTTAGTGAAAAGCACCACAGGATTCAAATGATACCAAAAACTTTAAGGGAATCCAAATGATTTTTAGCTGGGGATTCCAGATACCAGAAAAATTGCCCTGTTCGTACATGAGTTTGAGATTCTATTAATTGTTAACTACAATTTGTGACTGTAAATTAGAATCCGATGTTGTTTGATTCTGGACACTGGTAAAAACAGTAAGTGTTGCACCCTGGGCAAGTTGGTGCCTGGATTTCAAATATATAGTGTCCCGAAGGGGGTAAGGGTTCAAATCCCAACCAGGGAGGTCATACCCATCCATGAATATTTGACAATTATGTCAATTTTACTCCATTCATAAGGTATATGGAGAAGTTTCCGGTCTTGTGGAAGGGTAGGTGAGTACTGGTTATAGACAAGGGTTTAGAAAAGCTAGGTTAGGTGCGCTGGACACCATAAAATAACCTAAAAAATTGTGTTGACACAGCGTTAAACCCAGCATAAATAAAAAATTGTATCAAATGGTTGGCAATAGAAGAGATGGTTTTACTGTAAAACAATTTGTAGCCAATCTTCATAAGAATAAAAGTCAACTATTACCAGTGTATAACAGATCAAACTGTTACCTAAAGGATGTTGTATATTATTATTATAACGATAAGAAATCAGAATGGGTGGCCTGAGGTGATTGTACTCAGATTATTGTTATATTTTCATGCTTACTATTATTACTTCTATAATTTTTTTCTTGTTTTCCTTCCACCCTGTGGTTCTGAGATATGGTAAGACAAGATAAACTCATTTTGTAGGCTTAGCTGAAATATTTCACATGTTTCCAGTGTTTGTGGCAGGATGGTCTCATATTCTGGTAAAAAAGGAAAATGCGGGTGAAAAAGTATTCTTTTGTTGGGCTTAAGGCTGTAGCAACACATTGTATAGATCATATATGGGCACTCAGTCAACCCACTCAATGCTTTTGAAAAGGCTCAATCTTTAGTTTTAACTATTACTAGATGCATGTATCCGTCAGTGACTAACAACTGCCCTTCAAGGTTTAGAATTAGTGGTAGGATGGAGAATGGCTGTAAAAATAATTTCATGACCAAACTTCATGAAAGTATGACACATCCTGGAATCGAACCTACTATACTTCAATCAGTAGACTTGCATGCTACCACCTGAGCTAGCCAGACGGCTCATTGTCAATGGTATTTGTAGGTTGTGTCGACATCCTCTTGTCCTGAGTAAGTTTTTAATCTTTGGGCGGACAGGCGAGCGGGTGTCCTGTGTTGTTAACAATTGCCTTAAAGTTTTTTATTTACCATATATTTTTGCCATTCATTGTCAGATCTTTATGAAACTTCATAAAATGATTACATACCATGTGATTAACACAATTAGAAAGTAACCACAACTCTACCTGGCTTTATTATGGATTATTTCCCTTTGTAATTTTTGCGTTAAAGTTTTTTCAATATGTTAGCTATCTCTGTCATTTTATGGTCAGATCTTGATGAAAATCTGGCTTTGATGTGGTTTCCACATTATCTTTCTTGTCTTTATAAAGCATTATGTGTATTATGAATGTTGCTGTCACTTAGTGTTTGTATTTGACAGATTGTCTGAAAAATGACAAAATCTGGTCTGTTGATACTGTTGTTTATATCAGTGTTGTTCAAATACTTAAAGTTGGGCCTTTAGTACCACTTCTTGTCAAAGGATTGTGATTTTTATGCAGCTAGCTCACCTAACCTAGCTTTCCCTGACCTTTGTCTATAACTAGCACTCACCTATCCTCCCGCAAGGCAGACAACTTCTTATAACCTATTAATGGAGGAAAAATGACATTACTGCTATTAGTGCTAACTTTCATCTTGGAAGGGTATAATCAGCCTGGGTAAGGCTCAAACCAGCAATCCCTTCAAGGCACTGTATTCCCTATCCTGCATGTAGCCAAATGTGCCATGGACCTGTGTATTAAAAAAAGAAGATGTTGGTTTTTTTTATCAACAACACTTTGATTTTTCACTTAATCTTTCTATTGTGATATTTGGGAATGGATGAAAAACATCTGTAAGGATTCTGTTCTATCTCAGTCAGTAGCACACAAGCCTAATAATTTAGGGGTGTAAGTTTCAGGCCTCCTAATGAAACCTTTAAAACCTTTCAAAACCTTTAATTTCAGAGCAAACCTTTAAAACCTTTACATTTCCCCAGAAAACCTTTAAAACGCCAAAATAGCCTGTAATTCTCACTCAAAACCTTTATATTTGCTCTGACTGGTTGCCGTGCTAGCTTAAAGCAAGTAATGGATTTTGTTCTGCATTTTCCCTACACTGTAAAACAGGAGCTATGTATGATATAAATATGCAGAGAAAATAGGTATACACATTAAATAAGGTATGAATTATAATGCATAATTCAAACAGTATATAACATCAAAAAATGATTTTGGTATGACTGTGGGTTTAATAAAGAAATGAGAACTACGACGAAAATAGCCTTTATTTACTCTTTATTTACACTAAAAGGCCTTTATTTTCATACATTGGAGCCTTTATAAAAACCTTTATTTTTGTTTTGGCCTGCTAGGAGGCCTGAAGTTTGAATCCCAGTGGGGCATACTTAAATTTGGTCATTAAATAATTTCCATTCTTCCTCCTCCCATTGATTCTAAATGTAGGACAGTTGTCAGTCTCTGTAACACCTATTAAGTGGTTAACAGTTAAATCCAGAGATTTAGCTTTTCCAAGAACAGTGAGTAGGTTGACTGACTGCCCTGATATGACCTATACAATGTGTTGCCAAGGCGTTGAACCAATAAGAAAAAGAAAATGTTGTCTGGTTTTATTTGGATGTAATTTGGTCACTTCACCATCTCTGTAGACAAGGGTTATGTAATCATCTTCACTCTAGGGTATTAAGAATATTGTGATAGGAAATGTCGTCTGCTGCAGTCTGTGTTTTCTTGTAACCTTTTGCCAAAATAAAATGATATTGTCCCTGAGCTTGCCACTGTTATTTTGTTAAGTAATTACTTTCTGAATACTGTAAGACTTGATACATTTGTCACACATTTTTATATCCACATAGTTTTGTCTGTGCTTTGTAGAGGCAGTAAGATGTCTCCACACACTTTCAATGAATGCTGTTATCTTTTTATCCCTCAGGAAAAATGTAATAATAACATTCAAATTTCTTAGCCCTGCCCACTCATCTAAATGCTCTTTTAAATGCGTTTTTAGCTCGACTTTACTAGCCTCTGCATCCATATTTCTGATTAACGTTTGTGCAGTAAAATATTTTTACTATAACTTTCTTATTTCCTAAGGTGTCTGCTTCCTTGTCCCCCAGTACTGAACTAGTAGGATAAAGTTTCATACTCAAGGAAACAATGGTGTATGTTTTGGTGGGATTTGACACCATGCCCATCTATTGTAGGAACATTTTTAGAGCACTGTTTCTAGAAACAACTCCCTAGTAGCAATGTTGATTCCATGTTGATAACCCCTGCAATGAGGCCCTTCTACAAGCTAAATCCTCTGCACAACAACAGTTTTTATTACAGTAAAGTTCCGCTAATAAGACCACCTGGCGGTCTTACAGAAAGTGGTCTTAATAGCGAGTCGGTCTTAATAGCGAACCCACCTATTTATATATTGAGTATAACAGTTAGGTATCAAAAATTATTAACGTTGCCAGTGACTATTCATATAGTTAAAATGTCTTGTTAATGGTTACAATGTACAAATAGAAAAAAGAATACTCATGCTATTATTTCCAAACATCTGCATTTAACTTATTAATTTCAGACACTGTTTAAATCACAGTCCTTTCAGGGGCAGATCCAGAATTTTTTTCTAAGGGGGGAGGTTCTTAACTTTTTTGGGGGTCGAACCACAACTACATTATACACTTTCTGCAGAATAATGCAGCACTTAAGTAATAAAAACTACATAACCATTACATCTATTTTAAGCATTGAGAAAAACTATTTAGGAAATTCTAGGGGATGATCCAGACCCCCCTGACCCCCCCCCCGCTAGATCTGCCTGTGCTTTTAATGATATTTTATTAATTCATAATCTAACCAAGAAACTGACTGACAATTTAATTTCGTCACCGCAAAATTCACCAAGTCCGTACCGTCCCAGGACTTTGTACCCATCGTGCTGTTCCGTATACTGGAGTTTATACCTTTCCGACACGATGCTATGTTTAATTTTAATTTTGGCAGTTATTTTAATTTTAACAAATTAAAATTAGATTTGTATGCAAAATAATCAGATAACTGGAACATATTTGCTCAAAACCGTACGCAAGTTAATGAGACAGACGACTTTTCACATAGTTGTAAAGGAAATTCTACTTTCGTTTTCTTTGTTTAGAACGCTCTGTAAGAACGCTTACGTAAGCAGACGAAACGCATTAACAAATTTAGGTTTGATATATCAAACAAAAATCATAAATTATCGCAGTCCGTCTGTTTAACTTTCTTTTTAATTAATCTTAAATTATCAAAAATTAATTCGCAACGAAGTTTAGTTGATTTGAGGGACTAATCGCCGTTTCACTTCATCAAACATTTGCAATCATTGACAATTACATTTACAAACAATTCTTTTGTTATTGATCAATGTTGACGCTGTTTTATCACTTATTTTGTGGTTACTATGGGTATCTTGTCATACCTATTACGTAATTGTATACATGTCAAAAATCAATTAAGTTGTATATACTTGATAAAAAGTTGTTACACAGCGTGTCAACGACTGCTGTAGGCTGGTCGTATTATTGGACCCCAAATTAGTGCAATTAGACTGGTTGGGTCTAAAAAAGCGGTCGTATTACGGAATAGCGGACCGGTCTTATTATCGGACCTCACGACTATTGAAATATATAGAAAATAATTCCGGTCTTTCAAAAACTGCCCGTATTATGTAGTTGGTCTTATTATCGGACCGGTCGTTAGGTGAGACTCTACTGTACTTCCCTTAGGTTCAATGTTAATTGAATTTAACCTCAGCAGAACAGCTTAAGAAATATTGTATTGTAAATTAAATGTCAAATGTAACTGTTAACATCCCTAGAACAATGTTAACAGTAAGATGATATTGAGTTTATTAATGGTCTCTTTGATAATATTGTCCTAGTCAATTAAGATAGCACTTAATATGAGACATTCTGTTGTTTGTATTGGAACAACAAGATCATTTAACTTGACCTGATTTCTTTAAGGAGGTAGCAATTATAAATATTGTATATAAACCCTGGCAATGTTATGACCACATTTATGTATAAAACATGAAAGGTAAGGCGGTGTTAAAACTTAAAATAAGGTCATTTACATTAAATCCTGAAAACTTGGTCAAAGCTCAACAGTTTCTCAGTTTGTAAAATTGGGTTAGAAGGAAAAAATATTTGATATATTTATTGGGTGCCAAAATTTGATAATCAAGTTTCTGTAATTAAGCATGAATTTAGTCTGAATTATTACCCTTTTATTCTTCTGTTTCTAATTCAGTGGTTGTAGGTTAGATACTTAGGTTAGACCTTCATACCTTTCTGGAGTTTAATTATGACAAGTTTTCATTGTCCATACTCTGGCCTACTGCTGTAAGTTGAAAATAAGTAGGACAGATTTCAGCTTTTATGGGAGCATACATGTATGTCCCTGATTAAAAGCTTGAGAAATCAAGGTCCATAGAGGGACAGTGAGTATCACTTTAATGACTGATAAAAATATTGAAACGTGGCATAGAGCATGATTGGGCTGCAGCGTTTCGATTTGATGCTATGAAAATTGATTGCAATGGCACCAATTCAATTTAGATCGGGACTCGGGATTTCCGATTAGATACCAACCGACGTGTCTATAAAAGTTATAAGGATGAAAGCCAAAACATGAACTGGGGATGAATAAATCAGTACAAAAGTTCATTTTTCTCATTCATCTTGTTCTGAAATAAATGTTGAAAATTTCAATTACAATTTCATTTAATCAAATATTACATAGTATTAAGCTCAAGTAAATGAATTAATGTATAAATATTATTTGGTATTAACTATACTATTAAAAGAATCAAATCCAAAGAAAAATAATCCAATCCATTGAATCAACATTCTGGTGAGTTGTTGCAGCCTCAGAGCAGACTACAAAATTAATGCCGGGACAACCAATTTCTAGTTCGGGCAACCAAAAATTTCTTTTGAGCAAATTTCTACAAACAAGATACAGTGCTAGCTGCTAAAATGACCTGTTCGGGCAACCATTTTCATACCCTTATGTCACTAGGACTGTTAGAGCATGATATTACACAGTTTTACTGTAAACTAATATGACATGATGTTTGATTTTTGACCTGATATGTTTCTATTAGTCTAACACTTGACTTTTAGATCATTTATTACATGTTATATGAGTTCTACAAGTGTTCTCTGATTGATTTTGTTAAACTCTTATATTTGTTTGATCTTAATGTTCTCTCATCTCATTTGAGGATTCCCTGACATTAATCTTCTCTATCTCGTTTTTAAGGTCATGGATATTTTTATACTTTTGAAATGGTCTTGCCAGGCTAGCTCAGTCGATAGCACACAAGTCTACTTATTGAACGGTCATGGGTTTAATTCCTTGGATGAGCATACCCAGAATTCTCATGGAGACTTGTCAAAAAGTAATTTTTTTGGCTATTCTCCCTCCTACCACTTATTCTAAAATCTAAATCATGTTGGGCAATCGTCGGTCACTGATGGATGAGCCTTATAACTGGTTAGCTTTTTCCTCTGGATAAAGTCTGCATTAACTCTCTTAACAGTGCATATTTCTTTGTCCCTATATTCTCTCCCCTTATTTTCCTCACTGTCCCCTTTTCTTGCTGCCCCCTTTTTTCTCTGCTCATTTTCCTGTGCCTGCTTTCTAATTACATGTAATAAAAGAGAGAATGTAGACAAGTTTTTGCCCTGACTCATCAAATTAGTTTAAATAAGCAGATATTGATTCTCAGTTGACGGATTATTATAACAAGTAAGCCATTAACGAGGTGACCAACTAATTATCAGATATGTTTCTATTAATTAACGAGTTTTAACTATACAACCAGAATAACGTATCATCTGTAAGGTGTTTATTATCAGCTCTGGATTTCATGTTGATTGATGGAATAATACTTTCAGGCTGAAACAAGAAAATGTTCTACAGTTCAACAGTCTATATAGTTACAATATGGAAATGGTTGCCCGAACAGGTCATTTTAGCAGCTAGCTCTGTTTGTAGAATTTGGTTGCTTGAAAGAAATTTTGGTTGCCTGAGCTAGAAAATGGTTTTCCTGGGCAACAGGACACCCACTAATTTCGAAGACTGGTTCTATGTTAATCCACTAATAGGGTAACATAAGCTGCAAGCATTTTTATCCTCCACTCCCTTTCTCTCCTTTCTGTTCATTTTTCTCCCCTTAGCTCCTTTCTCTCTCCTTTATGACTATCCAAGAACACTAGCACAAAATAAGGATAGGATACTGTCAGGCTCTTTAAAGATGACATACATGGTCTAAGGAAATTGGACATAGATATAGCCCCATACCTTTTCGCCTTATGATTTAAAAAAACAACAACAACTTTGTTCATGATAAAATATTTTGTATTTTTACCCCACAGTTTTGTATGTTAAAGAAAGTAATCCATTGTAATTGATAAATATATTTGTAAAAGGAAATTGACATAAAAATTTATGTTTCATCTCAAGTCGGTGCTAAATTGATGAACAGCATTCTCAAGTATTCCCTGGCAGTTAAAAGTAAAAATAAATCGGCTTTCAAATTTAATGTATTTGATGCAGTTTTTGGAAATTTTCGTAACATTAATTTTAACATTATCATGACATGAATTAACTATTAACGTTAAAAATTATCTTATGAACGTGACTTTTTTTCTTGTTTCCGTGGCGACCAGTCTTGTTCTAGTCATTACTGAGTGCAAACACCTGTTTAAAGGTACAGTCTGAATGAGTTATAAAAATATACTGATGGAACTATTTGTGGATTTTGTTCCTAAGGATTTATTGATTGAGTCTTTAGTTGTGGTAAATTATATTTGTCTGGGCCTAGAAATTAATGGATGGGCAAATAAAATATTTTGAGAAAATTTAATGGTAGTAAAAGTGATGGGCTGAGTATTAGTTATAATGGAAAGTGAGCTGGTTTTAGCTTTCAATGGTGAAAAATAAGTGCAGTAAAGTTCTGCTATTTGAAGACCATCAAAGTAAAGCAGGAGCAGTAGCAGTAGCAGTAGTAGGAGCAGTGGTCCAGCGGTAGGATGCGGGCTTAATGATTGAGAGGTCCCGAGTGTGATTCCTTGAGCAAAAAATTAACCTACAGTTGTTCCACTCTACCCAGGTGTAAATGAGTACTCTGAGGAATCGCCTGTCTGAGGGTGATTTCAATGATCAGGGTTTTCTTACAAGATTGTAAAGTCAGCTGAACAATTGTGTGGAAGCAGACTTTAAACCACACTTTTAACTTTTTAAGTTTGAAAGCAAAATGATACAAAGTCAGACTAGCTTGAAATAAAAAACATGAAAACCAAATGATGAGTACAGGATAAGCGTTTCTAGGGGACAAAGATCATTCTATATTCAGCGAAATTTCCATTGAAGGCTTTGGTTTTAAAATGAAGTTTGAACTTTTTGCTAGTTGATTTATGATTTTGAATTACTAGGTTTGATGAGTAGATAAATTTATTGTTCTTTTTCCTGCTATTGTAACTATTGTAATTTCCATAAAGAATGAAAATCTTGATGTTTTATGATAAACTCTCCTAAAATTTCAAACTTTTGACATTTTTATTTCACCATTTTGTATGAAATTTGACATGTTGATAGAAAAGCGTGCTGTTGCCGACAGCTTCGTGCCATTGTCGACAGTTTCCATTTCTTTCTTGTGGAAAAATAAAAATTAAAATAACTAATAAATATGTGAATGGATCCACCCATCTCGACTGAGAGGTTATTGCTGGAGTAAATTGTTTCCGTCACTCACGGAAACCAATATATCTTATCTGAGAATAATTGTTTGTTTTGGGTGTTGGTGTTTTTTTGTCTGCAAGTCTGAAGAAAATGAGTAGTGGTTGTTGTTGTGTGATTAAATTGGGTTTTTTTTCACAGCCATTGATGATACTTACTTCTGTATGAATGGTATAAGCAAGCCAAGGACTGTCAGTTAGAATTAGGGCTATCACGATTTACTGGTTTATATCCAATTAGATTCAATTTCTTTGAGAGATAAATTTCAATTTCGCAAATTGGTTATTTTTTTCTTCTATAAAATCACTGGGTTTAGTTGATTGCTTTACAAAAGGTTTTTTACTTTGAAGTGGGTTAAAATGCAGTAAAAAGATGTTAACATGTTATTCCAGTTGCTTGTTCAATTCCCCGAACATTCCAAAAGGTTCCATAACGTTAGGGTGGGAACAACTCAAACAAAAGACAACTCTACCCAAGACAACTTAATCCCTTACTAAGGAGTTGAGTAGTTCCAACTTTAGGTAGATCCACGCACTGAGTTGTCTTTGGGTTGAGTTGTCCCATGTCTTTAACATTCTCTAACAGTCGTTAATGAACACGCTGCTGGTCTACTTTGTTTCTGGTGTGTTTCATTCGGGTTCAAATTATTTCTTTTTTTTTTCAATTGATAAGGTACCGTTACTGATGAATTTTATTCAACTGTCAGTGGTGCAAACTTTAGTCCCACTGATTTAAATACTTGATATTTGTCAATAATCTCTTTACATAAATATGGTGAATACAGAGGTATCGAAGAGTGGACTTCACAATTTATGTAAAAAATACTGTGTATTTAAATCAGCAGGGTTAATGCATGTGCCACTGACAGTTGAATAAATTTTACCTATAACACTTTCAAGAACCTGATGCTTTCTTGCTGTCTGTAAAACTCATTTTGTTTTCCCTTAAGTCTGTTTTGCTGTCTTAATATACACACTTGTATATACAATTCCACACAATTTTTGCAAGTGTCTGCTTTTTAATTCTGTCTCAGGTACACAGTACCAGACTGTATTAAGTCTAGCCTCCATATGTATATAGATAAAACATTCTCTCCTGCAGTTTTTTCTGTATCTCTTCATACTTAAGAAAGTTACATAACAATGTTAGAAAATATTGCAAGGTTTTCTTTTCTTGTACCCATTTACTTTGACATGCTGTTTACCCAAAGTAGCGGGGGTGGCTGAGGGATGGGGCTTGTCAGTGGAAAAGTAGGGAAGTTTTTCTGATGGGAGGGGCCAGATTGGGGATTAGGGCAGTCTTTAGAATGTCGTGGACAAAAATAAATGAGAAGATGCCAGTGGGGCTGGACTAGTCCTAAGTGTGGAAGCCTACTTTATCTGAAAGTAAAGAGCATGTTTGAAAATGGAGATGGTCATTTAAACTCTTGTTTTACTAAGCATGGGGACAGACTTGAAACAAGTAAATCAGGAAATCTTTCATCTGAAAGGGGTGCCCCTGATAGTAGGGGAGGGGTCAAAACAACTTACTCTTGAAACTTAAAGATACATGGCTTATAACTTTGAATCTCAAAATTAGATTCAATATCATACTCACTTCAGAAATTTGGTGTCTTATCTCTGAATCTTATCAGTCATAGATTTTTTCTGTGTTTTAATCCCCTCTGGATTCTGGAACTTTCTCCCTGTACCAATCTAATACATGTAATAAGCTAAGTAACAACTATTTCTATTATGTATTAATGCCATTAACCTGAGATGATACCAACCATGTGTGAAATGTATGTGCTGCGATGTTTTACCGATTTTTTATGTTGCTTGAGCTGAGCTTTTGTGTGCTCTGAATTTTTGCCAAATTACTCGAAACAGTGTGTATTACAAATGATCCAAGATTAATATAATTTGCTAATTGCTTATTTTATCAATTAGCCGTGTGTTTCACCTTCTGTTTTGTATTATTTACTTGAAAAAAAAGTTCTTTGAGATACAAAAAAATAGTTTCTAAGTAAAAGATAAAATAACTGATCCCCACATGTTTCCTGCTCTTCATTAATTTCATTTGTAATTGTTTTGAATGATGATGAAAAATCATGAATGAAACCAAATTTTTTTAGCGCAGTTCGTTATTTTGCTGCGTTTTTGTGGCGTCTGGGTTGTATTTTGCGGGGAGCATTACCGGTGGAAATCATAAATCAATGTAAAATAATAACTTATGACTAGAATTTTTTATGCTGTCTGCTGCATCATGGAGTTTTTCTATCTTACCTATGGTGCTTGCTCTTTAGTATTAATTTCTTTTGCACATTGAGTCATGTTTTGAGTTAAGAAGCAGATGGCAAATTGTTAATGACTCAGTGGCATACAACTGCATGAAAGTTCATAGTTTATATTTAGAATATGATTTCTGAATAAAGTATAGTTTATATCATAGTTTTCTTTGAACTCACATTTTCTTCTCTTAACTTGCATTTTCTGCTGGCCTACATACCAGCAGATGTCATCTGCTGGTGAAACACTACCTTGAGTTCTGAATCAAATCCATCTGAACTAAGGTACTGTCTAAAATAGCCATAAATCTGTACACAGTGGCAATACTATGTGCCTATGGCATCACAAATGCTACCTTTTGAAGAAGAAAATGGTGAAAAATCAGCCTGGACTCAAAACATTGAATAGCTGTAGATCTTTTTCATTCTTAACTGATTTCAATGATACCTACATGGCTAAGCAGAAAAGTGTATTATATTTGCTGCACATATCATCTACAACGCCAGTTTTATACTTTTTGCTTACACCCTGAATTGAGATTTTCTCTGAATGAATCATTCAACTTAGTCCTGCAAACACCAATCTGATTAAAACCCGATCTAAAATTTTACACTCGCATACTCGCTAATTTAGATCTGGCCTTTTCCAAAGGAAGGTCACGTTCAGGTGACCTTTTCTCATCATAATATTCATGACAAAATTGTTATGATAAGTAACTTGTTTACATCGCCTACGTCACGCAATTTGAAATGAGCCGCCCAATCGCAGACTGTGAATAATACTGCTGTTAAATAAGCATGCAAACCTTGGTCTAAAAATAGAAATTACGAAATCAAAATGTGTTTAATAGTGTTTTCGTCTAGATGAAAGCTACGCATTGATTGGTCGATACAAAGTTCATCTCGACGTGACCTTCCACGGAGAAAGTAGAGAGCCTGTACGACAACGCTCTACAGGATATCTGTTTACGGAGAGTGTGCAAACACTAGACTAATGTTATGTATGTCTACTAGACACCTTGGTGGGCCCATATTATCAAATGTCTTATGACTTGAAATTATAAACCACACTACAAGTATACATGTATTTTATCTCTAAATTATTGTAAGATTTTTGATAATATGCTGCCTTGACCAATATAAAATGATATCCTCTAGGAGTAGACTCCTAACTTGACTAGTAAGCATGTTCTCTGGACACTTGTATGATATAATTATGTCCTCTAGGAGTTGACTCCTAACTTGACTAGTAAGCATGTTCTCTGGACACTTGTATGATATAATTATGTCCTCTAGGAGTTGACTCCTAACTTGACTAGTAAGCATGTTCTCTGGACACTTGTACAATATAATTATGTCTTCTAGGAGTAGACTCCTAACTTGACTAGTAAGCATGTTCTCTGGACACTTGTACGATATAATTATGTCTTCTAGGAGTAGACTCCTAACTTGACTAGTAAGCATGTTCTCTGGACACTTGTATGATATAATTATGTCTTCTAGGAGTAGACTCCTAACTTGACTAGTAAGCATGTTCTCTGGACACTTGTACGATATTATTATGTCTTCTAGGAGTAGACTCCTAACTTGACTAGTAAGCATGTTCTCTGGACACTTGTATGATATAGTTATGTCTTCTAGGAGTAGACTCCTAACTTGACTTGTAAGCATGTTCTCTGGACACTTGTACAATATAATTATGTCTTCTAGGAGTAGACTCCTAACTTGACTAGTAAGCATGTTCTCTGGACACTTGTACGATATAATTATGTCTTCTAGGAGTTGACTCCTAACTTGACTAGTAAGCATGTTCTCTGGACACTTGTACGATATAATTATATCTTCTAGGAGTTGACTCCTAACTTGACTAGTAAGCATGTTCTCTGGACACTTGTACAATATAATTATGTCTTCTAGGAGTAGACTCCTAACTTGACTAGTAAGCATGTTCTCTGGACACTTGTACGATATAATTATGTCTTCTAGGAGTAGACTCCTAACTTGACTAGTAAGCATGTTCTCTGGACACTTGTACGATATAATTATGTCTTCTAGGAGTAGACTCCTAACTTGACTTGTAAGCATGTTCTCTGGACACTTGTATGATATAATTATGTCTTCTAGGAGTTGACTCCTAACTTGACTAGTAAGCATGTTCTCTGGACACTTGTACGATATAATTATGTCCTCTAGGAGTTGACTCCTAACTTGACTAGTAAGCATGTTCTCTGGACACTTGTACGATATAATTATGTCTTCTAGGAGTAGACTCCTAACTTGACTAGTAAGCATGTTCTCTGGACACTTGTATGATATAATTATGTACTCTAGACACTTGACCAATGTAAGATATATTATCATTGTTAGTTCCAATTAACTCTAACCTCACCATAGAACAGGTATCCATTATGTTAATTGTCTTGTTTTCAGTAATTATTTGTTGTTTATCTATGTCGTTACCAGTGTTGTAATTCCTCGTTATCTGATGGTCATTGACCATATCATTAGTAGATCTAGAGGTAATGTAGGGCTTGTCTAAAGAGAGGTTATATACTGAGCTTATTGTTAAAATCTGCTTATACAAAACTTCATATGACATCCTTCAATTATGTCTGATTATGGATCTGCATGTGATAGTTGATGTACTTCTGATGCAGCATCAGTGTGGGAGTGTAGTTCTATTTTGGAACAACAATTGCGGCCACAGTTTCTGCAGGAGAAGTGAATGTCAATATCAGATGTAGAGGTATTTCTGAATTCTGATCTTTCGTTGATCTCTCTTTAGTTGGTTGGCAATATGAAGATTTTCTTAGCCTCTATGCAGTGCCCTGTGTTTTTTGTGCCGCCATGCTGAACCATCTTTGACAAGTTCCTCCCAATTGTTTTGTGTCCATATCGAGTGACTTCATATCTCTCTGACTAACTATGTTT
The DNA here is from genome assembly GCA_025267735.1 of Mactra quadrangularis. Classification (NCBI taxonomy): domain Eukaryota; kingdom Metazoa; phylum Mollusca; class Bivalvia; order Venerida; family Mactridae; genus Mactra; species Mactra quadrangularis. The sequence goes on along the minus strand of CM046311.1, from coordinate 41,258,081 downwards.
GTAACAATGGACAATTTCTCAGAGAAATACCCGGTAGTATCTAATTGTTCATTGTATTTCTTATGTTTTTTCCTTGACAGATTTTTTAGCTATTTAATATTGAGAGATTGAAAATGACCCAATTTTCAAATCAAGGGAAATAGTTATAAAATTACCCAATTTTCAAATCAAGGGAGATAATTATAAAATTACACTATTTTCAAATCAAGGGAGCTAATTATTATTAAAAAAAACTATTTTTAAATCAAGGGAGATAATTATTATAAAAAACACTATTTTCAAAATAAAGGATGTAATTATTATAAAATAACACTTTTTATATCAAGGGAGATAATTATAAAATAACACTATTTTCAAATCAAGGGAGGTAATAAGTATATCATTTTTCTATATAACTTTTTATCAATACATTTAATATATTAGAATTTACCAACAAACACCAGTACAATTTAACTTCTTTTATTCTGACGTTTCAGCGTTTTTATCAATACATTTGCAACAGAATGTTGTTTTATAAGTTTATTTTTGATAATTGATTTACATGATCAAATAAATGAGAACCATTATGTTTTGTTATCATTTATCATGGTTTTGAATTATTATAATAATTGTAAATTGACATAGGGGGAATTCTACCTTAAAAATCTTAATTGTTGGGTACTTTCACTTAAATGGCTCAAGGGTAATCTGGTTAGTCTATAATTTCAAAACCCGGGTCGATAGCGCAGTTGGTAGCGCACCGGGATTTGGAATCTCGTGCCCGAGGGGATGCGGGTTCGAATCCCACCCAGGGAGGTTATACCCTTCCATGAAAATTTGTCAATAATGTTGATTTTCCTCCATTGATTAGATAATATGGAGAAGTTTCCGGCCTTGTAGGCGAGTACTGGTTATAGACAATGGTCCAGGAAAGCTAGGTTAGGTGCGTTGGACGCCGTAAAATAACCTAAATTGTGTTGACATGGCGTTAACTCCAATAGATAAATGAACAAATAAATAAAACTATAATTTGAAACAAAAGTTGGATCTCACCTTAGTAACGTTTGGTCTCAAATGTTTCCTGTGGTCTCCTGAATGGCTCTGTGTCAAGAAGGACTGTTGTCAACCACGGTTGAGGGTGAAAATTTATAAAATGTTAAGCAGTATAATTTATTCAATTACTTTCTTACTTTGTTTCTGACATGAAGAGTAATCCTTGAAAATGTTGTAAATTTCATCTACATTCATTTAAAAATTGTTTAATTACTATGCTCTTTAAAATAGGTTGTAAAAATTATGTAGAAACTTCAAAGCACTTGACTTTTTACATTATTTACAATAATATTGCTTGTTTATAGTGGCTAGAAGTTAATTAAATTCCAATTAGGGAAACTTTATGTCAATAGATTTTCTGGAAGTCTACAAAATATTTGCCTGAGGTACTGTGGTGAGTCCAGGGTTTTTTTTGAAGGAAGGAATCAGCATTTCAAAAGGTTTGGGGTCAGTCAGAGACATTTTTATTTGAATGGGGGAAATAGTTTTGTGGAGCTCACCAAGAATAACTTCTATCTAATGCTTGATGATCTTGTGACCTTGCATAATTTGTAAGAAAAAATCAATTTTTGGGGTGGTGAATGGGGGCTATATTCAGGGTTCGACACTAACAGTGTTCCTGGATTCCAAGGATCCCAAAAAACTTGGGAGGAATCCGAGTGATTATTCTCAGCTTAGGATTCTGTCAGGATCCCTGAAAATTGCCATGCATTGTTTATTACAGAGGCTAGCATTGCAACTGCTGTAAGCTATACACCAATGAGTTCACAAAATATTTTCATTTCCAAAGTTTATTGATTTCTAGAATTAACTGCAATATAACTACATTACAAGTGGCGCTTAATTAGAATTAATTTTACACTTAAAAAGTAATTAAGAACATGCCAGACAAATTTTAATTTGTATCTCTTTTGTTTGTATCACTATTCATTTGTAAGCATGTTGATTTATGTGGAGTTTTTTGCAAAAAAGGGTTTCTAATTGGTAGATCTTTGTTGTGGAAGGTTATACATTTCTATGAAAATTCTGTAGTAAATATTTTATACAACAGCCGGGCTTCTACTGTTTGTGGTTTCATTACTGAATAATATTTTCAGAATCTTATGATTACCTTGTAAAAGGGTTAAAACTAGTACTGTTAGAGAAGAATTGTCCAGGAAAGCTAGCTTGCTAAGTGGGGTACCATGTATAACCTAATTATCGAAGTAAAAAATATCAAATAATGAATCACCATGATAAAGTAAGCATGGTGTATTTTACCATCATTGTTCTTTGTAATGTGTTTGATAGATCTATTATTTAATAATTAATACGTCTCATATTACATCATATACTCTTAAATCCCTTAGTTACCATGGCAACTGTACAACATTATTAAGAATTATAGAAATAATTACCGAGAATCCATTGGGAGAAAAACCTAAATCATGCTTTGTTAGAAAACTTGTCTGAGTAAAAATGATAATTACAACTTTTTACATTAAAGAAAACATATTTGGTGAAGACAGATTTTTTATGCTGTCGTGCTAGAATTCACTGGAAACTTGATTTGATTTTTTTCTTTTGGTTCGATTTTTTTCTTTTGATTAGATTTTTTTTGTACTTGATTCATTTAATTGTATTGTTTTCAAAAAAGTACAATAATATGTTCATTTGAGCTTATATTGATAAAATAAGATTGTTACTTTAAAATTCATAACATTTATTTTAGATCAAAATAAGTGAAGCAAATTAATTTTCGTAGTAATTTATTTATCATTAGTTTATCATCGTACTTGTAAGCCTTAAATCCTTATAACTTCTATAAACAAGTGAGGACATTATCAAATCGAAAGAACCGCGGCCATGTCGTAGTCAGCATGTCTGACTTCGAATCTGAAGATGGCGGGTTTGAGCCCAGTTGCGGTAGGTCATACCCTATACATGAGTTGTCGGCCTTGTGGTAGGGTAAGTTAGTACTGTTGATAGAAAAAGTGTCCGGGAAACCTATAGAAGGAAGAGCTGACCGTTGTATATATGACCTAAATATGTGTTGAATAAGACGTTAAAACCAATTTAAAAAGAATCTAATTGAAAATTGCGGCTTCCACTTTTTTCATTTTGAAATTTATTTGGCACAACTTAAATTGCCAGTTATAGCTTTATACTCATAATTCTTCATCCAATGAATATTTGTATCTGTTAAATAAACTTCCCTGGTTATTTTCTTGGAGTAGTAAACATTGTTAGATAACTTGATTGTGGTAAAAATTGAATATCTTTTTGTTATCTCTAAAATTACTAACCAAAATAAACTACAACTGCATGAATAGCTTAGAATAGAAAATATTAAAAAATAAATGAAATTGCGTCATAAGAAATCAAGTATGGTTGAAGATTTAGTATCACAGCTTCAGAATGAGATTTTGGTTGTAAATTGAATTTTTTATCAATGGCAGACTGTTTTTGTGTAGTGGGGCGAGACTGGGTGCAGGAAAGTGAAGGGGGGGGAACTGACTTGTTAGCAAGAGGTCATGGGTTTGAAACTTGCACATCTTACTAAAATGTTCCTCTCTCTAATGAAATCCCAAATGTAAATTTCAAGTTACTTGCAAAATGCATTGTAAATTTATTGGACTCAAAATTGTTATTTGAACCCCAAGTTAAAGTTAAACCAAGGTTTTTGAAGTCTGCTTTTAGTATTCGCTATTCAGTTAATATTTGGCCCTTGACACACCAACTGATAACATACGACACAGATTGCAGCCACATCATAGTTACAGTGTGTTGTAAAGAAGTAATAGTTTGAGTCCCAAGGAGAAACATTATAATATGCCTCCATCCCTGTTGTATCCACCTGCAAGCTGATTGTATTATTAATGTTTTGTTCTTTTATCATTTTCTATTATAACATTCAAGTGATGTTTGCAGGTTTTTAGATAAAATTGTGACACTTTTATAATAATTGCTTTGTTCAGGTGAGTCTTAGATTGATATAGAAAATAGTTTTAAAGGCTTTTATACGGTACCTTTATAGTCAAACCTGTGCATACCTGTCAGATGTTGGACTCGCAAAAAACCAAGATTGTTTAAGAGAGGTTGTTTTTGTGAACATACATAAATAGAATTAAAAGATTGTTGTTTTTTGTGCATACCTGTCAGATGTTGGACTCGCAAAAAACCAAGATTGTTTAAGAGAGGTTGTTTTTGTGAACATACATAAATAGAATTAAAAAAATGTTGTTCTTAGACAGGTTACTCTTTAGAAAAGACATAAGTAGAAACAAAAAGGAAATTGTTTAAGAGAGATTGCTTTAGCAAACATATAAATACATGTAGGAACCAAATAAGTGATTTAAGACATGTAGCTCCTTAAAACACATAAACAGCAACAAAATAGCTGCTAATACACATGACTTCCTCAAATACAAAAATTCTAATTTGAAGATATTTTTACATGACTGGTTATTTCTTTAAGCTGTATCCCTTACAATATTGAAGTGGAAACGGCAAAACCACTGCTGACAATATAGACCAAGGTTAACATGTGCAGTAATTCAGTATGATGTGGTGGCTGCAAAATTTGGCATTCAATCTTTGGTCTCTCTAAATATAACTATGAAATGCTCCATATTTAAGACATAATTATCCTGTCCAGTCAACGAAATGAGTGGGTGCCCAGGACAAATAATATCTAGTTTGGGCGACCAAATTTCTACAACAAGCTATAGTGCTAGCAGCTAAAATGACCTGTTTGGGCAACCACTTTCATATCTTAATTTCGTAGACTGCATTTCCATTAAAAAAGGAGATTAAATGTAATACAGGTGGCTGGTATGCTGATTTGTATTTAATAACTCCGGTAAGCATTTTGAACGTAAATATACCTAAGATTGACCATGGAATGCTCCATATTTTAGACAAGTCCATTTTAAAATTCAGCAGATTAATAATCATAGGGGACTACTAACTTTGGTCCAAATTACTGTATGCCGAGGGGTGTTTCACTTAGCTTACATTAAATTAAAGTGCCCCTGATATAAGACAAGTCTATTTTAAAACTTCAGTAGATAAATACAAATGACTTCTAACTCATATCTGACTGTATAAAATACTTTCAATGGCACCATCCAGCTGAGGCGGACCCACCTGGAATTTTATTATCAGACTACTTGAAAGAAATCTGCATTGTATGTTGAGGTGTAATGGGTTTTAATGAATGAATTTTGCACATTTTGTAACATATGTTTTATACATAAATAAAATCATTATCTTTATACTGAATCATACATCAATATTATATTTATAGTGGTACCTGCTTTAATAAACACCCTAAACACTACCTACTTGGCCAAAACTATCTGAGCCACAACCATGTCTATGGTAAAACTGCCTGGCTAGCTTAGTTGGTAGCATGCAAGTCTACTGATCAAGGGGTTGTTGGTTCAATTCCCTGACTAGGCATACTTTAACAGAGTTTGATCATGTCTAGGCATACTTTCATGGAGTTTGATCATGGAGTTTGATCATGTCTAGGCATACTTTCATGGAGTTTGATCATGTCTAGGCATACTTTCATGGAGTTTGATCATGTCTAGGCATACTTTCATAGAGTTTGATCATGTCTAGGCATACTTTCATGGAGTTTGATCATGTCTAGGCATACTTTCATAGAGTTTGATCATGTCTAGGCATACTTTCATAGAGTTTGATCATGTCTAGGCATACTTTCATGGAGTTTGATCATGTCTAGGCATACTTTCATAGAGTTTGATCATGTCTAGGCATACTTTCATAGAGTTTGATCATGTCTAGGCATACTTTCATAGAGTTTGATCATGTCTAGGCATACTTTCATAGAGTTTGATCATGTCTAGGCATACTTTCATAGAGTTTGATCATGTCTAGGCATACTTTTATAGAGTTTGATCATGTCTAGGCATACTTTCATAGAGTTTGATCATGTCTAGGCATACTTTCATGGAGTTTGATCATGTCTAGGCATACTTTCATAGAGTTTGATCATGTCGAGGCATACTTTCATAGAGTTTGATCATGTCTAGACATACTTTCATAGAGTTTGATCATGTCTAGGCATACTTTCATAGAGTTTTATCATGTCTAGGCATACTTTCATGGATTTTGATCATGTCTAGGCATACTTTCATGGAGTTTTATCATGAATTGATGTCTACAGCCTTTCTCCCTCCTACCACTGATTCTAAATAATGTAGGGCAGTTTCAGTGACTGACAGAAATATGAGCCTAGCAAAAATCCAGAAATTTAGCCATTCCAAGAATGGTGAGTAGGTTGACAACCAGTTGTGATATAACCAATGCAATATGTAAAACCTCTCCCCCCCCCCTTCTCCCCAAAAATAATCTCCTACTTCTGACTGTGGAAGAAAAGTTTCACTGTACTTGTAAGAACTGTAATAATGTAAATGCACCAAGTTGATGCTGAAACTTGTTAGCAGTGATATTGTTTCTCAAAAACTTACTTCACTTACACTTTAATATAATGGCAACACCCCATTTCCTTGATAGAAAATAAGATTGAATGAATTAGTCGAAGCTATTACATAAATTTATCGAACATTTCAAACGGCTTGAAATAATTTTATTTTCTAACATATGCATGTTATCAATTTGTTGCATATTACAAAATACATTTGGTACGATACATTTCTATGCTAAATTAATATATGGCTTATATCTGTCTTAAATAAATTTGTCGCTAGACATGATAAATGGGAAAAGTGATTTAGAGAATACCATGGTTTTCATTTAGAGAATCTTGTTGAGTTATGTTTAGAAACTGATTCAAAGAAATGAAAATGCCAAGATACTGATAAAATTTACTTATTTTATTTTTCAGCTAATATATTGTAAATTTTCAGATAATACTCCATATATTTTTAGCTAATATTTCATATATTTTCAGCTGATATATTTAATATTTTCAGGAAATATATTTTAAATTTTCAGATAAAATTTCATATATAATGTATTTTCAACTAATATATTGTATACTTTCAGGTAATATATTACATTTTTTCAGCGATTATATTTTATTTCTTCAGCTAATATTGTAAATTTTCAGATAATTCATTTCAGCTTTTAAATTATATATAGTATATATTCAGCTAATATTTTCTAAATTATCTATTTTCAGTGAAAATGTCATGTATTTCAGCAATTGATTAATATATTGTAAATTTTCAGCTAATATTTCATGTATTTTAGCTAATGATCCGATCGATATATTTTTAGCCAATAATTATTATTTTGTATATTATAAGATGATGTTCCATATATTTCCAGCTAATAATTGATATGTTGTATATATTTTCAGCAAATATATTTAATATTTTCAGCTAATATTTTTATATTATATATTTTCAGCTGATATATTGGATGATGTTACACCAGATATAGAAAGTGCAGATCTAGATTGTGAATGTGTTGGTGGTGGTAGAATAAATCATGAACCTAACAAGAAGAAAATAGAAATATTTGGTTACTCACAGGTTTGGGTCTATTTTTGTTTGGGGAGGGTTGCTAAGTGACACATTGTATAGTGGTGGTCAGTCAACCTATTCACCATTCTTAGAAAGGCTAAATCTCTGGATTAAGCTGTTAACCAGTTACTTGGCCCTTACTTTTTTCAGTGACTGACTACAGTCTTACATGATTTAGAATGAGCAAGCCAGGCTCTTTTTGTATCTCCACGTGAAATAATTTGGAAGATGAGAGTTAAGTACAGATGAAAAGTACAGGATACAGAGTACAGACCTTTATACCGTAACTGGCGTTACGGTGTCTAAATGATAGATCACATACGACAGATTGACCGAGTGCACTTCCGTCATAATTATGATCAATTTGCTAAATGAGTATTTGCACTAAGAAGTCAGTTAGCTTTTGAAATGCAGACTAGAAACATGTAGTTTAGGATAAATAATTATTAAGATGTTCGAGCACTGTTAGCGGCCAGTTACATATAAGTTTGGAACATTGCTTTGAATCTGGACTTAGATGTTATGATAGTATGTTTGTAAACAATAACGATCACAGACCCTTATTAAACGTCATATACAAGCTTGTGTTGTTATAAACTGTATCCTAAGTATTTATGTTGGTATTGTGTACCAGAGACATGATTCACACAACAGTGTGACAAGGTACTAAACTGTAGCATACCACTACACCACACCTTGAAAAGTGCTTGGATTTTAAGATCTACCTTGAAAATGCTTTTAAATGTTTCAAAATGCTTTTTTTCATTTGCAACCTTGAAAAATACTTGAAAAGTGCTTATTTTCAGCCCAAGAGTGCATGACTATTATTTATAGTCTAATTTTCAATGCTCTATTTCTAAAATAATTAACAGTGTATGTGCCACAGATTTGTTTTGACATCCAGCCGACATTTTACAGACATCATGCTAGCAAATAAATATGTCTATCAAACGTCTTTGTCTTCCAAGTACCACTTGGTGGAAGATGCAGACTCTCACCTATACAGGTGCATTGTGGATTATAAAAGAAATAGCCATCTTGTCGTCTCAGCCAAGAAAAACAGTGCTTGAATTTGGCTTTTTTTGTCCATGAAAAATGCTTAAAAAGTGCTTAAACTTTGTCCCTAAAATTCTGTATGAACCCTGAAGTGGTGTATTTACAGAAGTTTGTAATGTATTAATCTGTCCCAGGTCAATTTGCAATAACTGTAGTAAGGTACCAGATCTCATACTTTAGAATGATAAAATTTGAGAACTAAAATGTTTCATAATTAAACTTTAATTAGTATAAATTTAATTGACTTAAAATAAGGTACAAGTTTACAGAAACTGGGTAAATAGTGACTAATCAAAGTTGTTGGAACTAAAGTGTTTCACAATTAAAAATTTAATTTATGTTAAATTAGTGTAAACTAATTAGCTTTTAAAGTAGGCTTCTGTCGGCTCTCACACATTGAAAAAACATTGAAAACATAACAAAATATAACAAACTAGCTGTGAACATTGTTAAAACAGAGTCATGTTTGCCAAAATGCTTGTCATGAGAAATGCTAAACAAGTAATATAGAGTCAGTAAACCTGGCATTGTGAAAATGTAATATTTGTAATAACAATCACTGTGAGGAAGATCGTCCCTTTTTTTTATTGGCCTGATGCCTATTGACAAACTTTTATTGGCCTGTCGCCTAGTACATACTTAGACATATTTTTATCTGCTATTTTATCAACATTCTTATAGCTAATAGTTATACATTGTGTGAGAAAACTGACTTTTTTACATTTTCATTTTTTTTGTTTTTTTTTCAATCACCTATATAAAATTTACCTCACTGTTGAAGAATACATTTCAAAATCACACACTCACAGATTTTTAGACAGATTTTTCAATGAAAAAAATCGGCTAATAGTTCGGCAAAACATGGGCGGGTGGGCGATTGGGCGGGCAGACGTCTGGTGTCGTTAACAACTGTGTTAAAGTTTTCAATTTAGCATATATCTCATTTATTGTCAGATCTTTATTAAACTTCATACAATGATAACATACCATGTGATGAACAGAATTAGACAGTAGCCACAACTCTACCTGGCTTTATTATGGATTATTTTCCTTTGTAATTTTTGCGTTAAAGTTTTTAAATCCGGCTTTAATGTTGTTTCCACATCACATTTCTTGTTTGTTAAATTTTTCTAATATTTATAGCTCGACTTTACGAAGTAAATGGAGAGCTCTCCTACTCACCCTAGCGTCGGCGTCCACATTTCTGATTAAAGTTTTTGTGCAGTAAAATATTTTTTACTATAACTTTTTTATTTCTTAAGGTATCAACTTCAAACTTAAAATATAAATGTATGTTCCTTATTTTGAACTACATCTCATGTGACAAGGTTCATAACTCAAAATACATTTTTTTTTTCAGAAATATCTCCCCTTGAACTTAGAGTTTTATTTAAAGAAATGTTTGTTTTTACTGCAACTGTTTTATTTCTTTAGGTATTGACTTCAAACTTTAAATATATGTTCCCTATTGTCAACCTAATCTCATGTGACAAGGTTCATATCTCCAAAAACAATTTTTCTGAATTATCCCCCTTGAACTTAGAGTTTTATTGAAAAAATGTTTGTTTTTACTGCAACTGTTTTATTTCTTTAGGTATTGACTTCAAACTTTAATTATATGTTCCTAATTATCAACCACATCTCATGTGACAAGGTTCATAACTCCAAATACATTTTTACAAATTTGTCTTCCATGAACTTAATATTTTTAATAATTTTTTTTTACTTTAAATTTGTTAAGGTTATATTTCCAAATTTTAAAATATGTATGTTCCTTATCATCAACCACATCTCCTGTGACAAATACTTACTTAGTCGAGCATGCTGTCTCCTCTGACAGCTCTTGTTGAATTTCCTAAAAGTTAAAGTTCAGTTTATAGTCTGCTAAAATTTATATATACATGTTTAGCTGACTACTATTTTGTATGAAAACCCCTGATTATTGAAATCTCCTTCAGGCAGGTGATCCCTCACAGTACCCATTTACACCTGGGTGGAGTGACACTATTGTAGGTAAATTTCTTGCTCAAGGAAATTAACAGTGCCCCTAGATGTGTTTGAATGTTGGACCTCTTAATCCCTTAACACATGTCCTACTACTGAACCACTGCTACTACAGTGGGGTGATATAAAGATAGCTGTCAGGGACAACTTGTCTGCAGTATGTTTCTATACAAATTTGAATGTTTTAGAAAAGTTTATCTTTTTTTGTATTATGTCAACGAACAGCTTTAACAACCATTGGTAGCGCGCCGGGATTTGGATACTCGTGCCGGAGGGGGTGCGGGTTCGAATCCCACCCGGGGAGGTTATACCCTTCCATGAAAATTTGACAATAATGTTGATTTTCCTCCAATGAATAGATAATATGGAGAAGTTTCTGGCCTTGTGGAAGGGTAGGTGAGTACTGTTTATAGACAATGGTCCAGGAGAGCTAGGTTAGGTGTGCTGGACGCCGTGAAATGACCTAAATTGTGTTGATACGGCGTTAACTCCAATAAATAAATAAACAACCATTGACTAAGGTTAGAAGATTTTTTCTCTTCCTGGCTATAGGACTTTATTTTACCATGAACCATAAAGTTTTCTATCTTATCTAAAAATTGACAATTTGGAGGTCAATTGGTTTCAACATTATATTGCAACATTACTGTAAATTGCTGTAGTGACACAATAGATGGTATATGTAGTTGGTTCATGATTTCTGATGTTAAAGATGTGCTGGATCTCAATCATCTAATCTCATATGTCAAATCTCGGATTTTAACTTGTGAATCACATCATTTTGATCAATCTCCATTTGTTTCATATCTCTTTCTGGATCAGACTGTTTTCGATCTCTTTTGATTGGGTTTACCTTGGTTTCAATGCAAATTATAGTCACTTTACAGGGGTTGACTCACCTAACCTAGCTTTCTTGGACCTTTGTCTATAACCATTATGTACCCTTCCACAAGGGAGATCACTTCTTCATATACCTTATTACTGGAAAAAATCAACATTTTCATGGAGAGGGTATTAACATCCTGGGCAAGGCTCCAACAAGCAGCTCCCTCAGGGCACTAAATTTGAGATCCTGCTCATAGCCTGCATCACTGACTGTGACCCTGACTTTTGTCTACTTATATCACAATCTGATTGATGCCATCCAGGTTTTAGCCTCAGATCTCCTGTTGGATCAAAACTCTTTGGTTCCATCCTGGATCTAACCCTCTCAGATCTCTTGTTGTATCAAAACTCTTTGGTACCATTCATGTTCTATCCCAAAGTATTTTGACACAATAATGATGTATAGGAAACCAACCTGTTCTTATAGTATATACAGATAAATGATAAATACAAGATAATATACATCTGGTATTGTTATTTTGTTTTATATACAGCTTGATGTTGATTCACGATTGTTTCCATGGTTTAAACATAATAAACATGTTTTAGTAATAGTGTTTACATATTTATTGTTGCCGCCTCTCTAGCTCAGTCTGTAATGCACAAATCAACTGATTGAGGGGTCATAGGTTCAATTCCTTGACTAGGCATACTTTGTGTTTACATATGTATTTGTACCCGGCAGGCTAGTTTAGTCCGTGTTAGACAAGTCTACTGATAAAGGAGTCATTTATTCAATACTTGGGCAATATTTGTCTGTCAGGCTAGCTCAGGAACTTACAAGCCTACTAATAAAATTGGCTGTAGGTTTTATTTCCAGGCAAGGCAAAGACAGGCATACTATTGTGGAGCTTGGTCTTGAACAATCAGATTAAAACCGATCTAAATTTCTCCTCTCGCCTACTCGCTGTTTCATTATGAGGGTCACGTTCAGGTGACATTTTTCATTATAATATTTATGAGACAATCATTATGTTTAGTAACTTGTTTACATAGCCTATGTCACGCAATTTGAAAAGAGCCAACAAATCACAGCCTGTGAATAACACCACCGTCAAGTAGCTTGCAAATCTCTGTCTAAAAATAGAAATTATGAAATCAAGGTGCTATTAATATCGGTTTGTTTAGATGAAAGCTACACATTGATTGGTCAACACTAAGGTCATCTCAAGGTGACCCTCGTTGCAAACCTTAGAGATCTCGTACAACAGCACTCTACAGAATATCTGTTTACGGAGATAGGGTCTTGAAATAATTTGACTTGATGGTCCTAATGAACTTCACTGTATGATTATTTTCATGTTAGAAACTCTTAACAAATATTTACTTTTTTAAGAGTATATAAATACAGGTCATTAAGTTTTTAAACTCTCTCGGCTATCCTTGGCTAATCATCACTTCATCATTTGTGGCAAATTTTTTCAACAGTATCAGCGTAATTAGTTTTTAAACAGCTTGGCAAACACGTCAGAATGCCAATTCTAATATTAACAATAAACATAATTTTTTACCATACTTTTACCATGGACTTTTTTCCTTGGGAGTTTATTCTTGCACTTGTCTACAATTCTCTCACCTTTTCTTATGAAAGTTGGCAGCATGTATGACATGGAAGTAGAAATATTAGGATGAGAAGCCATTTTTACTTGCCAGAAGTCGTTATGCATGATTACATTAATACCTTTTCTATTTCATTAATGCCTTGGGTGGATCAATCACCAGGGAAAGTCTGGTGCCTAGCTAGAATAATTTCCCAGAGGGAAGGGGAAGAAGAAGAAGGGTTGAATATGCATGTTTGGCTGACTTTACAATACTGTAGTGTATGCTAACCCTGATTATTAAAATCATTTTCAAGGAGCTAACTCTCACTGCACCCATTTAAACCTTCGGTGAGTTGAAGCCCACTTTGGTTAATTTCTTTGCTGACGGAAACTAGCTGTTACCAAAAACTTCTGGATCCTTAATGTGCATCCTAGCATTTCTCTTAATCATGATACACAGACCACCTGAGGAATCAGGAGGCCTGAAAAATCTCAATTTGTTTGGTTCCAAAATTGTTCTGATTTGCTTGGTTCCTAAGATGTTCTGATTTGCTTGGACACAAAGTTGTTCTGATTTGTTTGGTTCTAAAGTTGTGATTTGCTTGCTCCAAAGTTGTTCTAATTTGTTTGTTTCCAAAGTTGTTCTGATATGTTTGGTTCCAAAGTTGTTCTAATTTGTTTGTTTCCAAAGTTGTTCTGATATGTTTGGTTCCAAAGTTGTTCTGATTTGTTTGTTTCCAAAGTTGTTCTGATTTGTTTGGTTCCAAAGATGTTCTGATATGTTTGGTTCCAAAGATGTTCTGATATGTTTGGTTCCAAAGTTGTTCTGATATGCTTGGTTCCAAAGTTGTTCTGATTTGCTAGGTCTTAAAGTTGTTCGGTTTTGCTTGGTTCCAAAGTTATTCTGATTTGCTTGGTCACAAAGATGTTCTGATCCATTTGGTTCCAAAGTTGTTCTTATGTGTGTATATGTTCTCATTTGTTTGGTTTAGAAGATAATGAATATATTGGTAACCATATTAAAAGTGTGATTTTTTCTCTAATTCATTTGGTTCTAAAAGGTGTATGATATTCTTGAATAGATAGATAGATAGATAGATAGATACTTTATTATTTGATTTGTGCGTAAGCACATCATCATATTACATAATATACATTACAAGATTAACTAAACATTACAAAACATACATACAATAAACATGGTACAAACACATATTCTAACACACACCACACACACACCACACTCAACACATAGCACACACAAACACAAAAAAATATCATTCACAAATATAGCTTTACTCACAATGTCTATCATTTTATGTTAATTTTCAAAACATTACAAAAGAGTGAAGACAATAATCACGATACAAACACATATTCTAACACCACTCCACACACACCACACACTCACACATACCACACACAAGCAATCATCCACAAATATAGTCTTACTTAAAAATATGTTTACAGATTTATTAATGAACATATATAAACTATAAAAAGACCATATAGTAGAAATGTTAACATATATTAATTATTTTTATATATATGGAGAAGAACGGTACAATTGTTGTTTTAAGTCATTATTGAACATTAAGGAAACTTTTATTTCGTCTTTCGAATGCTTTTGCTATAAAATTGCCTAATTTAGTTAAAATATTTGTATTATCATTATTTAATAAATCTAAAAACTTAAGCATGCTCGGGTTACGATAATAGTAACGTGGAATATATTTTTCACGTAAATCTGAATACTTATTACAAACTAGAATAAAATGGAATTCATCTTCGATGTCATTATGCGGACACAGAATACACTTACGATCATGTCTTTCTTTTCTGTTTCTGCCATAACGTTGGCTTTCAATAAATAAGTTGTGAGCTCCTATTCGAATTTTAGTAATACATGAACGTAGTTTAAACGAAAATATTTTAGACATATAAACAGGTGAATTAAAGCTATCGTTGACATGCATGTATAGAGTATTAAGACAAGAATTACGAGCTACGTCACCATACCATTTTTGTACAAAACTGTCGATTAATGTTTTCTTAAATAATTCAATAAACGGTTTAGTTTCTACATTATATGGATTATTAAATACATATGTAAAACCATACTCGTCTAATAATTCTTTGATATTGGTTACCCAGGTTGTAGTACCTTTAAAATGGCGATCCAAGACGTCATTATAAACAGTTTTTAGTATAATATTTTCGGTTTTAATTAACTTAAACCAATACTTTAAAATATATATATAACGGGTGATATATAGTGGGTATCTGCCCAGTTCCCCGTATATAGCTGCATTGCTTGTAGATTGTTTTACCCCTAATATAGACTTGCAGTATTGTAAATGTACACGTTCAAGATCTTTAGATTTTGTGAAACCCCAAGTTGAACAACCATAATTTAAAATTGAGCTTACAAAAGCATCGAACAATTGCAATGCTACATGGGGCTGAATTGCAAGTTTTTTAACATTATTTAATAATACATACATTGCTTTTAAAGCTTTTGCTTTCAAGCATTTATTATTCAACAAAAATGTACCGGTATAATTAAAGGTAACCCCTAGATAGTTAAAATTATCAACTGTTTCTATTAATTTATTATCATAATGCCATATTTCATTATTTTTCAATTTGCCTCTTTTACGAAATACTACAACTTTTGTTTTGTCTGTATTAACCTCTAACCCCCATTTGTTGCAATACAGATGCAAGTAGTTAAGGCTATTTTGTAAATCTTCTACAGTTTCACTAAATAACACCATATCATCGGCGAAAAGTAAAGTAATTATACATATTTCATTAATTGATAAACCACATTTAGGATCATTCTGTAAGAATAGTTCTAAATCGTTTAAAAATAAAGCGAAAAAAGTTGGGGAATTGTTTTGACCTTGTCGTAGACCCACTGCTATTTCGAAAAAATCAGAGAAATTATTATTATGCTTTACGCATGATTTAACGATATTGTACATACTTTTAAACATAATGAGTATTTTACCATCTAATCCTAGATGAAATAATTTATACCATAATGCATTGCGATTAATTGAATCAAACGCCTTTTTTAGATCTATAAAAGCACAATACAATCTTTTTTTATCAGATAAATATTTTTCAATTAAATTGTACAAAATAAAGATAGCGTCAGCAGTGCTATGATCCTTACGGAATCCAAACTGAGCGTCAGTAAGTAAATCATATCTATTATACCAATTTTCAACCCTGGAATTTAATACACTTGCAAATATTTTTCCTAGATTACTTAAAAGCGTTATACCGCGATAATTATTTACATCTGCTTCCGGACCCCGTTTATGTAACGGCACAATAAATCCTTGAGCCCATGATTCCGGAAAAACACCTGAGTTAAAAACTTTATTGAATAAGTCACATAAATGACCAGATAAAATATCGCTTGTATCTATAAAATACTCATTCATGAGATTATCTGCTGGACATGTTGTTTTATTACGCTTAAGTTTTTTTATTGCTTTTTCAACTTCCGTTATAGAAATTTGTACATTTAATTCCGAATAGGTCTCATTATCAATGTTAAAATTACTAGAATTATTAAACTGTTCAACAAAATCTAGTTGTTTAACGTCAATATCATCAAACATGCTAGAAAAATACTGTTTAAAATCATTTTCTGATAATTTTGAACTCGGAGTTGTATTATTTTTCTTAAAAAAACGCCAAAAGTCCTTAGGTGATTTACTGCGCATGTCCGTTAATTTTTTAGACTTTTGATACATATGATTACGTTTCTTTGCTTTTATTATTTTTTTATATTTACGTTTTGCCTCAAACAAACAGCGGCGATTTTCGTCAGACTTTGTACGATTGAATAGTGTTAAATGACATTGATACTCAATTCGAGCAGTTTTGCATTCATTGTCAAACCACTCTTTGTTGTTATCGACTCGTTTCACTGAAGGATTGTATTGTACGGTTTTCTTAAAAAGTGGATCTGCTACACTGGCAATAATATGACCAAAGTCGGTGACTAATTCATTAATTTGTTGAACATCATCGCAATTTTGCATTAGTAGATGATTAAAATCGGGTAATTTGCCTATAATAGCATTCCTAAATTGTTGTTTAAAATCAGAGTTCCATCTATATTTATCATGTTTAATATACTCTGTACTTGAATCTTTTGTATTCATGTTGCTACGTAATGAAAATGATAACGGTGCATGGTCACTGTATATATTAAATTCGTGCACTATAAAATCGTCGATAAGAAAAAAGAAATTTTCTTGAGCTATCAGATAATCAATAGTAGTGCATACTTTATTATTAAAATATGTAAATAAACCCTTGTTAAAATCACACCCTAAGCGACCGTTTACAATTTTCATTGAGGTAGATTTACACATATCTAATAAATGTGTACCTCGAGTATTGCATACTGAATCTTGGGAGGCCCTGACAGAGGGTAAGTCTGGACAATAATCATCAGGATCAATATCATGTACATAATTATCGCTTTCAATAAAATCAGCGTTTTTACCTACTCTAGCATTAAAATCACCAGCAATCATTACGCAGCCTAACTGTTCAAAGTCAAAAATATCTTGTTGCAATATGTCAAAAAGATTTACATTATATAGTTTAGCAGCTGGACTTTCATCAGTCCATAAATAAACACCACATACAAATACATCATATTCAAAATTAAAAAAGTCTTTATCCAATTTTATCCATATAATACTATCATAATGTGTACGAATAATAGTAACACCATCTATAATATGAGTTTTTATGTAAAGAACCACGCCACCACTATTGCGCTTTGCATTTTTATTTTTAAATTTTCTATAAAAGTTGTGGCATTCAAAACCTGGTATACTAATGTCACTATTTTGGTCTGTCCAGGATTCACTTAAGAAGATGATATCATTATTAACAATATTATTTAGAAAATTTGAATCATTTAGTTTATTGTTTGTCAGACCATTACAATTCCATACTAATAGATTGACGTTATTCTCCGCATTTTCCTACGTCGTCTTCATCGGTTTACCATCAATGTAGAGGGTGTCGTATGAAATCCAAGCTCTCTTGTTTTCCGATATAGCTTTCTTCATCTTTGGTATCAATGCTTTTCGTTTAGCAACAACATCAGCTGGGAATTGTTCATTTATATAGTATCCAGAACCTTTTAACTCACTTCTAGCTTTTCTCACTATCTCTCTATCTTTAAAATAGGTGAATTTACATACAATATTTCTAGTTCCATTACTAGCATGTCCAATTCTGTGGGCTCTTTCAATCATCATTTCATTAGCAGCTGTCTTTGCAATTTTTAATTTATCATGTATAAACTCTCTTAAAATTCTTTCAGTATCTAATAGACTGTAGCATGCTTCCGGCTAAATATTTTATTATCTAGGTGAAAAACATAATTATACAAGTTTCCATAACAACATTACTATTTTTCTATAATTATCACTGATTTTATTAATTAATTAAATGAGAATTACTAATTACAGACATTAATTAATAAGCAAGGTATTAATGAGAAATAGTTATCAATTGTTTTTGTTCTATGTTTAACAGAAATATGTTATAATCTGTGTTTATTCACTCATGGATGTTTGGAGATCTGCCTAGATATAAATATATAGACATAGATACTTGTTGGATTTTACTGTTGGTACGATAAATTTTGTGTTGCACAAAATTTTCACGAAAGATCACACAATTTTTTGTGAGTATTTTAATGAAAATGGCAGCTGATTAAACATGTTGAAGGTACCAGTTCATATATTTGGTCAAGATTTTTCTATATTTTCAAAATACCATCCAGTGTCTGTAATTGTATCAAAAAATTAATACTTAATATTTTAGGACAAACTGACCTATAGACTGCAAGAATACTACAATAAAAGTCACAAAAAAGCACCAAAATTGTCTATACCATGACATACAGGGTAGATTTGTATTACTTGAAATGCCATCATTTGTAGTTGTATGTAAATTTGCACTAAAATTGTCATTATCAAATCACTAATTTCCTGCTTAAAAAATGTTTCCAAACATTTTTGATAGTTTCAGAAAAAGTTGATGTTTAAGTTGAAATCTGTGAATGATTACCTATTGATCTAAATCTGTTTCAAATAAATGATTGAATGATTTCAATTTTTGTAGGGGCTCCACAATTAAGGTCGTCCTATTGCCCTGATGACCCATATTTGAATTCGGGCAACAACATTTTACTGTACATTAAAAAAGGCTTATATGTGAAACAAATTTTCAAGATCACTGTTCTAAACCTTACCATCTTAACTCCAGCAAAATTCACTGGTTTAGTGGAAAATGATGGTAACTCAATATTAGAAAAGAGTGAGTAACGATCCTTTTGCGCTAAACTCACAAAATATTGAAAAACAAGATGTTCACAAAAACTTGCTGATTTACAGTATATAGTATCAGGCACAATCTACCTGTTATGTATCTTAGATTGTTTTCTATGACCTTTGTTTATAATAAGATTGTAAAAAATATTTGACCTTCATATCATACTACATTGTAACTAAGGTTAATCATCCCTCACCAACATGGGTTTAATCTGGCAACCTCAATATGGCAGCTTTCTTACTATAGTAATCATTATCTTTGATCATCCATGAATGTGATTTCACTTTGCGGTTTTTAACATGTGCTGTTCTTAACATGTGCTGTTTTTAACATTTTTAACCTCTGCCCAGCACGGCCAATCAGAAGGGTGCAGGTCTTCTGATTGAGGGGTCATAGGTGCGATTCACTGCAGGGCATACTTTCGTTGAGCTCCGTCATGAAGTAATTTCTAAGTCCATTCTTCCTTCTACCACTGATTCTTAATCATGTAGAGCAGTTGTCTGTCATTGATAGAGGTATGTGCCTTGTAACTTGTTAACAGCTGAATCCAGAGATTTAGCTTTGTCAAGCATGGTGAATAGGTTGACTGACTGTCCTGATATGACCTATTCAATGTCTTGCTATGGTGTTAAACCCAACCAAAAAGCTATCTACCATTATCCATGAATGTACAATATTTGATTAGATTGATGAAGTTGTAGTTTTATTCACTACGGTCTGTCTGCCTTATTTTACTACACTGAGAGTACCCACCCTGGATCCTAACAAACCTCAGCTTCTTAGGTAATGGTTATAACATTCTATTGCTCTGGGTTTTGTTTTTTATTGAAAGTTTCTTCTTGTGCATAGCATGCCTAGTTCAACCTTTTATGGGACAAGATAGGTAGAGTTCTGGCTAAGGTGAGTGTATCCAATCTTTTAAACAGTCACCAGTGTTTTTAAAGACAATTTTGGTGACGAACTGATTTATGTCATAAGACCATTAAAAATACAGGCATTTGGTTCACCATCCAAAACTTACCCTCTGAAATTATCTTGGCCACAAAATTTCTGTTACATTCACTTAAATTTGAATTCTATTTTAGAGGCACTAATTTCAAGCAACCCTACAAACAAATGTTACAATGAACCTGTAATCTCTTCTTACTATCGGTTCATTTTCACATTCCTCCACTTAAATTATCTACAAAATTTGTGAATGAAATGCCAAACTAGTTCTAGGTGGAAACTTAGATACACTACAGTTGTTCAAAAAATAACCTCGTAAAACAAAGTTTGAAAGCTTGAAGAAGAAGCAATAAAAGCTGAAAATACTATACACTTGCTTCAAGAATAGCTCTTATAATTGCTTAAAGCTTGAAAAATACTTAATAAAAAACATAAAAACAATACAATTATTTTTGAAGGTGAACGGTATAGTGTATACAGTGATGAGAATGGTAGGGGTTGACTCCCACTGTAAAGTTTTTGAATATTGGTTTCAAAATACAAGGTAGAAGCATAGTACAAGACTGCTGATTGAGGGATTGTGGGTTCGATTCCAGGGTGGAGCATATTTTTGTGAAGTTAGGTCATGAAAAATTCCCCAAAGCCATTTTTCCTCCTACCACTGATTCTAAATCATGCTACGAGTTGTCAATCACTGATGGAATTATGCGTCTAGTAACTTTTGAACAGCTGAATCCAGAGATTTAGCCATTCCAGAAACTCTGTGTAGGTTTACTGATATGTCCTATACAATGTGCAATGTGTTGTTGATGGCATTAAACTAAAAAAAAAGAATACCTCATATCTTTTAGTTACTTTATGAACACCCCTCATCTGGTATCAAAATTTGTATAATCAGTTTTCATTCTGGCTGGTCATAAAATAATGCCATAAATTTCTGTTATTTATATACTTTGGTCATAAAAATCATAAGAGGAATTCCCTACTGATAAGGAAAGAATCATTGATAACATGAATTAATTTCATAGCTTAAAGGTGCTGTCCTGGGAAGACGATAGGCATAGACATAAATACAATTTTTATCTATGTGGAGACTTGGGATGCGCCCTAAAATATATGATATACAAATAGTGGGTTTAGCGCAAAACAGTAGTAACTTGATATAGAAAAGAGCAAGTTACGACCATTTTGCGCTAAACTTGGAAAATGTATTGTGAAACTGTACAGTATGTGGCATATTGGAACCCTATAAAACTATATTAAAATCGCAATATAAACTAACCAAGTAGAACTAAATCTTACAGCCTGTAGTGAACAAGTCTACAAAGCAATGGGTTGTTGGTTGGATTTTTCTGTAGAGCTTACTAGTTACTGGTTAAAAGCTAAGTCCAGAGATTTAGCCTTTCCAGGAAAGGTGCGTAAGTTGTTGCTTGACCTAGGTGATATGACTTACGCAATGTGTTTCTACAGTGTAAAAACCAAAAAACAATCCTGCTTCATTGGAGAATCTAGTTTTTAAAAATAATATAAAAGGTGCTTAAATCAATTTACTGTAGTTAAATTTTAGATTTAAATTAAATACAATGTAATAACATTCAGCTTATACTGTAAAATCTGGGCAGCATGTCAGACTCTACCTTTAAAATTCTAGGTATCGTGAGTTTATTTTTTAATCCACTTTAAATTCTACATAGTTTAATTTTCAATCCACTTGTAAAAGATAACATTAAAATGTAACACTTGTGAATCTTGTAATTAAAACATAGGAGGATTGTATAATTAAAATTTAAGAACCAATTAAAACTTCTCACTTCTGATAGATGGTAGGGATGCTTTTATACTCTGATGTTGATTCAACTTATCAGGCACGTAGGAGCCGGCGCCTCAGGTGCCACGGCCCCAATATTCTAGCAAGCAGCGGCAATGAGGCCGCGAGTTAATTTTTCATGACACATATTGAAAATCTTGAGGTCTAACACAAAGATTTGTTCTTAAACAGGGGTTACTGAAAGTGCTGGAAATCAAGTTTAAGAGGCTTACATTCACACAAAATTTCGACAGGCGGGTACCCACCCCATCTGGCCAATTTTTTCAGTAGAATGGCTTGCTATTGCCAACTCAATATGCTATTTGTGCTTAACTTGCCTTCTGTATTGAATACATTTTTATTACACACCTCCAGTCACAAGTCAATATAGACAAATTTTATTGTCTAAGAAAACACATTCATATAATGACAACAAAATTTTCCACGAATAAGATTGGCTGAAAAAATTTGCTTCAGTATGTGCATTTATTTGCCTTTTGTGTAAGGAGCTTTTTATTACATAATTCCTACACTAGTCAACATGGACAAATGTTAATTTTTTAATATCATACCTTCATATTATGGCAACAAAGTTATTGCAGCCTTGAGAGAAAAATATCAGAAATTTTACTTCATGTCAAGAATGATGTTTATTTTCATAAGGGTGTGGCATGCATTCTTGTAAAAAAAAATGCTAGTGTTAATTACTCATTGTACGATGTATGATACCTCTGGGAAACAATAAATGTGCAGTGTTAAAAATAAGTGCATTTGTATCATAAAGTTCTGCTATAAAGACTACCTAGGTAATTACAAAATTATAAATAAATTTTTTGATGATATTTAAGTTTCTAATGCTTTATTTGAGAAGATGAAAGTTCTTGTAATGAGCAATCTGATTAAAACCGGATCTGAAATTTAACACTCGCATACTCGCTAATTTAGATCTGGCCTTTTCCAAACGAAGGTCACGTTCAGGTGACCTTTTCTCATCATAATATTCATGACGAAATTGTTATGATACGTAACTTGTTTACATCACCTACGTCACGCAATTTGAAATGAGCCACCCAATCGCAGACTGTGAATAATACTGCTGTTAAATAAGCATGCAAACCTTGGTCTAAAAATAGAAATTACGAAATCAAAATGCGTTAAATGGTGTTTTCGTCTAGATGAAAGCTATGCATTGATTGGTCGACACAAAGTTCATCCCGACGTGACCTTCCACGGAGAAAGTAGAGATCCTGTACGACAACGCTCGACAGGATATCTGTTTACGGAGAGTGTGTATTGAGATGTTAATAATAAAATTCCACTATTAGAATCATCCTTAACCCAGATTGGTAGGGCTTCTTGATTTCAAATCTTGTGTCTCGAAGAGGGTACGGGTTTGAATCCAATCTGTTAGGTTATATACTTCCATGAAAATTTGACAATAATGTCAATTTTCCTCCATTAGTAAAGTATGTGGTGAAGTTTCCAGCCTTGTGTAAGGTAGGTGAGTACTGGTTGTAGACAAGGGTCTAGGAAAGCAAGGTTAGATGTGCTGGTCGCCATAAAATAACCTAAAAAATTATGTTGACATGGCGTTAAACCCAGTACAGATAAATAGAACCATCAAAATAGATGTCAAAAATAGTGGCATAGTCTTATTATAAGGACCTTTGTCTTTTCAAATTAAGCTTTTGACTTAAAAAATTGTTGGAAGTCACATGATTTTGCAAGCACCAATGTAGTCTTACTAGAGGAACTTCATTGTTACATATATCAGAAAAGAAGACCAAAAATACAGAATGAATTAAGAAATTTATTCTACCATGGCCTACTACTATTATTATAAGTTTTGTTGTATGTTTCTATAAATCTAATTACCTATGTTACATCTGGTTCTAATAATCTGTGTTAATTGTGGTAATATGATTACAAGGTTTTATAATTTATAAACAATTAGGATTATTGTATAGAGTTCATTATCATTGTGATGTTCTCCTCTCTTCTCGTCATACCTACTGGCTCGTTGCTTACCAGGGTTCTACATATACAGGGTACCTGGATTCTGAGATTCTAAAAAGTTGGGAGGAATCTTATATAAAACTAAAGAACTATTTGGTTCCTTTTTACGTTAATGGAGTGACTAGAAAGTACACAAGTCTACTGAAGGGGTTGTTGATTAGATTCTTGGGCATACATACATACATACTGTTGTTGATATTGGGCATGAAATAATTTCTACAGCCATTCACTTCTAAATAACCCGGGTCGATATCGCAGTTGGTAGCGTGCTGGGATTTGGATACTCGTGCCCGAGGGGGTGCGGGTTCGAATCCCACCCAAAGAGGTTATACCCTTCCATGAAAATTTGACAATAATGTTGATTTTCCTCCATTGATTAGATAATATGGAGAAGTTTCTGGCCTTGTGGAAGGGTAGGTGAGTACTGGTTATAGACAATGGTCCAGGAAAGCTAGG
Source organism: Mactra quadrangularis (assembly GCA_025267735.1). NCBI lineage: Eukaryota > Metazoa > Mollusca > Bivalvia > Venerida > Mactridae > Mactra > Mactra quadrangularis. The sequence goes on along the minus strand of CM046311.1, from coordinate 41,233,455 downwards.
TTAGGTGTGCTGGACGCCGTTAAATGACCTTAAATTGTGTTGAAATGGCATTAACTCCAATAAATAAATATAAATATAATTATCACTCCTAAATCCAGAGATTAAGTATTTCCAGGAATGGCTGTTATATGACCTATTCAATGTGTTGCTTCAACATTAAACCCAGCTAAAAAAGAAGAACTTGTAGTGGTTTCTAACTATTTGCCCATCACTTCTTGACAAACTTAAGTTATGTGGTTTTACTGGCTATAAAAAATGTGATCATCATTCATCATACAGCTTAGGGACTTATGCATTGCCTGTGCAAAGCTCTTGTTTGAGAAGCACTAATCTAAACCAAGGACCCTATATAGGGTCCATGCTTAAAGCGAGGGTCTGTGGTGAAGTGGTTAAGGTCCCGTCAAATCACTGTATGTTCTCTAAGAAAGTGAATAATAATAGCAACCTTGTCTCTTTATGTAAGTCAGTGGACAACTCTATTCTGAGGGTTGAAATCTGCTTCGGCAACAATCCCAGCCGAGATATTTTGTTGAACTGTCCATCATTTATTACATCTGTCTTTGAAATGTATTATGAGGTGTAATTATGTTTTTCTTTTATTTCAGGGTTTTGGCAGAGCTAACCATTATATCACAGCACATATTCTTGGAAAGAAATACAGAGAGTATGACGTCACTTGGACAAACGATGGATACTAGTTACTACAAGGACCAAAAGAAAAGGGAGATTACTCTTAATGCTTTGAATTGAAGAGCTCCTAAAGGGAGGTCACTTCTGCTGACTTCAGAAATCAAGGGAAAGAACTCTGAAGTTTGATGAAGGCAGAATAGAAATTTCAGTTTTTGTTTTTCAGTACATTATAGAATCATTAATGCTATTTTTTGAGTGGTTCGAAGAATTTTAAAGTGTGATTCAGCCATATTGAATTTTTGAAAATTCATAAACATCATATTTTTCATAGTTAATGGATGGACATGTTTTTGGATAATTATTTACATGGACCCTATATATGTTTGTTAAGGGTCCTTGTCATGTATAATTCCCTAGTTTTCTGAGAAAAAAGAAGTGCAGAAAAAAGTAGTCCCTATTATATTGGCTTGTTTGCACATTAGATTTTGGATGATTAAAATTAATAGAACAGGAAATTGTTTATTTTACTGAACATGTTTATTTATATATTTTAGCAATAATCTTAGTCAGAATGTTTGTTGATATTCACATCCATTGTTTAATGTATTTGAAGGAACAGGTCTATAATTTTGACTATTTTATAGGCTAAGTCAAAGTTTTTACAAGTCCATGCATAAGATTTTTGGACTATAATTCATTGAAACATTTTATTTTTTAATGAACCAAGCCAATGTATTTACAGAAGCAGGTTAAAAAATTTAGACTAGTTTGTTGGAATAAATTATTTTGAATTGGTAAAGACTAGGCATATCAGAAAAAATTGTATTTGTGTCCGTCCAGCTACTTGTTGAATTATGTCAAAAAATATGTAAATAAAGCATTTTTGTGTTGTTAGAAAAATAATAGATTAGTGTATGTTATTTTATTAATAATTTAAAATTTGTGTCATATGTTGTGTAAGTCAAGTTCAGTTACTCTTCCCCTTTTCAGTATTATTTATAAAATTATCTCCCTTGATTTGTGTTGAAATTGTCCTCCTTGTTTAGTCAAAGGGTAGTCTCCCTTGCGTAGAATCTTTTCAGTTTAATGTTGTTGTTTTTTTAATTTAAGGGGTTTAGTGTTCTTAAAAATATTTATTTTTTGATTATGTGGAGAAATATTTATTTGTAAGTTCAGTATGTGAAGCCATTTCATTTTCATTCCTTTTTTGCCATTGAGCATAGTTGTTGAGAATTTTGTTTAGCTTTATTCCATTTTGGTTGCATAGTAACATGACCTTCGTTAGGTGTTTTTTAAAATTCAATTAATGCAATGTATGAATGCAAGGTATGTTTCATTAATATATTTATATAAACAGTTAATCCTAAAAAGGTAAAAATAAAACTTAAAGATTTTGAGTTTGTCTCTCATAGTGTTTAGTATTTTGTTAATGAAGTCCTCCAAATTCAGTACATATTTAACTTAATGTATACTTGTTGTCAACTGGTTCACTATTTTACTTGGGGTCTCTCTGTTTTTGTATTTCATTAGATTGTCATGTAAAATTAATGTTCTGTATACAAATCTGCCTATCATTAATTTCCTTTAGAGTACATGTACTTTAATATAATGATCAATGGGAGTTAACTCTGTATGTACTATGATTGAAATATTCTGGTTCATGTAGAGTTATTCCCCTTTGAAGAATATATATTTTGTCATGACTTGGCTTGGGTAATTTTCTTTTGCGTGAAATTAATAATATTCGTTACATGGAAAATATTTAACTATTTGTTGTTGAATTGAAATGTTTATTAAGCAATTATGATCCAAACAATGTGCATTTTTATGTCTACGTTCTGTGTTATATTAGCCCTCCCCCCAAAAAGTATCTCATGCTAGCTAGAGACTAATCAACAGGTATTTTTTTATCAATAAATCGTGAAAAAGTCCTGAGTCTTAGACCTTAGGGTCTTTGGCCTGAGGGTACAAAATATTTGTCCTTTCACTTAATTTATTTAAGTTATAAAGAGCAAATGCAGGTTTTACCTTTAACTTATATTATATCCTTAATAAGGATGAAAGAATGCTTTATGAGTGTGTGTAATATTTTGTCAATTTCATTTATAGACCATCTTTACCATTTCTGCCATTTTTATTCATAGTGTCATCTTAGTCAATATTGATTGTGAATAAAAAACAAATATGTACAAAATTCACATGCTATAGTTTTAGTAAGGGTTTTTTGTGTGCAAAAAAATTGTTTTTGTTTATCTTTTCAAACATTTTATTGTTTTTCTTACAATATGACTTATCTCCCCTTCTTGTAAAAATTGTAAGATTAAATTTAAAGAGACTTTTGCAGTATAGCTTGTAATATGTGAATTGAATAAAAAACATATCTGCAGAAAATGTTGCTTCTTTTTTCTAGACATTAGGCCACAACAAATTGATCATATGTTCTATGGATTCGCTCGCACCTTAATTTTGACAGTTTTTACAAAAAACATATTTTTATTTCCTTGCTCGCCCATAAAAAATTGGTCAAACCGCTACATAAAGCAAGTGAATAAAGACTCTTTTTTTTTTCTTCGCTCGCCCCATTTTTTTTTCCAGAAAAATCCGTAGAACATATGATCAACTTGTTGTGGCCTTAGCAGGGTTGTCTGTCTTCAGTGAATCAGCTGATTGCAACCGATCTTGGTCTCCCATGAGTACAATGTCAATTTACTGTCATATTTTCTATAGCTATTTTTCATGCTTGTTTTGTTTTATGTTTGTTTTTATTGGATTTAACGCCGTGTCAACACAATTTAGGTCATTTTACGGCGTCCAGCGCACATAACCTAGCTTTCCTGGACCATTGTCTATAACCAGTACTCACCTACCCTTCCACAAGGCCGGAAACTTCTCCATATTATCTAATCAATGGAGGAAAATCGACATTATTGTCAAATTTTCATGGAATGGTATGACCTCCCCAGGTGTGATTCGAACCCGCACCCCCTCGGGCACGAGATTCCAAATCCCGACGCGCTACCAACTGCGCTATCGACCCGGATTTTTTTCATGCTTACCTCTGTATCAAGTAAGGCAGTTGTCCCCAACTGACCAAGGAATGTAATTAATACTACAGTGTAGGTCCAATGCTTGGTTGGAGTGAAATACCTCTGTATATCAGTTGTCAGTCAGGCCCACTGACCTAGGAATAGTACTCTAGTGTAGGTCCAATGATTGGTTGGAGTGAAATACCTCTGTATATCAATTGTCAGCCACTGACCTAGGAATAGTACTCTAGTGTAGGTCCAATGATTGGTTGGAGTGAAATACCTCTGTATATCAATTGTCAGCCACTGACCAAGGAATAGTACGCTAGTGTAGGTCCAATGCTTGGTTGGAGTGAAATACCTCTGTATATCAATTGTCAGCCACTGACCAAGGAATAGTACGCTAGTGTAGGTCCAATGCTTGGTTGGAGTGAAATACCTCTGTATATCAATTGTCAGCCACTGACCAAGGAATAGTACGCTAGTGTAGGTCCAATGCTTGGTTGGAGTGAAATACCTCTGTATATCAATTGTCAGCCACTGACCAAGGAATAGTACGCTAGTGTAGGTCCAATGCTTGGTTAGAGTGAAATACCTCTGTATATCAATTGTCAGCCACTGACCAAGGAATAGTACTCTAGTGTAGGTCCAATGCTTGGTTAGAGTGAAATACCTCTGTATATCAATTGTCAGCCACTGACCAAGGAATAGTACTCTAGTGTAGGTCCAATGCTTGGTTGGAGTGAAATACCTCTGTATATCAATTGTCAGCCACTGGCCTAGGAATAGTACGCTAGTGTAGGTCCAATGCTTGGTTGGAGTGAAATACCTCTGTATATCAATTGTCAGCCACTGACCAAGGAATAGTACTCTAGTGTAGGTCCAATGCTTGGTTGGAGTGAAATACCTCTGTATATCAATTGTCAGCCACTGACCAAGGAATAGTACTCTAGTGTAGGTCCAATGATTGGTTGGAGTGAAATACTTCTGTATATCAGTTGTCAGCCACTGACCTAGGAATAGTACTCTAGTGTAGGTCCAATGATTGGTTGGAGTGAAATACCTCTGTATATCAATTGTCAGTCACTGACCAAGGAATAGTACTCTAGTGTAGGTCCAATGATTGGTTGGAGTGAAATACCTCTGTATATCAATTGTCAGCCACTGACCTAGGAATAGTACTCTAGTGTAGGTACAATGCTTGGTTGGAGTGAAATACCTCTGTATATCAATTGTCAGCCACTGACCAAGAAATAGTACTCTAGTGTAGGTACAATGCTTGGTTGGAGTGAAATACCTCTGTATATCAATTGTCAGCCACTGACCAAGGAATAGTACGCTAGTGTAGGTCCAATGATTGGTTGGAGTGAAATACCTCTGTATATCAATTGTCAGCCACTGACCAAGAAATAGTACTCTAGTGTAGGTCCAATGCTTGGTTGGAGTGAAATACCTCTGTATATCAATTGTCAGCCACTGGCCAAGGAATAGTACGCTAGTGTAGGTCCAATGATTGGTTGGAGTGAAATACCTCTGTATATCAATTGTCAGCCACTGACCAAGAAATAGTACTCTAGTGTAGGTCCAATGCTTGGTTGGAGTGAAATACTTCTGTATATCAGTTGTCAGCCACTGACCTAGGAATAGTGCTCTAGTGTAGGTCCAATGATTGGTTGGAGTGAAATACCTCTGTATATCAATTGTCAGCCACTGACCAAGGAATAGTACTCTAGTGTAGGTCCAATGATTGGTTGGAGTGAAATACCTCTGTATATCAATTGTCAGCCACTGACCTAGGAATAGTACTCTAGTGTAGGTCCAATGCTTGGTTGGAGTGAAATACCTCTGTATATCAATTGTCAGCCACTGACCAAGGAATAGTACTCTAGTGTAGGTCCAATGCTTGGTTGGAGTGAAATACCTCTGTATATCAATTGTCAGCCACTGGCCTAGGAATAGTACTCTAGTGTAGGTACAATGATTGGTTAAATTCAAAGATTTAAGCATGTTCAGTAACTCGGACAACTGACTGCCACTATTCGACTGATAAATTGTTGATATGTGGTTTAAGGCACCGTATTTTACTTTTGTACACCTATTGAACTATTTCTGGTGGAGTTGCTTCCCCTTGATTTTCATTCAATAATTAATATGAATAATGAAATGCAAATCAATGCAGTAAAATAGAAAATACATACGTTATTGAACTAACTGTCTCCACACATGGTTAGTTATGAGGAATGTGACTTAGATTACAGTACTGATTGTTGATGGTTTATTTAAATAATAATAATAATCTAAATTTCTTGATCTAATGTCTTTAGGCAATGAGGGTCATACTTGGGGGTGGTATACTTATTTTAGTTATTATACCCCCGCTTCGAAGAAGAGGGGGGTATACTGTTTTACCCTTGTCCGTGCGTGCGTGTGTGCGTGCGTCCGTCCGTCCGTTACAAAATTTCCGTCGCAGTTTTCTCAGCAACTATAACATGCAGCAGCCTAATACTTTGCATATTGCTTCATCCCATAGTCCCATGTGGTGTAAAGCGATTTCATGCTCCTTGCTCATCTACTTCCTGTTTGTCGCATATTTTTAGATTTTTGCGGGGGTATCACTAGTGAGCATTAGCTCACAGATTAACTTGTTTATATTTTTGACAAGGGTATACCAAGGGAGAAATAGGGGTTACTAGGGTTCTAGGTACTTGAATCAAGTGTTTGCAAAATCAAAAATTGAAGTTGAACGAAGGATTTAAAACGGTATTTATTGTGTCCCGACTCTTCCTGGTGGAAAGCTTACAAAGATATACAGAATATTATAAGCAAAAGATCTCCTGATACAAAATCTTTGATTTCCCCCTGTAAATAACCTTTAAGGACCCATTAGATCAGTATAAAATTCGGTACAGCAATGTTCCCATCAAAATTGATGGCCTTAATAGCCGAATGGTTCTAATATACGGACATTTTTCTACTCGAAATTTAGCGCATAGGACTAAACAATTGTCAAAAGTAGCTTCTTATTGCAATAAAGGTGGTTTGTATAGTGGAACTAAGATCCTGGATTGGGTTTGATGAACTTTCTGGTCCATGACCCACCCCTGGAATACATATTTTAAATTAATATATATCATTAAGAGTATGTCTTAAGGTGTTGTCCTTCATCAAAGCAGGGATAGTTTATCAATACATAAATAATCAAAGCACAGAAGGCGCTGAATTTGTTTGGGTCACGGAATATAAGAAAGGTGAAGGTTGTGTGGAAACAATGAGATATAAATGTAGTACAGATACTACAGATGCTATGAATTCAAAGAACAATGCCACAGGGTTATAAATTTATATTTTAATGAACTGAAAATAATGTGGTCCCCGATCAGTGGGGTGCCTCAATTGAGTTGCCCTCAATTCATGATTTTGCAATTTTAGGCGAGAACAAAAGAGCCGTGACCTTATTCCGACTTCTGTGTGATTTCGCGCACATTTATTACTGTCACATACTAGTGTTTGTTGCAAATGAATTCTACGGTCATATTTCATTTAAAAAAAGTTACAACATTACCGCAGCATCTTATAACTTCTTCAAATGAAAATCTCATCCACATTAAATATCCAATATGGCGTCGCTTAAAACGTAAATAAACAGAGGAACTGTGACCTACTTAAAATATATGCGCTTTAATCAAAGTTGTCACTGTCACAAACCTGTTCGTTTTGTGGAAAAATTATTCAGGCAGCTTCTTAAACTGAAAATCACATCCACACGATCCAAATTATTTGGCGTCGCTTTATAATGATAGGCCTATTTAAGTAAACAAAGGACCTGTGTCTGTGCCCAACAAAAAATTGAATCTGTATGCGCTTTAATCAATATTATCACTGTCACTAATTGGTTTGTTATGTGAAATCAACTTTACATATATTTCTTGTTTATAAATAATACCAACAAACGATAATGTATAATAAATATTGCATGAAATTTTATTTACAAATCTTCTTTCTTTCTTCTCCGTGGGTTGTTCTGTTGACTCTTCAGCGTGGTTTGATCACGTGACAAATTGAATTTGTTATATAAACTAACCCATAGGCGAACACCTTTTAATTGAAGAGTTCAAAATTGACGTGCGTTTAATCAAAATTATTTCAATATATTACCAGTAATTTGCGGAAATGTTACAGAATTGCACAATATTAGAAATCTTCGACCAATCGGGAACTATATTGTCTTCCATGATCAGGTTTGAAAATTAATGCGCCTGTTATTTGACAATTAATCTGGTTCCCTGTCCTATTATAGTTCGCAGGGGACCAGTCCATTTGACAATCTTCACGCAGTGATCTCCCCTGAATTTTTCGGCGTTAATGTCCATGTAAAGGGAAGTAACCGCTTCAAAAAAGCGGACTACTTTCGGTATTTGCAATTAACAGCATTCGGGTCTGAAATTTCGCTACCATTATTTGTTTGGTCTGACGACCCAAACAAATAAAAAGCAGTGAAAAGGCAAGATATTTTCTAGAGGGTGTGGTGAAGTACTATTTTAGCAAAGGCCAAGAAACTAGAAACGTTTCTCTGAAAAAAATAGTTCATCATTTCGATCATGATATCATAAAATTCAGAACTGGGAACTTACCCCACACATCCACCCACCTATTTGCTACAGCCATTGATGGTCCCGATTAATGAAATTTCTAATGTATTTTATCAATGTTGACCATCAGCAGTTGACAAAAATCTTGGTAAACTATCTTTATATCCATTAACATAATTATGTACATTTTTGTTGTGTGATTCTCCATTAATTTCAAAAAGAGATTTTTATCAGACGATAATTTCAAAGAGCAGTCTATATGCCCATAAATTCATAATCTGATGTTAAAATGAAACCTACAGTCTTCTAGCATGGTCCCAATAAACCAAGGACACGATCTTTGATTGATTTGAACTATTAGTGTACCAAAGACACGGTCTTTGATTGATTTGGACTTTGAGTGTACCATGGACACGGTCTTTGATTGATTCGAACTATTGATGTACCAAGGACACGGTCTTTGATTGATTAGGACTATGACTGTACCAAGGACACGGTCTTTGATTGATTAGGACTATGACTGTACCAAAGACACGGTCTTTGATTGATTAGGACTATGACTGTACCAAGGACATGGTCTTTGATTAGTTATGACTATGAATGTACCAAGGACAAAGTCTTTGATTGATGAGGACTTTGAGTGTACCATGGACACGGTCTTTGATTGGTTAGGACTATGACTGTACCAAGGACACGGTCTTTGATTGATTAGGACTATGACTTACCAAGTACACGGTCTTTGATTGGTTAGGAATATGAGTGTACCATGGACACGGTCTTTGATTGATTAGGACTATGACTTACCAAGGACACGATCTTTGATTGGTTAGGAATATGAGTGTACCAAGGACATGGTCTTTGATTGGTTAGGACTATGACTGTTGTGCTTGGTTTACCTGCAAGTCTCGTAACTATCGAATTCCACAAAATTCCTCAGACCATATAGACATCCAAAATTCCATAGAAAGCTGTACTCTGGAACACTGTAGCACATGTTACACATGGGCTTTATTCATAGCTTATTCATGACTAAAAAGTTAGCAGATCTTTCTGCTAGCAGACACAGCAGAAGGATCGACCCCTCTGCTATTTCTGCTGTGTCTGCTAGCAGAAAGATTGAATTACAGCGGAAGGATCTATGCTTCTTAATTAATCCTTTAATTGATCTTTCTGCTGTAATTATACCCCCGCTTCGAAGAAGAGGGGGGGGTATACTGTTTTACCCTTGTCCGTGCGTCCGTCCGTTACAAAATTTCCGTCGCAGTTTTCTCAGCAACTATAACATGCAGCAGCCTAATACTTTGCATATTGCTTCATCCTATAGTCCCATGTGGTGTAAAGCGATTTCATGCTCCTTGCTCATCACTAGTATCTCTAGTGAGCATTAGCTCACAGATTTACTTGTTTTAATCATTCTGCTAGCAGACACATCTTTCTGTTGTTTCTACTGTGTCTGCTAACTTTATTAATTTCTTATTCACTCTCATAATGATATTCTTAGAAGATTGAATACCCACGTTGTAAAATAAAAAAAAGTTCTATGAGCTTAACTCAGAACTCCTGTGAATGATGTAGATGACGTTGCTCTCACAGGCTAATATTTTCATTGTCAGCGTATAACACGAGTGGACATTCCATAAAACCAAAATAATGTGGAGTTTCTTGTCAGTTTAGTGGTTTAAAAGCTAAAATGTTATGTTAATTTTAATGTATTCCGAGAAAAAAAGATGTTATTCAACACCTCATTTATGATTGGCCAGAGATGTGAAGGATTGCCATCAGAAATTTAAAACAAGCAACATAAAAACCTTAGCTTTTTAGTGTGAAACTTTGCCATGTTTTATCATGTCAATAAAACATACAAGGACACCAAATTCAACATAATACATTTGTAGTTATTGTTTAACCTCCCGTTTAACACCTATCCCTGTGATGATGGAGCGCACGACTGGACCATAAAACAGGTAATTAGCGGATGGACGTACATGGCCGAAACATGACAATTATGGCCGACTGTTGTTAGATATGACCAGTTTCCCATTGATGGTCAAAGCGTATGATGATGTAAACACTTACATTTGATGATGTTTATAAGTCATAAAATAGAGATTTGTTATAATGATGATATAGTAATGACCGTCGTATTATCCGGATACCGGACACTAGTAGCTTTATATTGACCCTTTAAAAGGTATGTGTTACATTAGTTAAGACAACAAAACAAATGGCAGATCGTTTGGTCTTCTAGAAGTTTATGTCAGGCCACGGTAGATATAAACTTTATACGTTTTTTGTTTTGTTATTTGTAACAAAAAACAAACATCACACCACATTTATAGCCCATATAAGCATACACTTTCAAGTGGAGTTAATACTCGTAGTTTTACCTGGTATGAACTCGTATAGTAGATCTATTTACGATTTGGTATTGAGAACGGTTTACAAACTGGTTGTTCGGTTAAAGTTTAGTACGCGGGAAAAATAAAAAAGTACATAGGGCTGGATCCTAAATACAAATTTAGTTCAATTAACAAATTACTCAGTTAAGCAACTATTGCAGTTACCTTTCTCCAAATATTCGAACAAATCTTTACACAATTCTGCCGAGCAGACACCGCATGCCATTCAATAGGATGCAAATCAAATGCGCCATCTGGCGGCGTGGATCATTTGGTCATTTTTTGTTGATGGAATATGTTCTTGCAGCTTTGACCACATTAACTTTAATGAAATTAACCGAATAGATTGATGAAAAAACAAACACACAAATATCTGGGCATTGTAATTAGGGATCCCCAAGTAATTCAATAAGGGTAATGATTTTATTCTAGTTACTAATCAATCAAAATGATATAAATGTCTTTCCACAAATTGACTTTTGAGAAATCGACCAAATGAGATTTTTATCATTACAATAACTTTTGTATGTGAAAAATCTACTTCGTTTTAGGGAGTGTAGCAGTTAACATGCCATATCCAAGGACCCTACAGGGTCCTTGCCCTATCGAATGCTACTGTTGAATAAAAAATGGAAGTTTGGTTATCTATATCTGTTTACTTTTTCAATCAAACAGGTTCGATATGAGTTAAATAATAAAAAATTTGAATTTTCTTCGTGGTTTTGGGTGATTGTTTTATCCTACTCTGTATCACGGCCTTCGTGGATATTCCAATGCACCACTCCCACCCTACCGTTGTATAATGGGCAGTATACAATTGTAGAACATATATCATGTCCTGATTACATTATATTAATTGACCTGCCAATTGACCAGGTGGGCCAATAAAGTCATATTATCACTGATAAGTACATGTATACTGATATATTTTGAGTTTCAAAATCAATGTGACCATTTTCGATGTCAACAGTGTGACAATATCCGTAATAAAACCCCAATTAAATATTAATTAATCACAATTAAACAAATAGGACATTGACCTATCAGTCAATGAGTTTTCACGTGGAAAGACAGTTTACACCTTATACCTTGTATACATGTATGAACAAGTGCTATTTTTCAAAAGATAATATTTAATCGTAATACAATGTAATTATGTAATACTAGTTCAGGTAAGCCAAGTATGCATAATCAGGATTTTTTGTCTAAGATCAACTTTTAGAGGGCAGCATATCTTATTATATGACAAAAAAATGTAGGGCCTAAGTCATTTTGAGTAAAACTTAATTAATAAATAAAATATTAATAATGTGTCAATTGTTTGCAAAAAAGATTTATAATCAAATTAAAAAGAAGCTACCGTGCACAGTTTTCCTTTATTATTCTAAATATTGGATAATGTGATAGCAACATGTAAGAGCACTTGGAATCATTTGCTCGAAGTTCTTTAAAATTACTCAGTCATTGTCGGATCCAGGCGGGGGCGGACCCGGCGTACGCCCCCCTAAAATTGCCCAAGCAAAGTTTTTTTCTATCATGAAATATGATATTTATTTTTCTATCATGAAATATGATATTTATAAGGAATATATCTGTACATGTCAATTTTTTTCGCACGCTACGCGTGCAACATAGCATACAATATAAAACAATTTCTTTCATTATTGTAAGATTTTAACATGATTCAGCGGTCTTTAGAAAATTACATATCCCTGATTACATGAAATAATTATCTAGATGTTTTATATTTTATACTTTGGAAATGGATAGTTGAGGATCTGAATATGTGCCTGAATTCCTTAGAAATAACCAAAAACTAAGGAATTTTAGGGGCCACCCAGTCACCTGGTCCTCTGGTCAGGGTTTTGCCCTGGACCATTCGCGGCACTTACGACCCTTTGGAACCCCATTCTGCTTATTCATTTTACGCCCCCTCTAACTAGAATTTTCCACCCCCTCTAACCAGAAATCCTGGATCCGCCTATGTTAGTGACCACATAACATACACAATCTTACTTACTTACTTAAGCTTACTTAAGGGTTATTCAGCTCAGGATACTAATCCTCTACGCCAGACTCCATATTATCGTCTATTACAGTTTGAACTGTGTTTCCGGTTCCAGCGATAATTGTTTTAAAGTCACTATATTTCAGTTCCTAGATATCCCAAAAAATGTCAAGTTAAAGTTAAAAAAAAGTTAAAAAGTCTGTTTTTAAAACTGTTCAAACCATGTGAAAGCACAATACAGTCTGGTAAGTTGTTCCACACAGAAGCAAACGATTCACTAAGATTTTTTTTTACGAAGATTAGTTCTAGATATAGATATAAACAACATTTTACTATTTCCTATTTGACATTATCTCAGAGATTTATCATCATACACACGTTTCTCTATAAACTGATATTCCATCATTGCATGTGCTTACCATGTTTAATGTGTAATATTTAAATAAAACCAAGGTCAATTTTGGCCTCCTCGTTTTGTGAACTTGATAACTGTCGCACGAAAAACGCGGACCTAGGGCGTAAATACGGGTTTTATGCTGTTCATAACGCGCCAAAAACGCAGCTTTCGGAACAGCTCGGTGTTTTCTGTGTTATAAAAATTGACAGGACGCGAGTTGACAAAATCATTTTTGTAGATCTTGTATACAAACGGCAAATAATTAAATGAGAAGATCGAGGTAGTTCACTTTTTTCACCACAGTATTTACATTTGGCTTACTTGCGGGATTGTCAGTTGTGCACGAATTTCTAAAAAATTTAATATTTAGTATACATACATAAGTTACTTCCCTTTTCAATTAGTAATTAATTAATACCCGAATTTCTTTGAATTAATGTCTGCAAGTTAGCCCATCAGAACTGGAATATTGTATTTTAGGCTGCATCAGTTCACTGGCACTGACAAAACGTGAATCCATATTTTCGCCAGTTATCCCACTATACATTACTCTGCTACGCTGCATCCAGTCAAATTGCCCTTGGTAGGTATGGAGTGTAACGGAAGAAAGTACTGCGGTTGCAGACTATGTATTTTACTAAGGGTTCATTTGACTTCCAGATTTTTATCGCAAGAGTTATGGTGAAGGCAAGTGTGCAGGAAGTTGAGCGCTCTGAGCAGCTGATAATAGCTATAGTACTAACTACATAATCTTACAATATGTGGTAATAAATGCCATAAAAAAATTCCCGCCGCTCTCTTGACATCCCGGATCCTGGATCAGCCTATGACATGCATCTGAACATTAGATGTGAAGTTGATCAAATATAGTCTGATTTTATTGTATATGTGTCTTAATTATTTAGCCAAAATCTATATTTTCAGTCTTATCTAGATATGGGAATACTTATTTATATGGCTTAGTTTACTACTGACTTCCAGTCATTATTGACAGCAAATTGATCATGGGTCCATGACCGGTCAGTATGTAAGTTGTTTTTAACTGAAAACATAACTCGCCAATAGATTTATCATTGGCTTATTTAAATACTGGAGAATTGATTAATAATCCTTGCGCATAAATATCGGTATCTGTTTTTATCGATAGTGAGTACTGAAATATTGTTAGTTTTTTCTCAACTGTCAAAACATGAATAACTTCACGGTGAATGCGTTTGTTAAAATTATTGTCGTAATACATCCATGAGTTTCCGAAAGTGTATATTATGATCGAGTAAAGCTGCTAATGCCGTATGATATGTTTTAGTCAAGATATTTTTAATAACAATTAGGCTGCTAGTACAAAAACAATGCATTCAGTCACCTTGTAATTATTCAAGCTTTGACAGTTGAGAAAAAACGGACAATATACGAGTATTAAAATCAGTGGTTTTTGTGTGTGCAACCTCAGATCGTAGAATAAAATTCCACGATAGGGGTAATAAAAGAATAGTTCAGAAAAGACTATAAAAATGGAAAGTGATAGCAACTACCATACTTGCTTGCAGTGTGTAAGCCTCCATTACTTGCTGTATGATGTTGCTGAATGCAGGTCTGTGGTGTTTTTCTAAAAACAAATTACGATAAAAATCATGGTAAGTCAAAAGCGTGAAACATTAATGATATCGTCATTTTTTGGCCAATCACTTCCACATAATGAATCATGTACATGTGTACCTTTTGAATATCATATCATACATGTTTACATTGTATTATCCGTTGGACTTTGAGCTGCAAAATTTATTAAATTGACTTACTATTAACTTTTTTTGTAAGAATATTTGTAAAAAGTCGCACATGCATGTATGCATGAAGTTTAAAGCAGTCTGTCCATAGTAATATCACACTATCATTTTATAGGACGATTTTGCTTAGTTTGTGTCAAGACATTCTAAATGCACACAAAAGGTACTTCATTATTTCCTGTTACCTGTTTTACTAGGCCTACTTTAATTTCCATGTTGATATTTCTCTAGAAGGTGTGTCTGTTTAGAGATGGATTGGTCTTAATAGAAGTTTAAGGGGAGATAATCCAAGGTAAGAAAATTGACTTCCTGGTTGTTTGTTTACAATAATTTATTTTAGATCAAATTAGAAACAAGTTTCAACTTCTATTTATCACCTTCAAGGCTGTGACCTACCAAATACTCCAATACTGAGCTAACAGGATAATTTTCTTGCTCAAGAAAACAACAAGGTTGGTTTTGAATGTGATTTGAACCAACACCCAGCTAGCTATCTAGTGATACCTATCAAATGTTGCAACCACTCAGCCATGCCTTCTCCTTGCTGATAGGGGAAGCTTGAGACTAAGATGTCTTTGATTATTATTTTGGATGATTTTACCTTTTTATTTCTTAGATTAACATGCATTGTCCACCCCTGTCTGAAGTAATATGCACATGTTCATTTGTATAAACAAATTAAAACCTAAGTACATGTAATTGTGATTTAGACATTTGTCAGGGCATTCTGACCCTACATGTTGAACCACCCTTGTCTGCAGTAAAAGTTATGTACAAATGAAGTTACAAAAAACCCTAAATAAATGAGACATTTCTTGGGGCATTCTGACCCATACATGCACGATTCACCCCTGACTGCACTAAACTGTTGTAAGAAATGAAGAATTAGTAAATTGAGACATTTCTGTCTTTATCTTGATGTCTGGTAAGATTTGTTTGTAATCGTGGGTGGGCAGACTGCTGTAGTAAATGACAAATATGATAATAAATTTGTTTACTGCTACATAGATAGCTAACATCTGTTGTTTGTACTTTGAAAAATGCACCATATTGATTATTATAGAGAATATTTGTCATTTTTTTATGAAAGATTGAATTTTAGCTTGACAA
This sequence comes from Mactra quadrangularis, assembly GCA_025267735.1. Classification (NCBI taxonomy): domain Eukaryota; kingdom Metazoa; phylum Mollusca; class Bivalvia; order Venerida; family Mactridae; genus Mactra; species Mactra quadrangularis. The sequence goes on along the minus strand of CM046311.1, from coordinate 41,217,512 downwards.
TTTGAAGAATAATGGGGTTATCTTAATCCTACTCAATGGTGTAACACTTCTTGGTTAAGTGTTTTGGTGCAACATTTAATCTTTATGACTACTGAAGAAATTCACTTGAAACTTTGCAAATGTCTACAAGGTTACCTCTGGAGGTCAAATATAAAGTCCATAAACCTTGCATGAATTTTGACCGGAATGTGGTCTTTTTATGTATACATTTTATACCTAAATGTTTGGTGATGATATTTCAGATTGCTACAATTTTGAATAGAGACAAAATATCAACTACTTGCATTTCAACCGTATACATTGTGGTATATGGTATGAAGAGCATGCATGCTGTATATGGTCATAGATTTCTCTGCACAGCTTGATTGAGTTGCTCTGATAACAGTATATAGAAGCTGAATGGATAGGTCCTTCTACAAAAAGGTATATTGCTATAAAACAAATGCAGTTACAAGAAAGTGAGCAGCCCCTTTCCTAAAATAATAGGATTTAAATTGATTTTTTTCTTACCACCCCTATCAAAACTTGGCTTCAACCCCCCTGTCCCCCACACACTCTCTACCTACCCCTCCCACTAAAGTAGTTTCAAGTTTCATTGATGTGCTCATGTACATGTAGGTCCTAATGTATTATTATGTATATGCATGTAATGTCCTACTTGTTGGACACACAAATATACATGTTCTTATTTGTTTAAGATAATGCTACTTATATTTATAATTGAATTGTCAACAAAGATTAATTACTCGTTAGTTTTCTGCATAGTTTGACTATAACGACAAGACGTGTATACATTAACATAATACATGTATTAAATCATATTTATATATATACAGTGCCCTCCAAAAGTATGTGGACAATGTTCAATTTTCTGATAAACCACTTCACATAAACCCCTGAAAAAGAGAACTTGGAGTTATATAGCAAATTCAACTAATGACTACTGACATGAATCAAACTATATGTAATGTAACATGAATAATTACGGAGCCCCTAAAAAAACATTTTGAAATACTTTTTTATTATCACAACTATTTTGTTTAAACGTAATATTATTTTGAAAAAACGATATATTATTTTGTTTATTCGAAATATTATTTCGATTAAACGAAATAATATTACGTTTAAACGAAATAATATTACGTTTAAACGAAATAATTATTTAGTTTTTTCGAATTATCATTTCGTTTTTACGAAATAACTATTTCGTTTTTTCGAAATAATTATTTCGTTTTTTCGAAATAATTATTCCGTTTTTTCGAAATAGTATTACGTTTAAACGAAATAGTTGTGAAAATAAAAAAGTATTTCAAAATGTCACTTTAGGGGCTCCGTAAATAAGCTTTATTTATTGTCAAATTACTTGCAGTCATTGCTAGGGCTGCAATGATCCCATTCCATGCATCAAAAATTAATTGTGTGGGTGCCAATTTTATTAGCCGGATTTTTCATCGAAAATATTCGGCTAATAGTTTGGCGAAACACAGGCGGGCAGATGGGCGGGCGGGTGATCGTCCGGTGTCGTTAACAATTATGTTAAAGTTTTTCTTTACCATATATTTCTGCCATTTATTATAAGATCTTTATGAAACTTCATACAATGATAACATACCATGTGATGAACAGAATTAGAAAGTAACCACAACTCTACCTACTTTTATTATGGATTATTTCCCTTTGTAATTTTTGCGTTAAAATTTTTAAATCCGGCTTTAATGTGGTTTCCACATTACATTTTTTCACTTTGGGATCAGCAATTTTCGATTCGATACCAGGCTTTAAATGTGTTTATGAAAATTGTAAGGATAAAAGCAAAGGTCCACCTAAAAGACAATGTGCATTGACATTGGAACTGTGTTTCACTTTGTTTACATATTTTTGTGAGTTTCCATTACAAACTATAAGTAATGTTTCTTGGAAACTCTGTTAGTTACAATTTTGTTATTGGCATGTTATAAGCTCAAATACATTGTAAATGTATTGATGTAAATTTGGTATAAACTTATACTATTCAATGAATCGAATAGAAAAAATCGAGTTGAAAAAAAAAACATTGCTTGGAATTGACTTTCTGTTGAATCATTGCAGCCCTAAGTAATTGCATGGTCATTTTTTCTCAAAATTTCATTTGCACAAGAACATTTAGAAGGCACTGTATACTGTGTTTTGACTACATGTATAGCTTGTTTAGGATAACTTGAGACGAACGACTCAGTTTGTTTACATATTTGGGACTCGGGTATTACATAAAACAGGGAGGTCAGCTGATTTTGTGTAATGAAAGTATTAAGCATGTCTTAATGCATGGAAAGTGTGTTCTCGTACTGAATTTAATACATCAAAAACACACTGATAATAGTCGATAATTACATGTACTAAACTTAGATCCACCTGTGTATAAAAATGGTATCGTTGTATTTTGTCTCAAGTTATCCTAAACGAGCTATATTTGATATTACAAGTATAGTGTTATGCACATATACAGTGTTGGTCATAAATTAAAACTGTCATTTAACCAAATTAATACCTTTATTGTGACATTTATAATTATACAGCAATACCTTTGTTTTAAGTGTATAAGGCTATATCTAATGATATATTATTTGACAAAATATATATTATTAATATGAGAATCATTTCAAAATATTTGAATTTAGACAAACACAACTGCATACACATATTGCATGTTCACCAACTTTGCAGCTAATATCCCATAAGGTTACTGGTATCTATCTGTCAATCTACCTTGGAAATCTTTTACTCTGCTTAGTGCAGTTGACATATTTATGCAACAAATTATACCATCCTTGCTGGTATCCATTCACTCTTTGGGTTGAATGTAGCAATTGCAGGTTAATTTCTTACTTAAGGAAATTAGCAATGCCCCTGATGGGATTTGAACCCAGACTGCTGAATCCCTAAGTGTGCATCTTACCACTGGACTGCATGTATGAATTTTATAGAGTAGCTATGGTCATTAATTAGAACTTGTCATTTACCCTAATTAATACCTGCTGTCATATGTTGATTGTTGTACTTATGAAATAATAGCCATGCTGTCAAAACTACCTTAAAGCGGTAAGTTGTAGAAGGCATACCGTACATCCATGAATGCCCTCCCTTCTCCTTGCTGTTCATTTATCAACGTTTAGTTAAAACACTGACAATTGGTACACAGGGATTCACTGAATTGCGTTGGCTATGCAACAACTGTATACATACTACCTTTAAACCATTTTCACTGTCCAAACAATACAATTATTTCACCAGTTAAAAATCAGTCTACAGTTAAATATATTTACCATTGATACTAGCTGGTAGTCATTTGAATGAAAGGACGGAAGAGCCAGTGTCAATTTTCCTATGTGACTTTTGTTAACAGTTTTTAAACAAACTTGTGGATTTTATGTTTTATTTTTTTGTCATTTTTGTAAACTTTTGGATTAAATTTGTCCCCTGAAAAGGAGAAACTTTAAAGTTATCTATGATTTATTTTTTGGATAAGTTTTGCCACCAGTAAGTACAAGGTATGTCGCTCTTTGAAGTTAAATTTCTACTTAAGTTTTATTTTTTTAACAACTATTAAATAGATTTGCTTTGTATTTTATACTGAAAAATGACTGGAAGTAATTTGTGTTAACAGTTTTCAAGTGCACAAAGCTTTTAAATTTTTTATCAAAGTTGATCTTGTTTGATTTAATCTGCATATATCTGACACAGGGTTTATATTTTTTTAATTTTATAATAAAATCAGGTGAATTTAATGGTGATTGGTTTAAGGAAAAGCTGTGTCAGAACAGACTTATTTAAGAGTGTCAGTATTTTAATGTGATACAGAATGGCAGTGGTTTTTAACTTAAAACAATATGGTTGTGGTTTTTAACTAAGTACAGTATGGCTGTAGATTTTTACTAAGTATAGTATGGCAGTGGCTTTTAACTATGTACAGTATGGCAGTCATTTTTTAATATAGTTCTGTATGGCAGTAGTTTTTAACTTTGTACTGTATGGTTGTGGTTTTTAACTTAGTACAGTATGGCAGAGGTTTTTAACTTAATACAGTATGGCAAAGTTTTTTGACTAAGTACAGTATGTCAGGGGTTTTTGACTTAGTACAGTATATCAGGAGTTTTTGACTTGGTACAGTATCTCAGAGGTTTTGACTTAGTATGGTATGTCAGATGTTTTTGACTTAGTACAGTTTGGCAAAGGTTTTTGACTTAGTTCAGTATGGCAGAGGTTTTTGACTTAGTTCAGTATGGTAGGGGTTTTAACTTAGTACAGTATGGCAGAGGTTTTTGACTTGGTACAGTTTGTCAGATGTTTGTGACTAAGTATAGTATGACAGAGGTTTTTTAGTTAGTACAGTTTGGCAGAGGTTTTTGACTTAGTTCAGTATGACTGTAGGTATTAACAGCATTTTTCACAAGGGGATTATTAAATCTTCAACTCCAGTTTATTATGACCTTCTTTGTGCCAATTTTAATGAGTTGAATAGAATGTGATATAACTGAAGATTTGTTTAAAAAGTCAAAATTAAGCCGAGGAGTAACTGAACTGATTTCAATTCATTTTTGTGTATAGATTTAAGTATCTAAATGGGATTTGACTAAGCCGAAAGATCAAGCTAAGGGTATTAACAAATGTCGAGCAAAGACATTTTGTATTTATAATTAATATTACAAAATAATATAACAAATAGTCTATATATGAGACCAGAGTCGTCTAGTTTAAACTATTTAAAATATTTCAGATTACGTTATGTTCAATAAAAAGTACTATTGACCAGATTTTTCTTATATTTCTTACCATAAAATGGAGGACTTTTGAGGGTGATTGATTTTACACTTTGGTCTTCTTATGATGTAAGGTTTTAAGTTTTTTCAAAGTGAAATATTCTTAGTCCTATTTCAAGATCTTTTGAATAGATGATATTCTTATGAAAATTGGATTTGTGCTTTCAGTTCTAGTAGGGGTATTAGCTTTGAAAAATTTATTATTACATCCTCATTAATTTAAAAGAAAACATTAAATTTTGGAGAAAATTTGTGATTTCTTTGATTGTATCCTGTTAAATAGCTTTTGTTTGATATGTGACACCAAAATGACAACTTTAAAAAAGCAATTAGGACCAGCAAGTTTCCATTTCGGCAGACAGGCTTTCTGTCTTTACTGGCCTAGTTGACGGATAGATTTAGAAGTCTTTGGCAAAGAGTGATCTATTCACTCATAGGCCATCTGTCTATAAAGAAATATTGTCATTTTCAATAGAGATTAGTGTACAATAAGTTTATTAAATTTATTGTCACATATCAATGGAAATTAATATAAAGAAATTTGTTGCTTAATATAATCTGTCTGATCTTCTTACATCACATGACCTTGACCTTGACCTACAACCAAAACAATGACATGTTTATTCTTAAATTTTATTGATCATCAGTTGCATATACATTAACCCCTTTGATTTAGATACTGGATATTTGTTTGCTAATTCCCTTTATATAAATATAGATATCTATTCTTATTGATCTTGAGGACAGAAGTACTGCAGTAAGTATTTAAATCAGTGGGGTATAAAGTAAATTTGGGGAATAAAAACCATACATGCCATGACTGGGAATCGAACCTGGTTCTCCCGGGTGGTAGGCGAGACACTCAACCGCGTCGCTAAAGGGTTAACCCAACAGCAAGTCTGTTGGAAGTGACTATATAGTCACCTACAATCACCACACTCTTCCCTCTTTACTTTTTTTGGAGCTGGCATCAACTGCACATACTTGCAATTTCTAGCCATTTCCACTCCCCGGTGGCCTTATACCCACACACCGAATTATCCTCGTCGCCATTAAAGTAAATTTGGGGAATAAAAACCATACATGCCATGACTGGGAATCGAACCTGGTTCTCCCGGATGGTAGGTGAGACACTCAACTGCGTCGCTAAAGGATTAACCCAACAGCAAGGCTGTTGGAAGTGACTATATAGCCACCTATGATCACTACAGGTAAATATATGCGCCACATAATTGAATGTTGTGGAGCTTGGTCATTAAATAATTTTCTACGGCCATTTTTCCTCCTACCACTGATTCTAAATCATGTAGGGCAGTAGTCGGTAACTGACAGAAGTATGCGCCTAGTAGTTTCCAGTTAACAGCTAATTCCAGAGATTAAGCCTTTCCAGGAACAGTGAATAAGTTGACTGACTGCCATGATACATGTATAACCTATACAATGTGCTGCTATGGTGTTAAACCCAACACACAAATTGAATGTTGTGTAGTAGTCGCACTTACTTTCATAAACTGCAATCCAATCCTAGCTAAAGTAGCCAAGAAATGTTTCATACCATTAGAGAAATGTTTTCTTAATTGAACCCAGGTCAAATGAACAAAAAACTATGACAGCACACAACAAAATCTATTCATATTCATTAATATTCATAAAAAATTGAAATAGATAAATCATTTATTGTGTGAAATGATGGGGAAAATCAATGACAATGGTTGGATTGAGGGATACAAAGATATGAGTCTTCACTTAGACTGTTTTATTATCCTATGTGGTAACATTAGGTCGAGATATGTCAATGTTGTTAGTCAATTGAGTTGTCCCACTTTCTATTGTTGATGGGCATTCTTGTATGGTTTGGGTTTTTTGACTGAGAGTATTGAGGTTTTTTATTTGTATTAGTTATAGTGCAACCTCGTCATTCTAAAACATTATTTGTCTTAGTATTACTACCTCAATTAAAATTGCCTTATTTTTGGTATTTTTTCACTGCCAAAATAACTCATAACAGCCACCTTTCAATAACAACCACTTAAATTTTTTGCCATAACTAGCAATACTTAATATGTACATTACTGTCCTAACAACAGCAATCTCTCAACTCGATCGTCTTGTTCAAAGTATCTTTATTTCTGTCATTTTTTACTCTTACATCATGAGCTATCAAACCATTCTAAGCGGCCCGGCTAGCTCAGTTGGTAGCACACAAGTCTACTGATCTAGGGGTTGTGGGTTTAATTCCCGGGCAGGGTATACTTTCGTAAAGCTTGGTCATGAAATTATTTCTACGGCCATTCTATCTCGTACCCATGATTCTTAATTATGTAGTGCAGTTGTCAGCTAAATCCAGAGATTTGGCCTTTCCAGGAGGAGTGAGTAGGTTGACTGATCACAGCTATATGACATATACAATGTGTTGCTACGGCATTAAACCCAACAACAACATCAAACCATTCTAATTACTTAATATTTCTTGCACAGCTAGCATTTTTCTATGAGAGGAACAACCCATCAAAGCCCTCTCTCAATAGCGACTATTTAAAATTTCCTTTAATTCTGTCAATATTCTGTGAAAATATTAACCCTTCCAACATTAACCACATTTTAAGATAAAGCCAAATCTCTTGAAATTTTTCAATTAAAATTAACCTCTGAATTAAGATCACCTCTCAAGTGTTCACTCTCTGACTGTTATAGAGGGGTTTCACTGTATTGTAACTTGTACATGTATAAAGGTACATTGTAAAATTGTTTGATCTATAAAATAATAAAAATTGATTATTTACTTGAATGTATTTTATAGGTTTAAACATTTTTTGTCAAACTTTTAATGTAAAATCTATGTTTTAGTCCTAAATTAACCATGTTTTAAGTTTTTATGAATTGATCAATAGCATACTCTGAATTATAAACATCTTGTTAGAACTTGTCTGAGGTGGAGTCTGATATTCATTTTAGGGGTAGGATACCCAGGTCCACGGTAGGGTACTTGTAGGATTTGGACTTTAGGGTTCCAAAGGGGTCTCTGGTTCAAAACCAACCGAGGCTGGTTATACCTTTTTCATGTAAAATTTGACAATATAGTGCAACCTCTCTTGAACAACACCAACCGGGACATATAGTCAAACAGAGTTAACCTGAGCTTGAACTACCTAATTATAATAATTACACTCTTCACTTACATAAAATCATGAGTTTCCGTATGCGTGTATACGGTTATACACGTGTTTATAACAACTTATGTGAGTATAAATCAATTTATTAAAAGTGTCATGTTATTGTACGTTTAATTTTGGACACATTAGTTTTGGGGTAAACAAGTAAGTCAGCAGTATTATAGCACAGTTTCAAAGTATTTATCCATTTATCCTCTAATATGACGTCATGAAAGATGAAAATATAAGGTTATATTTTCACTGCGATGAAAATATAAAATTTATATTTTTATCGTTTATTTTCATCGAATAACGTGACGTTTCACCGTAAAGCATGAAAGAAAAATTTTATTCAACTGTCAGTAGCCCATACATCAACCTAAATACTCACTTCAGCACTTCTGTATGCATGATCATTTTAAATCGACAGGGTAAATGCATTGGCCTCTGAAAGTTAAAACAAATATGGGTAGGATGTTTTAAGTTTTTTCTTGGAGAATTCTAAAGTAAAAATTCTATTGTCAATGTTAAGTATTTTGGGAAAACTGTTGTATTTTTTATCCTGTCTTCCCTCCTCCTGGATTTGAGTGTCCTTGCTCACCATAAACTTGCCTTACAATTTCAGTAATTTCCTTAAATTTTCATGAGCACTTATACATCTTGTTTTGTTTTATAGTTATATAGATATATAATTATCAACTGACCTGACTATATAAAATAACTACAATGTATTTTTCATTCAAAATTCTAAATTCATTACGAATTCTTTCAGAGGTGTTTGTACTAAATGTTGAATATGTGACAAATTTCAACCGTGTATTATGACCTATACATGTAATTGAAAACCACTTTGTGACAATTTGAATAATTTTAAAACTTTTTATTGATTGCGTATAGTTTATACATGTAATATTACCTCTTATTTACCTAACCATAGCTTTATGTAAAGTTTACCAATGTTTTTGTCATTATTGAATATTTCAAATAAATGTTATAAAATATTATTGAAAGAAGTGTTTCAACCAATATGTTATTTTGTAGTTTGTATATACATGTACAATGTACTAAGGTAATACAGTTAGACCTGTCCCAATGACCACCTTAATTGTTGAAAGTTAAAGTGAAGTTTTAAGTCTGCTTCCTTATAATACGTGCGTGGGTGCGTCCGTCCGTTAAAAAATTTCCGTCGCAGTTTTCTCAGCAACTATAACATGCAGCAGCCTAATACTTTGCATATTGCTTCATCCCATAGTTCCATATGGTGTAAAGCGATTTCATGCTCCTTGCTCATCTACTTCCTGTTTGTCGCATATTTTTAGATTTTTGCGGGGGTATCACTAGTGAGCATTAGCTCACAGATTTATTTGTTCGATTTGTACAATAACCTTGAATTATTGAAATCACCTTCAGGCCGGTGATCCCTCTCAGTACCCGTTTACACCTGTAGCCCGTTCAATTACCCTAAACATTCCAAAACGTTCCGTAACGTTACATTCGGAACTCATCTGCGAATAATCTAATCCAATAAACAAATATACGATCGTTAAGGCAATGAGTGATGGTTCAAAATCTATGGACTAAATACGAAACATCACTCATTGCCTAAACGATCTTATATTTGTTAACTTCAACACCGGTAGTTTCAAAATAGCGTCTAAATATGTCCCAAGATTGTTCGCAGTGATTGGCCGAGGAGTTCCGAATGTATCGTTACGGAACGTTTTGGAACATTTAGGGTAATTGAACAGGCTACTGTTGAACAACTGTAGGTAAGTTAGTTTGTTCACGGAAATAAGCATTGCTCTTAGTGAGGTTTAAACCTATTGATTCTTGATCTGTTCAAGGAAATAAGCATTGCTCTTAGTGAGGTTTGAACCTATTGTTTTTTTATCTGTTCAAGGAAATAAGCATTGCTCTTAGTGAGGTTTGAACCTATTGTTTTTTTATCTGTTCACGGAAATAAGCATTGCTCTTAGTGAGGTTTGAACCTATTGATTCTTGATCTGTTCAAGGAAATAAGCATTGCTCTTAGTGAGGTTTGAACCTATTGTTTTTTTATCTGTTCAAGGAAATAAGCATTGCTCTTAGTGAGTTTGAACCTATTGTTTTTTTATCTGTTCACGGAAATAAGCATTGCTCTTAGTGAGGTTTGAACCTATTGATTCTTGATCTGTTCAATGAAATAAGCATTGCTCTTAGTGAGGTTTGAACCTATTGATTCTTGATCTGTTCAATGAAATAAGCATTGCTCTTAGTGAGGTTTGAACCTATTGATTCTTGATCTGCAATGAAATAAGCATTGCTCTTAGTGAGGTTTGAACCTATTGATTCTTGATCTGTTCAATGAAATAAGCATTGCTCTTAGTGAGGTTTGAACCTATTGTTTCTGGACCTGTTCAATGAAATATCTTAGTGAGGTTTGAACCTATTGTTTCTGGACCTGTTCAATGAAATAAGCATTGCTCTTAGTGAGGTTTGAACCTATTGTTTCTGGACCTGTTCAATGAAATAAGCATTGCTCTTAGTGAGGTTTGAACCTATTGATTCTTGATCTGTTCAAGGAAATAAGCATTGCTCTTAGTGAGGTTTGAACCTATTGATTCTTGATCTGTTCAAGGAAATAAGCATTGCTCTTAGTGAGGTTTGAACCTATTGATTCTTGATCTGTTCAAGGAAATAAGCATTGCTCTTAGTGAGGTTTGAACCTATTGATTCTTGATCTGTTCAATGAAATAAGCATTGCTCTTAGTGAGGTTTGAACCTATTGATTCTTGATCTGTTCAATGAAATAAGCATTGCTCTTAGTGAGGTTTGAACCTATTGTTTCTTGATCTGTTCAAGGAAATAAGCATTGCTCTTAGTGGGGTTTGAACCTATTGTTTCTTGATCTGTTCAATGAAATAAGCATTGCTCTTAGTGAGGTTTGAACCTATTGATTCTTGATCTGCAATGAAATAAGCATTGCTCTTAGTGAGGTTTGAACCTATTGATTCTTGATCTGTTCAATGAAATAAGCATTGCTTTTAGTGAGGTTTGAACCTATTGTTTCTGGACCTGTTCAATGAAATATCTTAGTGAGGTTTGAACCTATTGTTTCTGGACCTGTTCAATGAAATAAGCATTGCTCTTAGTGAGGTTTGAACCTATTGTTTCTGGACCTGTTCAATGAAATATCTTAGTGAGGTTTGAACCTATTGTTTCTGGACCTGTTCAATGAAATAAGCATTGCTCTTAGTGAGGTTTGAACCTATTGATTCTTGATCTGTTCAAGGAAATAAGCATTGCTCTTAGTGAGGTTTGAACCTATTGATTCTTGATCTGTTCAAGGAAATAAGCATTGCTCTTAGTGAGGTTTGAACCTATTGATTCTTGATCTGTTCAAGGAAATAAGCATTGCTCTTAGTGAGGTTTGAACCTATTGATTCTTGATCTGTTCAAGGAAATAAGCATTGCTCTTAGTGAGGTTTGAACCTATTGATTCTTGATCTGTTCAAGGAAATAAGCATTGCTCTTAGTGAGGTTTGAACCTATTGTTTCTTGATTTCTAAACTTGATTCTTACCACTTGATCACCGCTACTACATGTGGTAAGAGTGTAACTGTAGTTCATGGTTTGTTTGTTTTATGCTATTGTATAAGGTTATATTTCAATTTTTATGGGTCATTTTAAAGACTGAAGTGCTCATAATATAAAGATCATATAGAAATTGAATACTACATGTAGAAATAATGAAAAATGAAATCCCATTTTATAGTCTTAAATCCAACCCTGGTCAATAGCGCAGTTGGTAGCGCGTCGGGATTTGGATACTTGTGCCCGAGGGGGTGCGGGTTCGAATCCCTCCCGGGGAGGTTATACCCTTCCATGAAAATTTGGCAATAATGTCGATTTTCCTCCATTGATAAGATCATATGGAGAAGTTTCCGGCCTTATGGAAGGGTAGGTGAGTACTGGTTATAGACAATAGTCCAGGAAAGCTAGGTTAGGTGCGCTGGATGCCGTAAAATGACCTAAATTGTGTTGACACGGCGTTAACTCCAATAAATAAAAAAACATAAAAAAAAACTCTTAAATCCCCAGTCCTTTACTTTGTACAGTTCTGGGGACAAAATGATGCAACAGAATGAAATCACCCTTGTTCAAATTTACGCTTGGGTGAAGTAAAATAATCATTGATAAATTTCATGTGCTGCCCCTAGCAAAATAGAAACCTTGGTCTTTTAGATCCTATAGAACCCCCAAAGTCCTATTTGTTGTTTCCATAGCCAATAACTTTATCCTTATTACTCAGCTGTGGTGGACAGGGCAGCCAACTTAATGAGTGAATAATCTAAATTGAAAGAACATGTTTCACAATCTAACTAAAAAAGTTTGTATGAAGTAAAAATTGAAAAACAATTGAACCTATTTCATAGATGAAACTTTAAATTCAACATTGACTGAAATATCAATCAAATTTTCATGTTTGAATCATAAAAACTGAACTGATCTATCAAAATGTTTTTATTTTAAAATTGACAGGTTAAAATGATTGTCCTAGAATTATATATTATCCTGTGTGTTGTTCCATGGGCATTGATGAATACATGTTAAAGCTAGTCGCTCACAGACTTGAAATTTTTTAAATATTTTGATTTATTAATTTATATTTACTGGATTTAACACAGTGGCAACACATTTTGGTTATTTAGGGCGGCCATGCAATTTAACCTAGCTTTCCTGGACCTTTGTCTATAACCAGTATTCACCTACCCTTCCACAAGGCTGGAAACTTCTCCATATACCTTATTAATGGAGGAAAAATGACATAATTGTCAAATTTTTATTAAAGGGTATAACTCCCTGGGTGGGATTCAAACCCTACCCTCCCTCCGGACACTGGATTTGAAATCGAGGTGCATTACCAACTGTGGAACCTACCAGGGTTTGATATTTTAAAATTATCTGGCAGTGTCTATAATTGTGTTAAGAAAATAAATTCTCAATGTTTTAAAACAAACTTACGTATTATTTGTTAGAATTGTAAAATAAAAAGTGGCAAAGAATTAATAAAATCATTATACTATAAGTTATAACTACCAGGGGTAGGTCTTACACATGAAATCACCATCTTATCTTGTATTTCAATTGCACTATAGTTGTTGAAATCAATTCATTCATTTACAGCTTCCAATATGTTTCTTTACAATTTTGGTAGTTTTAGAAAAATTGATATTAAAGTTGAAATTTGTGGACGACCAGCTTTAATTTAAAAGTTTTATTGATATATTACATGTTAACATTTTAATACCACTAATATTGCCTTGTCATTGTTTTTATGGTTGATGATTTGATCAAGTATCATTGATGTTTTTATTGCATATTGTTTCTTCTGTAATCTCTGGTCTTCAACTCTATGAAAGTATGCTTGATTTTGAAGTTCAGTTGTCAGAAGTTCAATGCCATGCAATAAAAGGTCATCTATTAGGTACAGTGATAGTAGCAGTAGTTCAACCCAAGGTTGTAGAGTTATGGCCCTTGAAATACAAACTTCAGGAGCAGAAGTTCAGTGTTAGGATGCACACTGAGGAATTAAGAGATTCCAAGTTTGATCCTGCTAGGGGCACTGTGTATTTTCATTGAGCTAGAAATTTACCTACAGTTGTATCTCTCTACCCAGGTGTAAATGGGTACAAGGGTTATTGTACAGGGTTGTTTAGACAGCTGAACATGTATATGAAAGCAGACTTTAAACCATTCATGATTTTGAAATTCATTTGTCCACAGCTTAATTCTCTGCAATGACAAGTCATATATGATGTTTGCTTCATTTTTTTGTTGTTAAAAAATTAAAGAAGTCAATATGTTGTTTTTAACTTCAAATATTGGCCAAACAGGAGTTGTTATTATACCCCCGCTTCGAAGAAGAGGGGGGTATACTGTTTTACCCTTGTCCGTGTGTGCGTCCGTCCGTTACAAAATTTCCGTTGCAGTTTTCTCAGCAACTATAACATGCAGCAGCCTAATACTTTGCATATTGCTTCATCCCATAGTCCCATGTGGTGTAAAGCGATTTCATGCTCCTTGCTCATCTACTTCCTGTTTGTCGCATATTTTTAGATTTTTACGGGGGTATCACTAGTGAGCATTAGCTCACAGATTTACTTGTTTTCTTTCCATTTTAGTTCAGTTACATTTTATTTATATACAAGTTATATATCGGTCACAATAGTTGGTCATTAAGGTATGATGATCGACTAATTAAGGTGAACTTGCTACATTTGTTATATTTGACAATTATCTGTGATAGATAGATAGGTAAGTGTTAACAAAAGATGTTTAGTTATCAATCCATTGTTAAGATATGAATATTTTATTTTACATATCGATCATTGTTCACCCAATATCTAGGTCATTAATTAACTTGGACGGTTAATTAATCTTGTCAACACCTGGACTATTAATTATATTGTAATTAAATAAAAATGAAAAGTGAATAGGTCAAAGAGACATTGGCACAGTGGTTTTTTGTGTTGGCTTCTCTGATTGGTCAGTTTGAAAGTAAGGATTGCTGTGATTGGTCAATATTGTATTTTAAATATGTTTTGTTTAAATCCCGACTCCATAGATTCATGATGTTTTTCTATGATAAACATGGAAATTCAACAACATTGTTATCTTCTGTAGTATAAGGAAAAGTTGGTTTCTTTTGGGAGGGTTAGCTAAGATGGTTAGCTGAAATTACTTCAAGTAGGCTGATAGGGTGAGCAGGCTGCCATAAACAGGTGAAAAAATGTAAGGTGTAATAAAAAACAATGTAAAGTTAAAAATCTTTTAATGATCAAGGCAAAAAAGCTGAACTTTAGAGATACTTTATTTGAAATCACTAATAGCGGATACATGTAAAATTTTATCAATTTTTACCTTGACAAATTTAATTGTTTTTTAATTGACTTACAATAACTCTATAATCAATCATTTATTTTTTAAGTTCAAATATTTCTTTGTCATAGTCAGTTAGGTTCTTTTTTTAATTGGATTTTAAACAGTTTATTGACACTTGTTCTGGTTGAATGTATAGTGGTTGACTTTCGTAACGAAGCTTTCCTGGCCACTTTTCTTGTTCGCTCACCAATTTCCATTTTACTTTGTTCATGGGCATTCAGAAGACTTCTACAAAGACAATTTAACCCTATTGCTGGTTTACTGATACAATACCACCTGTCTTGAGCAATACCCACTGAAAGGGACTAAAAAGAGGTTGTTGCTCTTCAGAGGTTGTTGCTCTTCAGAGGTTATATTAAACTAAAATCCTCAAAGGGTGTTGTTGCAGAGGATTTGTTCTGTTGAGGGTTGCTCTGCAGAGGTTATATATCTGTATACCCTTTTATGGTATAACCTGCAGTGGCTTAGAATCAAACCCTACTAGAATTTAATGAAAATAAGAAAAAAATCTCTTTTTAGTTTAGATAATTGAGTCACTTAAGGTAATAAAAATATCACATTTAATCAATGCACCAAGAAGGCATTTTTAAGCAATACATTAAATTGAATAAAACATACTCTCCTCTTATCAGTTGATAAATGTGTTTTTATAAAGTTGATAATATAACTTTATAAATTTATGGCAATGTAAAATTGTAAATTTTTTTTTATATTTTTATAATGCCTATTGAGATACTCAACCAGGAACATTTGAACAAGGCATATTGATTATGTATACATGTATTTGGTAATTTGAAGTGCATTTTGAAAGATTTGTTATGCATTTTTCACATTTACTGTACTACACTCAATTTGGTTTAAATTCAGAGGTTCTAATGTACTACACTCAATATGGTTTAAATTCAGAGGTACTACTGTACTACACTTATTATGGTTTAAATTAGGAGGTACTACTGTACTACACTCAATATGGTTTAAATTCAGAGGTACTACTGTACTACACTTATTATGGTTTAAATTCAGAGGTACTACTGTACTACACTTAATATGGTTTAAATTCAGAGGTACTACTGTACTACACTCAATATGGTTTAAATACAGAGGTACTACTGTACTACACTCAATATGGTTTAAATACAGAGGTACTACTGTACTACACTTAATATGGTTTAAATACAGAGGTACTACTGTACTACACTCAATATGGTTTAAATACAGAGGTACTACTGTACTACACTCAATTTGGTTTAAATTCAGAGGTTCTAATGTACTACACTCAATATGGTTTAAATTCAGAGGTACTACTGTACTACACTTATTATGGTTTAAATTAGGAGGTACTACTGTACTACACTCAATATGGTTTAAATTCAGAGGTACTACTGTACTACACTTATTATGGTTTAAATTCAGAGGTACTACTGTACTACACTTATTATGGTTTAAATTCAGAGGTACTACTGTACTACACTTAATATGGTTTAAATTCAGAGGTAATACTGTACTACACTTAATATGGTTTAAATTCAGAGGTACTACTGTACTACACTTAATATGGAATAAATTCAGAGGTACTACTGTACTACACTCATTATGGTTTAAATTCAGAGGTACTACTGTACTACACTCAATATGGTTTAAATTCAGAGGTACTACTGTACTACACTTAATATGGTTTAAATTCAGAATTAATACTGTACTACACTCAATATGGTTTAAATTCAGAGGTACTACTGTACTACACTCAATATGGTTTAAATTCAGAATTAATACTGTACTACACTCAATATGGTTTAAATTCAGAGGTACTACTGTACTACACTTAATATGGTTTAAATTCAGAGATACTAATGTACTACACTTAATATGGTTTAAATTCAGAAGTGCTAATGTACTCCACTCAATATGGTTTCAATTCAGAGGTACTACTGTACTACACTTAATATGGTTTAAATTCAGAGGTACTACTGTACTACACTTAATATGGTTTAAATTCAGAGATACTAATGTACTACTCAATATGGTGTAAATTCAGAGGTGCTACTGTACTACACTTATTATGGTTTAAATTCAGAAGTGCTAATGTACTACACTCAATATGGTGTAAATTCAGAAGTGCTAATGTACTACACAATATGGTGTAAATTCAGAAGTGCTAATGTACTACACTCAATATGGTTTAAATTCAGAGGTACTACTGTACTACACTTAATATGGTTTAAATTCAGAGGTACTACTGTACTACACTCAATATAATATGGTTTAAATTCAGAGGTACTACTGTACTACACTTATTATGGTTTAAATTCAGAGGTACTACTGTACTACACTTAATATGGTTTAAATTCAGAGGTACTACTGTACTACACTTAATATGCTTTAAATTCAGAGGTACTACTGTACTACACTTAATATGCTTTAAATTCAGAGGTACTACTGTACTACACTTAATTAATACTGTACTACACTTCATACAGTCTTTTTTCAGAGGTTTTATATTATTATTTTCATGTGGGTTGGTGTATCTTAACAATTCTGTCATTTTAATGAACCAAAGCAAAAATACTGTAACTCCTTTTTAACTGATATATATTTAAATCATTTTTTCCTCAAGTTTGCCATCAACTCAAGGTACATATATAAAACCTCATGCTTAGATGTCACTTCTTACATGGACATTTCTCGGTTGATCTTATTTTTACATGTTCTCTCTCTCCTTTTGTACAATGTTTGAAATCTTGACAACCAGTGTTTTTTCATTGCCAGCTAACATTGTCCCTAGGTTTTCATTGAAATTTATCTGTCGTAAGATTTCATCTTAAACTATGTAGCTTCATTTTAAACTTATATAGTTTTCATTTTTGTGCATGGAAGCTTTGTTTTTATTAATTTGGAAATATTATGGAGTTATTAATAAAGGGATTGTGATTTTATTCATAAACATACAACTTTTGAATCTTCATTTTTAAAGTGACTGATTGGATTTAATGTGGGTAGGTTTGCTAAACATTTTGTCCTTAATTATTTGTACCAATGTATATAATTATGTGTACCTTTATTTTTGTGATATAGCTAAGTTTTGAAACTAGTAAGCTTGTTTTTATTAGCAAAGCTTAGTCTTAAATTTAGACAGCTTGTTTTTTAGTGGCGAAGTCTTGTCTAAAATTAAGTAGGTTTGTTTTTAGTGGCAAAGTTTAGTATTAAAGTTAGTAGGTTTGTTTTTAGTAGCAAAACTTAGTCTTAAATTCGGTAGGCTTATTTCTAGTTGCAAAGTTTAGTCTTAAACTCAGTAGGTTTTGTTTTGTATGGCAAAGTTTAAGTTTAAATTCGATAGTCTTTTAGTAGCTAAGTTAAGTTTCAATTCAGTTGGTTTGTTTTTAGTGGCAAATTAAGCTTTGTCTTAAATTCATTAGGCTTAATTTTGGTGGTGAAGTTTGTTTTTAAATTTAGAAAGCTTGTTTTAGTGGCAAAGTTTGGTCTTAAATTCAGAAGGCTTGTTTTAGTGGCAAAATTTGGTCTTAAATTCAGAAGGCTTGTTTTAGTGGCAAAATTTGGTCTTAAATTCATTAGGCTTAATTTTGGTGGCGAAGTTTGTTTTTAAATTCAGAAGGCTTGTTTTAGTGGCAAAATTTGTTTTTAAATTCAGAAGGCTTGTTTTAGTAGCAAAATTTGGTCTTAAATTGAGAAGGCTTGTTTTAGTGGCAAAGTTTGGTTTTAAATTCAGAAGGCTTGTTTCAGTGGCAAAGTTTGGTCTTAAATTGAGAAGGCTTGTTTTAGTGGCAAAATTTGGTCTTAAATTGAGAAAGCTTGTTTTAGTAGCAAAATTTGGTTTTAAATTCAGAAGGCTTGTTTTAGTGGCAAATATTTAATTTTAGATTCATTAGTCTTGTTTTTAGTGGGGAATCTTAGTTTAAGTAAAATATCTCAATTTTATATGGAAAAACTTAGTATTAAATTCAGTAGGCTTATTTTAGTGTTATAGCTTCATTATAAACCTCGGCTGAAGTTGTCTTGGCTAAGATTGTTGTTGAAATTTTATCTCTCCCCAAAGTTTTAATGTCTTACATAACAGCCGGTATGACTAACATGTGAAATAATTAGATGAAATTAAACACTGCCTCCAACATGTTGCGTTGTGTAAATATAGCAAGAGTTATGGGATTGCTTGAATGAAGTTTTTCGACTTTTTCGCTTTTTTTCGGTAAAGAACTTAAGTTTTTAGTTTTAAGTTTTTTATGTAATTCTTTTAAGTAAAATTTTTTTACTTAGTGAAAAGTGTTTGTGAAAGGATTAATAGTGTATTGTGTTACTTTGTGGTAAGGAGTGAGTCATATAAATTCTAGATTTTTCTTTTTTTGTTCATATTAAAAAATGGATTTGACAGAGTTTAAATTAAGCTACAGTCCCATAAACATAAAAATAGCTGTGAGGGCACCGTACGGGCGCCGTGCGATCAAGCTCCGCAAGGACCCGTACAAACTCTTGCGTACCCGTACGGACTGTTACGTTTTTACCAGGGTCAGTGAGATGAGCCCAGGATACACATATCAGTTACTGAGTGAAATCGTGAACAAAATGGTGGCCGAGTATGCATTAAACATGCATATTTTCCAGCTACTGCTCCGTACGGGTGTGTTGTTTTGTACCATGTGCGTACCGTCACCTTCTCACGGCCTACGACTGTCTGCACATACGGGTCTGTAACAAGCCACAATTTTATGGGACTGAGGCATTAGTGAGTGTATTACAAGCTTCCATGGTTATTGATATGGTAAGAGAATGAAATATGAGATAATAAGGAAATGTAGTGATTATGTCATTTCTTTAATTTAACAATTTTTATGTATATTTTTATCATAGTTATATATGCAGTACATTAGCATCATTTACATTTTCTTTAATTTTGTGTTAGTTTGCTAATGAATTGATTATTAAGTTTATTTTAATAGGATTGCAATTTTAATATATATTGTTTGAACTGTAAAATTTAGTAATTTAAAACAATCATGTTTAAGACCAATTGTTTTTAACTTTAAATTTTCCTTCTTAAAGAAATAAGATGTATCCCTTAGAGTGTGGTTCAAACCGAGAACCTCTTGATCCATAAATACCCATCCTGTCACTGATCTACTACTTCCAACAATTTGATAAAGGGCAAGTTGATAAAATTAGTACTTTGCTACTGAATGTAATAAATTTGAACAATTCTGGTTGAAATCAAGTCTAAGATTGAAAATGTAATAAATTGGTCATGGGAATGTCTTTTTTTAAGGGTATTATAACTTGTGACCCAACACTATTGCTAATGCTTTCTGTAATATTTAAATGTTAATCTTTAATCTGACTTAAATCGTTTCCTCCTACTTATTTGTATGTGCAAACTATTATATAAAACACATGCAATGATTAAATATAAATGATAATAAACCTGAGCATTTCTTGAAAAAAAATCAAAGTGTAAGACTGGAAAAACAACAAACAGAATAATTGTTGTCAGCTGTATAATATTAACATAAGAATTCAGTAAATGTCTTACAAGTTAAACTACATCATTTATCATTGTACGTTAGGTCAGATATAAATATACTCTGGTATTATTATAACATTATATATATTATATATTAATATGCATATTCTTAATATAATATGCACAGTTTATACTTAATGCATTATTGTAAATGTCATCGACATCCTTCTTATAAACTGTATGTACTGTATTCTTGGAGAGTGTACTTAAGTTGGTTACTTGTAGTGATTTTCCCTCAGTTAGCAAATTGTATGTCATGCTGTCTGGCTACAAGCATACATGTCTACTGATTATAGGTTGTGGGTTTTATTCCCTGGCAGGACAGAGCTTGGTCATGAAATGATTTCTTTGACCATTTTCCCTCCTACCACTGATTCTAAATCATGTAGGGCAGTTGTCAGTCTTTGAGGGAAGTATGCACCTTGTAACTAGTTAACTGCTAAATCCAGAGATTTAGTCTTTCCAGGAATGGTGAGCTAGCAACTGACCATCCTAATATAACCTGTACAATGTGTTGCTATGGCAATAAACTCAACAAAAAAAGAACTTGTGATAATTACTAGAGTGTGGAATCTTGGGGCTGGACATTATATATGACATATACAATGTGTTGCTATGGCATTAACCCAACCAAGAAAAAATGTTCTTCTTTTACCCAAGTTTAATTTCACTTCAAGCAGCTTTGTTTAAATATTAGTCAGAACATCTGAGTATAAATCCAAGTTTCATGGGTTTATGTTCATATTTACTTACATACCCTTGTTGAGCTTGGTATTGAAACACTTTGGACTGTCATTCCTCCTGCATTAGTATACAATAGGGCATGACATGAAGAGCAGTTGTCGGCCTTTGGTGAGACAATGTTAATTGAGACTCGCATCACTCCCTGTATAAATGGAAGACATGCATGTTTCAGATTTCTCTGGAATCAAAATGAAAAGATAAAGGGACTAAAATAAAAACCTAACAATTATATATATAATATATCTATGGCCTTATTTTGCAACAAATATGGTAAATTTGAATTTATGACTGAATTAAGATTCTCATATTACTTGAAATATTAATTTTGTCTTTGATAATAGTTATATAGTTTTCCTTGATATTTTATATATTGGTTTATTCACTATGACTCCCTGGATCTTGTTTAATAAATTGAAAATGTTGCTCTTTACAGGTGACATGTTTATCGGAAAGATATTAAAGATTGACAACCACAGGTATATTTAGATTCTGAGTATTGAATTTTCTTCCAGCGGAAAAATCAATGGTGCACTGAGGATCAGCGTGTGACGTTATTATTACACTGGAGATTGGAAAGAAAGTCGGACAGGTTATTTGATGGACTGACTTTCACATGTGAATATTGTACGCTTTACACCTGTGACTTTTATTTTTTTGTGTGTTTGTTTTGAAAATATTTTACGTTTTTATCATTTGTGGAAGGAAGTCTAGTTAACATGGAGACAGAAAATAGTTCCGAGGTGGATGACACTGATAAAGGATCAGGTGTTATCAGTCAGGATCTACTTTGTGATAAAAATATCAAATTGAAAAGTTGTTTTGGTGATATTGAAGAATCAAAAGATTATGTTTCTGATTTAAATGCTGAAGTGGATTTAGATGAAAATATTCCTGTGTTGGTTGCTGTTGATAATGATGATAAGCATGATAAGATTGAAGTTTCACCTTCTAATGAAGTTATTGAGATGAAAGTTGTAACTGATGATGATGATGGTGATGGTGGTGGTGATGATGATGATAAGACTAAAATAAAATATGATGATGGGGAAAATGAAAGTAGTGACACTGAAGTTGAAAATGTGAACAACGAAATTTTGAATGAAGTGGAAACTGAGAGTGGAACTCCTGAACTAGATGAAAGTAAAACTTTGACTGAAAATGCAATAAATGAGAATAGCGAAATGGATAAAGATGCAAGTGATAATTGTGCTGAATGTAAGGATGTAGAAAATACTGAAGATATGGTGAATGAAGTAGACAATGCACATGGTACTAATACAGATATTATTGGACCAGATGATCCAAATGATAAACATGATTTAGTTAATTCAGTTGATAGTTTAAATGCTGAAGAATTGTGTCAAGCCACAAAAGAATGCAAAAATGATGAGAGTGAAAACAATGAAGAACAAAATTGTGATGAAAATAACCAAAATAAAATTGATGAGTCTGTCAGTACTGACAATGAACCAAACACTAATGAACATAATGAAAGTACTGGAAAGACTGAAATTGTTAATGAAATACCTAATATAAGTGAACCTTCTGAATCAGTTGCAGACAGTATTAAAAACCCTGATATTGAATCAAATGATGAAAATGTGTCTGAAAATGTTGATGATAAAACTAACCAATCAGCTAACACACAAAGTGATAACATTGAAATTGTTGAGAAAAGTAAATTAGAATCTGATTCTGTTGAGAAGGAAAATGTTACTAGTGATGTCAAGATGAAACATGACAAAATTGATGAAGCAAGTGATACAAATTTCAAATCAGAAAACGCAGAAAAAAGTTATTCAAAAGAAACTGACAGTGTTAAAACTGAAACTGATGAAAAGGTTGATGAAATAGACAAACTAAAAGAAATTAATGTCACAGACAGTGTTCAGAATGATGTAAATGCAGACACAAATGAGGTTGATAAAAAAGACATTATTGATATGGATGATAAAACCAAAGACACCAATGTGGAAACAATAAGTATTAAATCTGACAATGACCTTCAAATTGAAGAGAATGATTATCAACAAGTAAAGGAAAGTGTTAATGAAAATATAGAAGATAATCAAAACATTGACCAAAATAATGATTCCACTAAAAGTAGTTCTTATGAAAATAACTCTGAATATAGTCCTAATGAAGTTAGTACAAATGTGGATACTTCTAATAATATTGATGACAGTATTAGTTGTGATGTCATAGCTTCAAATGAAAGTTTAACTGATGATGACTTGGTTAATATTGATGAAGATTACCAAAGTAAGCTAGATAGAGAAGGAATTCAACAATTCCTGAAAGCAGTAATTGATGATCTTCAAGGAATCGTCATAGAAACCGAAAAATGTGATAATGTAATCAATGAAATCAGTTCTAAAGATGAAGAAAGCAAAACTGAACTAAATCCTCCTTCTATTGAAATTGATGTGAATAGTTCAACCTTAAGTGAAAGCATTGAAACAAAGAATGAAAATGAATTGACATCATTTGGTGAATACATTGAAGAAAATGATACTGAGAGAAATGATAAAAACAACGAAAATTTAAGAGAAGACACTGAACCAAATAATGATAATATAAGTGTAGATAAAAGAATTGTACACAATGATACTAAACTTGGTTCAGAAAAGGAAAAAGAAAAACTTGACAGACTGGAATTGATAATAGATCATACTGACAGTGATGATGCTGATACTGTAAATGATGTCAAAGAATGTGAACTAATGATTGAAGAAAGAACTGATGAAACAATTCAATGTGTTAGTGGTTCTGATAATGAGAATACCTCTGTTAGAGACTTGGATGATTCAAATGAACTTGATAAATCTGATATAGAGGTTGCTAACGACAATGCTGATGTTTTGACCAATGAAAATGGAGTAAAAAGGTTAGTTTTTGAGGATATTTCGCCTGATGATGATGAAGTTAAAAAATTAGTTTCGGATGATAATGTGCCTAATGAAAGTTCAGTTAAGGATATAAATAGTGAAACAAGTGATGATATTCGAGTCTCAGAGGATATTACTATGGATATTAAAGAAGACAATTCTCTGGTACCCGATTCAACTGATAAACTAGTATTAGACAGAAGGAGTCATGGAGCCAGGGAACCAAAGAATGCAGAACCTAAGGTTTGTACAATTTATTTTCCCTTTGGTATTACATGTTACTGTTCTTACTGTTTTTTCAGTTTGTGAACATAGGGTTAAAATCAATCGCCTGTAATGGTCATTAAAGTGATTGTTTTTAACCACACTGCTCAGAGCTACACTTTTTAGTGTAATATGGACATGAAATATTTTCTGCACTCATTCTACTTCTACCTCTGTATCCAGTAAGAATGTTTTCATTGAAGAGCATAAAACTGTTTTGAAGTTTTAGTCCAAAGATCTAAGTCTATCTAGGGACAGTGAATAGCTTGAATGACTGCTGCCATTTGTTGAAATGCAATGTTCAGATCTATAAATGACATTTTTTTTGTTCAATGTTTAGAAAGTTGGAAACCAATGGATGCATTATGTTTATTACTAACACATTTTGAAACATTGTTATGACTTTCCATGTATTATTAATGAGCTATAAATCAACATAAAATTACATATTTAATAGATTAAACTATAAAACTTTATTGTTTTACAATGTCTGATCAAGAGGGGCAGGGTTCTAGGGAGGGGACCTGTTGGGATCTAGCCCAGGGCTAAGTAAATTCATGACTGAAATATTGTTTCAGTTACAGTTCTTGACCACAAAATATGGGCAGGTGTCTGAAGGTGGTTTTCTGGTCTGTCTATTTTTATGAAAAAATGAAGGGATTTTGATGGTATTTTTTAAAGAGACAATACCATGATAATACAATACAATTTCTCAATGTAAATTTTTTAGTTTAGTTACAATTTACATCAGAAATGTGAAATGTTTACCACTTGGAAATTCTTTCGCCTTGATTTTATTGAACGTCCATCCACTCCATAAGGATGCATTATATGCAGACTATTTTCACCTTGACACCCTCATCCCTTTCAATACTCTCTAGATATGCCCCTGTTTTTAATGCATTGACGCGTACTAGGGTTACTGGCTACATTTTAGCTATTATTATGATCAATGATAATGTTTATGGTTCATAATGTTTATGCCTAGACTAAATTATTAATTATTTACCAGTGGTGCTTTTCACAAAAATTCTTACGAAAAAATATTCGCAAGTCAGTTTCATATAATTAGCACTTCAAAGTTAGACGGATAATAAGCATAACTATGATATGATATTCAAAAGATGTACACAATTCTACACAATTTGTATAATATTTAGAATTGATAAGCCAAAAAATAAGCATATTATTAAGGATTCTTGCTTTTGACTTACGAAGATGTTTTTCGTAAGAATTTTATCAAATATATCAAAATGGATGGTAAGAATGGTCGTAATATAGGGACCTTTTACTTCTCAAATATAGCATTTGGGACTTAAAAATCTTTAAAAAAAACACAAGATCTTGCGATAACCAATATGGTGTCTATAACCAATCTTACTGTACAAATGTAATTAGGGCTGGTTAATAATGAGGTCCAAGCAAACTTAAACTTAAACTTTAAACTTTTTCATTTGATTAAACGCCTATTTCTATATTACATATTCAATGGCGTTGTACAAGAATGTAATAAAAAATAAATACATGTAAGTAAAAACCCTCCACCATAAAAACATAATGTATATACAATAACACAAAACAAAATAAAAAAATACCGAACATGATGTTATATAGTGTGTAAGTTTGTTTTTTTTATTGAGCTTTTATATTTCATATTTTTGGACTTACATCCTTTACAGATCATGATTCGACTTAATTTAAAATTTTTATCACTAATTTCTTACTTATTTCTATTTATTTTATATTGAAAATTGGTGTCCCGAACAGTATAACATGATGCTACTGCTAACCGGACATGTCCTGAACAGTGTAACATAACGCCACTGTTAACAAGACATTTCCCCAAAGGTGTAGAAACATCACCGAAGCATTACAAATTAAGCTTGTGCTTTTAAAAATATGAGACGGAGACAGTACAAGTTAGAATACTATGTAGAAAAATTGAAATGAAAGAAAAAATATGTTCTGAGCTAGGTAAAATATCATCGAAACATGATTACTGATCAAGGGATGACGGGTTCAACACAATGGGGTGGCATACTCTCATGGAGTTTGGTCTTGAAATAATTTCTACAGCCATTCTTCCTCCTACCACAGATTCTAAATCATGTAAAGCAGTTGTCAGTTACTGACATAGGTATCTGCCTAGTAACTGGTTAACAGGTAAATCAAGATATATTAAGCCTTTCCAGGAACGGTGAGTAGCTTGATATTTATCGTGATATGACCTATATTATGTGTTGCTACCGTGTTAAACCCAACAAAAAAAAAATATCACCAGGAATTTGACATTGTTAGTGTAATATAACCTTGAATGTATTGCATAATTTTATAAATTACTTTGTAATCATGAATGTTATTACATTTAACCTTGAAATTTTATTGTCGTCAATATGAAGATCTTATTACTTAAAGTTTTTATACATATACTTAAATTGCTTAGTTTTGTGTGAAAATTCAAAAATATATATAGAAATAATTAATTGGTTGGCCACCTATTGATTGAAGAATGAGAAATATTGCCGCTTGGGCTTCATAATGGCCGTCCGCAGTCTGGTATTAATTGAAATAAACTTATGTTAGTCTTTAATTAACGTTGCTATTTTGTTTGTTTGTTAGGGTTTGGTGGCACACTATTTTAGATTGTATGGTACTTGCAGTTTTAGGTTCTCATATGATGAAAGTCAAGTTTGGTTAGTTATTTTGTTAATTGAACTGGCTAGTTGTGTTTACTAATGAACTGTAAAAGGTAGCAGGGCTGTACATAATTATAGAACTTGTGTTAATAAATTGTTTATAAAATTAATCTGTCAAATTGCCTTAGTACATCCTGCTTGGTTTAAGTTTACAAGTACTGATAAAAGAAATTCATGGAAAGCTAGTTAGGTCTACACCCATTAAAATGTAAATGAATTGTAAAATCAACTGCATAAAATAAAAAATAAAAACCCTACCATACAGCTCAATATAGTAACAGCTCAGCCACACCCATTTTGTATCTACTCTTACAATGTCAATGCACCTAGGCATAGAATATCAATTAGGATACAATACATAAAAATATCAATTCTAATAATGTTTTATTACTTGTTTTTGTATCAAAGTAACATCTGCATGGTGATATTGATTGAATCTAATCATGCATGATGACAAACATGTAACAGCTTGCTGTATTATATATTTTATTTTATTTGTTTTCTGCTAGAGGCTCTGGTGTGCCACATGATCATTCTTTGCTTCTAATTTAGTCAAGCACTAAATGTAGTTTAAAGTAATTTGCAGGATTGGATAACCAGCTATTTATTATTTTACCCCCGCTTCGAAGAAGAGTGGGGTATACTGTTTTGCCCTTGTCCGTGTGTCCGTGCGTCCGTCCGTTACAAAATTTCCATCGCAGTTTTCTCAACAACTATAACATGCAGCAGCCTAATACTTTGCATATTGCTTCATCCCATAGTCCCATGTGGTGTAAAGCGATTTCATGCTCCTTGCTCATCTACTTCCTGTTTGTCACATATTTTTAGATTTTGGCGGGGGTATCACTAGTGAGCATTAGCTCACAGATTTACTTGTTTTACTTGCCCGAATTATCTATTTACCAACAGTAAAAAAATGCCAGCCACAGCCGTGGCGTAGTGGTTACATGTAGCATATCTGACTTCGAATCCGGCGATTGTGGATTTGAGCCCGGTCGTGGTAGGTCATACCCTTTACATGAGTTGTCGGCCTCGTTGTAGAGTAAGTTAGTACTGGTGATAGAAAGTGTCCAGGAAACCTAAAGTAGGAAGAGCTGGTCGTCATATATATAACCTAAATATGTGTTGAATAGGACGTTAAAAACCAATTAAAAGAAAAGTTGCCTAAGTTTGATAAATGGGGTAAAATCAAATCTAAACAGTTGAATAAATAACTAAGAAAGAGTTTTTATAGACCGCAAAAATAAATTTGAATTGTGTTTTACATTAGTGATAAATTAAGTTAATTTATTCAAAGGGAAGTAATAATTAAACAAAAGGGAAATAATTGATGTATAACCAATGTAAATTACTTAACAAGTGTCCTCCAAATGTCATAAAGGTCGTTATCTAACTGTAGAAAAATGGGCATGTTGATGTCACTAGTTTATACAAAGTAATGAAAAAGTCTTTAGTTTTATAAACATGGAGAAAAATATGGGAGTTTACGGGTTAAATTCCTTGCTTGCCTGACAGTTGTATTATTGGGGACTATTTTCGGGACTATTTTTCATCAAAGTTTAGTGTACTAAGGTCATTCGTGTTGATAACTGACTCATTTTGTATAGGGTCTTCTCAAGATGATAGTATCTAGGTGAAAGGAATGTTTGAACATACAATGAACATGTCACATCACGTCACGAAGCCTCGTTTTGGGAATATTTAATTTTTTATGTAATGTAAAGAAATGATATCATTAGTCTCTAGTTACACAGAGGCGGATTCAGGATTTTTTTCTGGGGGGGGGCTCAGAACTTTTTCTAGGGGGGGGGGGGGGGGGTCCAAACTTTCGAACCACAACCACATTATATACTTTTTGCAGAATAATGCAACATATTAATAATAAAAACTACTTAACCATTATATCTATGTTAAACAATGAGAAAAATTGCTTCATGCTACTTAAAAATGACTTAATGGCAAGAAATACACTTATGGACAGGTACATTTTGGAAATTCTAGGGGGGGTCCGGACCCCCCTGACCCCCCCCCTCTAAATCCGCCTATATTACATGTGCATTGTATGTATAAGTATTTATGATTAACCAAACAGGGGGTTCTACATCCATGTGCACATAAATCACAACTTGTAAAAAGAAGATAAAAAGCATGTAATTGTTTTACTCGACTTACACAGACACACAATTTTGTACAATAACCCTTGATCATTAAAATCACTATCAAGCAGGTACCCAATTCACACCTTGGTGGAGTAGAACAACAGTTACTGTTGGTAAGTTTCTTGTTCAAGGAAATTAGCAATGCTCCTAGTGGGGTTTCAACTCAGAACGTCTTGATCCCTGACCCTGTGTCGTGTGACCTCAGTTCTATCTACGTCAAAAGTTTACAGTTTGTCTTCTCACTGTTAATGTAAAAATTAGTCTAGTTTTGCGCTGAGCCATTGATATGTTATTGCTATTAAAATTCATAATATAAATAAAACATTAAAAGATTGTTAAAAGGATTACTCCATAGTATTGAAAGTATGACACTCATTGCAATCAGATTCAAATATAGAAAACAATTTTAATAGGGAAAATAAAAAGTGATAAAAAACATGCAATCAAATTACAGTAAATAGCATTGCAAGCGTTCAAGATCAAACTTAAAGATTTCTTTTTTGTGATTCATCAAGTGGAATTCAATGAATTATATGTTTCATTAAATTTTTTTACTAAATGGTATTCGCTTTTCACCTATTCAGTTTAACTTGTTTTAGTATTTTGCATATTCACTATATCACAAATTGCGATTTTTTTTGGTAAATTTGTGCTTGATTTGTTAAAACATCTTTACGCTTCATTAAATCCATATATGCATATGAGACGTTAAGAAATAATGCAATTAAGCATCTTACATTTTATGTTCAGTTTAAATCGTGCCCTTTTGTTGAGATGGGTGTTGCAACAAAATTTAGATTCGCACATGTTTTTTGTCATATACAAGACATGACAGTATTTCATCAAAAAGTGGATATTGAATGGATTTATTTTGATTCAAAGTTATGATAGGATTAACTTTTGGTAATTTTATACATTTTCTTCAATTTTTGCGTGTTATTTTATAAATTATGTAAAATGCTTGCATTCATTGGTTTGATGATTATTTCATATCAAGGTGATGCAATATAGACCACCCATGATAACATATTAGACTTGTTTCATCGATTTTTCACCTTATAATGATATAAGTTACCTTGGCTCCTTAGGTGGAAGAGTTAGTGGGTATTAGTAGTAATGTAAAGAGTTTGGAAAAGATATACATGAGTCTGTCCCTTTGCCCCGCTGTGGAGGGGCAGGTTACAATGAAACAAAGAAATTCGCATTTTCTTTTTTTGTGCTATCTTTAATACATGAAAAAATATCCTAGTACAATGAATGTACCATACTTACAGCTTTTATACTTTATGTTTTTACTATTTTAAACATTCTTGTGCTACATATTTCCATATATTGAATTAATTCTATTTTACTATCTATGTATTAGTAAATCTGAGATGATAGTCATGTTTTAAGTACAGTAATTTTGTCATTACTTTAAGCTATATGAGAGTAATAAATAGTTTGTCAACCCATCTGACATTTATCTTATTCTAACTTAAGGGTAATTTTATATCATGAATACTTTTCTTGGACATTGAACCTTTCCTGTGACATTTGAAGGGGGATGCTGGCTTGTATTGACCTTTATAGTAGATCAAGTATTTAATGGACATGTTTGACATGGATTGCGTAAGCAATTCATGTCTAAAGTAAGCTACAAATTTGAAACTCACCACAAAATGTCGCGGACGTATACATTCGACGGACATGCACAGTCAGACTCAGTACAATGGTATGTAATATGGTTAACCCAACGCATGTATAAATAGTCCCCTTTTTTTCCACTGTCTAAAATAGATCATTTACTGGTG
Source organism: Mactra quadrangularis (assembly GCA_025267735.1). Classification (NCBI taxonomy): domain Eukaryota; kingdom Metazoa; phylum Mollusca; class Bivalvia; order Venerida; family Mactridae; genus Mactra; species Mactra quadrangularis. The sequence goes on along the minus strand of CM046311.1, from coordinate 41,186,569 downwards.
ATGTAGAAAATCATGATCATTTGATTTTCATTTTTCTGCGAGCCGTATTAGTGTCCTCTTTCTGATGACACTACCAAATTTTGCCCTGTTAAATCCATATCCGAACAGCACTATCTGCGCTTTGATTTTGTTTTTGTTGCTGATGGGAGTGACATATAAAATATTCTGTCTTGTTCTTCAAGACCGTAACTCCAGTGTTTAAGAGTTCTCGGCTATAACCAGTCACTGTGAAACTCAACAATTTATTACTGGACAGTAGGTCCTGTGAAGATCAAAATTTTACTGGACCAAACCAAGTCTCACAGGACTGGAGATATTTTACATATTTCGTTTAATTAAAAACTGTGTATGAGGTTATACATTTGTATTCTTTGCTGGACAGTAGGACAGATCTAGATGGACCTTCTAATTTTTACAGGATTTGTCTGCCCGTCCGCCATGTTTGGCAGTGACTGGCTATATCTCTGGAATCCACTAAAAGAAGTTTAACTTGAGGCACGTCAGAGTTACAAGGTTGAACTGGTAATCATTGTATAGCCTTCTCCATGTTTGTTCAAATCCCATTCAAAACCTACCCCATTTTTCCTTGAGCAAGTAATTTTATCCTACTTGCCTAATACTGGGGACCAGGAAGCAGACTTTAAAGTGATTATTCTTTGTAGTAAGAACTTGTTTTTTACAAGTGAGCTTAAAAAATTACTTGAAAACAGTCTGATTTATACAGTTGACTGTTGAAAAATGGAGAGGAAATTGGCAACATACAGCTAAATTTTCCTTGCATGCTGTAACCTAAATCTTAGGTCAATAATTTATTGAGCGTTTAATTTTCTATTCGGAGCTTAGTATTATATATAAGTTTAAAGCCATTTAATTAATTTTCTATTAATGTATTAAGATCATTATTTAGATGTCTTTATTACATGTGTCACGTTATGTGTTGCCTCTGGCAACCATGTGACATATTACTGATTGTAGAATAGAATTGGATATTTAAATTAAAGATGGAGATGTCAAGTTGCTACATCTTATGGATGTAGTTTTAATTGTTCCGTTTATATAAACAATTTGAGCTTTGAACTTTGATTGTGGTTCAAATTTTTACCACTAGTCATCAACCTAAGCAGGTCTCTCATTTTTGAGGTCTGGTCATAAGCCTTTTATCTAAAGCAAGCATTTGTAAATTTCTAGTCTTTGTCTGAGTCTAGGCTTTGATCTTGTATCAACTGACCGACATGATTAAAAAACAGTTGTAGGAGGAAGAATAGCCATTGAAAGTATTTTCGTGATCAAACTCCACGGATTTGTATGCTTCGCATGTATGTGGCATATAACCCATATTTCTTTGATATTTTCTATATATCTATTTTTATCCATGATGAGTACAGATGTACTGTGGTGATCATTTAAATTAGCGGAGTTAATGTAGGAACCACTGACATTTAATTAAAATTCCTAATTTGAATTAAAGTCTAAGCATTAAACACAGTGAGCCTAAATGCAATCTCACAAGTGTTAGTTAAATTATGCACCAATCTGATATGGGAACAGTTACTTGTCAACAGATTGTTTAATGTACATTTTTAAATGTTTTAACACTTAAGTGCAACATTTATAAGTATGACAGTATCAACATTGTCTATCAAACCTTAAGGCTGTATATACATGATATAATTATATCTTAAACTTGAAAACAAACCTAGTTAAAAGGGCAAGTAACTAAGCTGAACATGACAATTGTCATGTTTGACAAGTCTTGGTCCAATATTAGGCCATATATAAAAATAACTGTTGGTTGACTGGGACAGTATTAAATTTTTTGTAAATTTAAGATTAATTCAGCCAGCCCCTAACCCACTAGTCCTTGATTTTCTAGCTCAATTTACTGACCATTTTCTTTCAGTTAAGCTCGATTGTGTAGCAAGTTCTAACAACTTAAATTAATAATCAATTTCGAGTACTCTTCCTGGTCTTCTAGTACTCAGCTAACAGGATAAAGTTTCTTGCTCAAGGAAACAATAGGAGAGTTTTTTATGGGTTTTGGTCCAAGGCGGAGCTGGCTATGGAATGCTTACCAGTCCAATGTTGTAACCGCTCGGCCAGGCCAGCTCCTGTGAGGTCTCACTAAAATGTACACTCTATTTTGTGATCACACAGTAAGGCACAAATTTCTATTTGTGAAATTTGTTTTTCACTATAGCATACCAACTAAAAATTACTTTTTGTTTATAATTTCCTCTTTGATTCAATCTCGTCTTGTTCATATTGATCTTAGGGTCTCACTTGTCTACTTACTTTGCCTCAAAACCAGGAAATGATTTTGTTTGATATCATATGTCTCAATATACTAAAATATTGCGCAATATCTGACCAGGAAATCGTTGCTATATATAAGTACCTATATACGGTATAAATTGTATACATGTTGACCTAAAATGACATGTTTGGTCATAAAACTCTATGTAGAGTTAGGGTTTGTTACTATAATTAATTTATGATCATTGCTTATTATATAACTATATTACATTATTAATTTTGACTTTGACATGAATATTACTGTATGCTGAGTTAGTTTTGAGTTAAGACTAATTTTGTGGATTTGGTTGTTTGATTAATATTTTTTGCTCAACTGTTTTTGAGAATAAAATTGAGACATGCAAATCCTGTAACCTTAACTCCTTTCTTGTGAGTGTTTTAAACTAGGATTTCTAAAGGAAAACACTGGTTATTTAATTAGAGTATATTGGAGGGGGGGGGGGCAGGGCAAATTTTAACAAATTTTCTGTGCACAATTCCTCTGGCATTTCTTGAGCATTACTTGAACCAACTTAGTAGATGACTGATATTGAGCAAGGACGAATTCAAAATTTGGGAACTCATGACTTTATAGTTTATGAGAAATTGATATTTTACGTTTCTTATACTCAAAGACCCTTGCCAGGTTCTCACAATAACTCACCTTGAGCTTGAGCACTTAGTGCACAAATGAGCTTAAAATCAAATTCCCGCTAAATTGACCAGCTGTACAGTAAACATGTCATTGTCATGATAAGTCAATGGTCAGTGTTCAGTGGTCAACTGTCAATATTTGATTGTGGCCTAACTTTTATCTATGATTATGTTGATATAATTGTAGATAATGAATTTAGTGATGTATATAATTGTTTGATGTATGACTTAACTGTCTAACGTTGATAAATTGACTGATAATCATAACCAATTTATTGTTGATTATTGATTGGACAGGTTGTTAACGATTTTCAATGACTTTTTTATTTTACTTTTAGTTTTACATGTGTAGGTGTCTTGTGGTTGAAGGATTTAAATGTTTTAACTAAATATAAGCATGTTTCATGTGACTTCGAGTTGTGTGGTGGCGGAACACTGGATTTTATTTTAGTGTAACTTTGTTGTTGAGTATTGGTATATAGATATAGGACAATTTATTGACGTATTTGTCTATAAACTTAGGTAAATGTATCAACTTATGACTTAATTATTGATTAAATCTTCAAATTGTTGTTGAGTATTTCACTATAAACATCAGTGAATTTATTGACTTTGGACTTAATTATTGATTAAACCTTCAATTAAACTGGATATTTTTGATCTTTTAGTTAGTTGGCTTACATTAGCTACTGAACATTAAACTTCATGATAGAGACCCACTAAACAAAGTTTTTAATAACTTTGATGTTGAAATTTGATTATTGAATTTATTTGGACCAAGATCTATCAAGTGATTTTAACATGAGGTGGAACATACGTTTTTGTATTGATTTAGATTGGACAGTATAATTGCTGTTAAATGTTAGTTAGATAGTTTATCTACAAATTACATCATATTTTTGGATAATAATTTTTCACCTTGATGTATATTGTGGTGTTTATTTCTATGGATATAAGTATAACATGACCAGGTAAATATATATACATGTACTTCTCTTTTTCAACAATTTTCTATCATAATATCTCAACCTACTCATTTACTGCCTGAAGCACAGATTTATATTGGAATGATACAAGACTGATGGTCTTATTATCATTGTTTTTTTTTTTGGTATGAGTGTTTATTAGGCCACAACAAGTTGATCATAATTATGTTCTATGGATTCCCTCGCACCTTAATTTTGACGGTTTTTACAAAAAAAAAAATTTTTTTCCTCACTCGCTCCTAAAAATTTGGTCAAACCGCTATATAAAGCAACTGAATAAAGATTTTACTTTTTTTTCTTCGCTCGCTGGCCCCATTTTTTCCAGAAAAATCTGTAGAACACATGATCAACTTGTAGTGGCCTTAATTTATCCTACTTGTATGTTCTTTTGTGATATATGGTGGATGATATGACAATGGGTCATTCAGGGGCTTGTTATATTCCATTCAGTCCCTAAGGTTCTGTGGAATATTCCTCAACATTAAACTGTTGTATAATGTACAATATACCGTGGTAAGAAAAGAACTAGTTTGACTACATGTGATGTAAATAACAAAGATTGTACAGAAGTTCGGTCAAATAATATTTTCCTTATTATACATGTACAAGCATGTTATTACTTTAACATACTAACTTCAGTAAATCATTGATGGTAGTAAACTTAATACCTTTATTTAGAAATGCACTGAAAGTCGTTTTGTTGTTTTTTCTATGAGTTAACATCAAGGAAAAGAATGCTGCAGAGAATTCATATAGCACATAAAAGGATTCACAAAAAGAGCCAGTAAACCACATCTAGTGAAGTTTTTTTTGTTGCAAATCTTTCTTTGCTGACAACTCTTAACTACCATTTAGTTTCCGATAACAATGATCTAAAGCGATATATTCACGTTCTCATGAATTTTCTGTGTAATTTAACTTGTTGACCCTGTGATTACGTAACAATGAAGGCGGTGCATACAAAGGCTTTAGATTATACCCCTCGTGTATAACTATCTTGCATTTGCGTAATTATGCAGTTAACATCATTTTTAGGGACTTCCAAGTATTTTAAAATGTCACTTGACTTATTCTACAGAAGGTACTGATCTTTACCCGCCAATTACATTTGTTTTTTTATATTTTTCCTGAAGAGTGAATTTAGAAAGACTTTGACTTTACCCATTTTAACGATGATGCCAAGCTTAACTTTTTTTGCCATTTTGAAGATTTATGGCGTTATCTTTGTATGCAATGTGTAATCTTGACACCCTGACAAGATCTGATTGGTTGATAAAAATAACATCTTCGACTCAGATTACGATATCGAACAAAAGGTCCTGTCACCTTAACTATTATAGCTGTACGCAATGCATGAGTAACTCTTCTAATTAGAGGCTAGATTGTTCAATCGTTATCTTCTAGGACTATCCTAGTTCAATACACTTGACATAAATGCTCTAAAAACAGTAATAGGGATAAAACACTTTTGTCATTGCTTGCTTGCTGAGGCCAATAAAATAATGTGTTTTTTTACCCCTTTTTTGTTCATATGGCCCCATGTTCACTGAGAGTTAACAGGATAAGAACAGCGCTTGACATTAACACTTGTAGTATGTTACCCAGTAGGATGACTGACTATGAATTTTATTGTCTTAACCAAATGTTTACTTGCCTTAACAAGGGCTTTTAAATATATTCTAGGAAGTGTTGCCTGCAGGTCAATCTTTAGTTGCCTAGTCATGATTAAAATATTAGACAAGACAAAATAAGTCATAATTACCAGTTCAGTTGAGATCAATTTCAGTACAATAAAATAAACATATAATTTTAATTGTCACTGTTTAATTTTATTCAACTTTCAGTGGTGCATACATTAATCCTGCTGATTTGAATATTCATTACAGTATTTCTGTACTCACAATTAATGCACAAAGTATATTTAATTTAGCAGAGGTAATGTATGGGCCCCATTGACTGTTGAGTAAAATTGAACAATAAAATCTTGTGGAAAAAAGGAATAAACTTCTGCTTAGAAATATTTATCAACTCACAAAGTCAAAATCTATGAACAGACTGGATGAACTATACATGTATCACCTGGGATTACATTGGATGTGAGTCTCTCACCTGGTTCAGGTGAGTGTTTGATTAATTAGAAAAAATCATCTGATCAATTAGACAAAAATCATGATGATTTTATAATTTGTTTAATAAAAAGGTGAACATCATGTATCCTATCAGTCATTGAACCAATAGTTTAAAGGGGCTGTACTGAGATCAGTTTAAAGGTACTGTCCTGAGATCAGTTTAAAGGTACTGTACTGAGATCAGTTTAAAAGGTGGTCAGTACTGCCTGCTGTGTGTTCCTTTAATGATACTGTCAAAATGTATCCTGTTTCCGCTCTTTTAATAAAGCAGTCAACCCAGTCATAGTGCACCTTTAATGTATTAATTGAATTCAAACTGTCTACTGCAATAGTGTTCCTTTAATAAAACAGTCAATACAGTCATAGTGCACCTTTAATGTATTAATTGAATTCAAACTGTCTACTGCAATAGTGTTCCTTTAATAAAACAGTCAATACAGTCAGAGTGCACCTTTAATGTATTAATTGAATTCAAACTGTCCACTGCAATAGTGTTCCTTTAATAAAACAGTCAATACAGTCAGAGTGCACCTTTAATGATATTAGTATTAGCCTTTTAACCTGTACAAGTTGTATTGATTTGATATGAAGGGGATCAATAATTTTTATAGCATACTGTACAGATTTATAATACTATCCTTGGGACTGAATGTGTTAGTTAACTCTAGAAATGAATAATTTATTCTCCCTTGGTCTTTTGTTCAGACATTAAATTGTAATAGAGAACCAGACTGGATAAAAAGCTTTTAGGAACCAGTTAGTGTTAAGGGAGCTTGTTCAAAAGGGGGTACCAGACTGTACCAGTATGTGGAATTAAGTTTTTTTATGGACCAGAATATAGTAGTTTGTTTAATTCAGGTAACCAGACTCTGCAGACTGCTTGAGTTAATGAATGGAACTTGATAAGAATTATTTGGGAACCAGTGTTTTAGAGAACAAGGAATCTTTAAGGGGAACCAGTGTTCTGGTGCTTGTTTGAAAGTGGGAACCAGAATCTAGTTTTTCAGGAACCAGAGTCTGAATGTTTGTTTATTGGACCTAGTTAGTTTATGGTATTTTGTGGTATTGTATAACTTATATTGGATTATTTCTCAGTGTATAGCTCTGTGAGACTGTCATTGTTGACATGGTTACTCAATAGAACTAATTCTAGGACTCAATATTAGGTTTTGATTGCAAGGATTTTACTATAAATTTTGTCTGGAGTGTTATAGTGAAAAGGTTTACTTGGGGAGATTGTGATAGGTGAATGATACAACTAGGTAAGGTGTTTTTGAAGTATAAATATTTTACATTTAAAATAACTTATTTATATTTTTAGTTGTTGTAGAATCAAATGTTAGCCCCATCAATATTCAATGAAGGGACTGTGTTTTAGTGATAGGAATGGGTAGAGTGGGTTCAAACTCCACAAGGGTAACTGTTTTTCTGGAGCAAGAAATTTACCTACAGTTGTTCCAATCAATTCAGGTGTAATTTGGTACTTCGAGGGTCTCCTTCCTGAAGGTGATTTTAAAGATCAAGGGTTATCATGCAAAATTGTCAAGTTGGCTGAACATGTATTTGGAAGTAGACTTAAAACGTCACTTTAGTATACTTTTTTTAACTTTAACATTTTATACTATTTTTAACTTTAACATTTTACTCGAATACTTGAGTCAGAATAATTAACAATTGTCTATGTTTTGTCTTTAAATCAAATATAGGCTTGAATTTGTATAGTAATGCATTAAATCACTAGTGGGTATAGCTTGTGGAAATTGGAAAAGAAATTAAATATAATTTTTAGGTCAATTTGCACCATCTATTGATATGGCACAGGTGAATTATTTGGCTAATCCAATTAAGTGCAGTTTAGCTTACCTAGGCATAAATGTTCAGAAAAACTTAAGTCTTAGAAACTTAAATGCTTTCACAATTGATAATGTCATACATACTGTAAAATCATAAGTATATTATTTTAATCTGACCATGGTTTTATGGAAATGATATAAAGAGCAGTATTAACCATGGTCATTTCATAGCCAAATTGATTCATCTGAGCAGTATGATATCACAGTTATTTCAAGGTGCTTAATGACCATGGTCCAGGTCTGAAATGGCAGAGTCCAAATTGACTTTTGTGGTTAAACCATGTTTCATCAATGGTCATAGCATATCTAAAACAGGCTAGGACATGGTCACAAAACATGGTTTTACCATGGTTTGGCCATGACTGTACCATGGTTTGTCCATGACTTTTCCTGCAGGGTGGAGCTTGCCCTTCTCGGTTACCAGTCCAACTTAGTAACTACTCTGGCATGCATGCTGGCTTAAACCTAATACCCTAAGAGCCTTAGTTACATGTACATGTAGCAATCATACAGTCAAATGCTAGACGTTTTTACTGCTTTTATACAGGACTACATAGTGATTTCACTTAATTGAATTTCTCTTCTGCTGCTTTGTTATGATTAGTTTTCACAATAGATTGCGTGATTCATGGAGTATTTGTCATAATGGCATCATTCACTGATAGACAGATGTTCAGCCTCCTGGCTTCTGTTGTAACAACCAGCTTCCAACAAAACTTGACTGACTCAGCATGAAATAAAACATGTATTTCAACAATCTCTGCATCTAAACTGTTTGAGATCAATCTCTGATGTCAAATTATGGTAACTGTATGTTGATTTTGGTGGTGATAGGCTTGTTTTGCGCTTAACTTGAGTTCTTTGAGATCGATCTCTGATGTAAAACTGTGGTAACTAGTATGTTGATTATGGTGGTGATTGGCTTGTTTTACAGTTAATTTAAGTCCTTGAAATGCTATAACAGTTATACTAACAGTTGCTACTTTATAGTGTTTAATTAACTTTAGGCTGGGATGTAATTAAATGTTATGTATGGTGCTTAACAAACCATTTCTATATGGTATTACTTAGTCATCCTACTCACTATCTCTAGATAGTTAGACCTATTGCTCAAACTACATTGGAACCCCTCTGTTAAGACCTACAACCAGTCTCTCAAAAGTGTTTAAAATAAACCCAATTGATGTGTTTATTAGGCAAAAGGTGGTTGTTAATATGTTGTTGCTGGGAAGTCTTAATTTCAGGGTAAAAGACCATCAAATGTAGAACAAAAATTTCTGTTCTTGTTAAAAATCGGTCTTATTAGTGGGGTGGTCTTAGAATTGGGATGGTTATTAGGGAAGCGTCCAATGAATGTTAATTTTTTCTTGAATTTTCTGTGTTAGTATTCTTGTGTGTTTCTTTAGCTTGTTAGGCAGTTTTGTGTTTTGGTCATACTAAGTTTCCATGCATTTGCTTTTAGTACACTAATTTGTTTAATCATTAAGCTTTTAAGGCTATTTCAACACAACCATGGTCATTTTATGGACGACAACACAGCAAACCTAGCTTTCCTGGATGCTTGTCTATAACCAGAACTCACTCATCCTTCCACAAGTCTAGTAATTTCTCAATATACATGGAAGAAAATTGACATCGTCATTTTTTGGGGGGGTTGCTTAGATTGCTGTACTTTGCTTGTTTTGACTGGGCCATGTTAATTGCATTTTTCTCTTGTTCATCCTGATTTTGCTACCATTTTTCTGCATTATTCTATGTTGCATAAAATCCTAATTAACTATTTGAAGGTGAGTGAGTTTGGCTAGGATTATTATGGGGTATGTTGACAAAAAACTGATAATTATTTCATCTTGGCCTTAAAAAACTCTCAGTCTCACCAAGTGCTGATAAACATCAGATGTTTTAGAAATGGCCTGTAATTAAAATTTTGTTGAAAGGTTTCAAATGTAATAAATCTGTTAACATATTGCTTTAAATTTATTATATTGTGCAGTATGGATAGCCTGCAGGGCCATAGGAGCTGTCCAATACATCTATTATGTAACATATTTACCGCTGGTTTTAAAAAAACCTTCGGGTAATTTTATTGGTCTAGACTAGGTATTGCGCAATATCTAGATCACTATCTTTTAGGACAAGACAGAAATCTCCTTGACATAAAACAAATAAAGACTGTAGTCAATTCACTGAGAAATTTTATCATGATAATAATCTATATTGCAATTTTGCTGTACACGTTTGTTTGGTTTGTATGCTCTGTCATACTAATGTTTGCTCACTTGCATTTAGCATTTGATTAATAATTGTATTGTATACCGTTATCATACTGCAGTGAAAAATGCTATCATAATTGTCACTGATAAAAAGTTTGACATGTCAGAAAATGTGCATGTATTGAGGAAAATACAGAGAGAAATAGCAGTTTTATTTTTCCGTCTTTGGTAAAAATGGAATGTTCGGTGCATTACTTGTGACTAAACACCTGATGTAATGAAATTGCATATTTGAATACCTGCATCGTATGGTTTGAAAAAAAAAAAAAAAAAAAAGATGTCAAACTTGCATGACGATAGTTGTCAATTTGTTTAAATAAAATTTTATGCACATTTTTGTACATGGAACATAGTTGTTTCGCGATTGTTAACTTCTGATACTGTGGAGCTTCATGTATTTTAGTGTCTATAAATGGTTGAGGAAATTTGAATAAGTAATTTGTTTTGTTGTTTGTTTTGATTGTTGCTGTAGAGGGAAGTGAATATTTGTGTTTTGTGGTGGGAATGACTATATATAATAATGGTACATTGAAATAGGTGATAAATTTTGTGTTTATCGTATAATGAAGGCTGTTGATTGATAGTTTAATGGACACTGGATTCATAACAAGAGATTCATGGTTCCATATTGAAAAATACGGTTGGATAATTAACTGTTAATGGAAGATTTTTTTGAAGTTGTTACCATGTGATATTTGCTATTGTTTGTGAACTGACTCATAAAATGGTGCTAACAGTTGAATAAATTGATATATAATTGCTATTCTATGTGAACTAATAGGTAAGGGTACTAATTACCTAGTTAATCGATATTTAATTATATGTAATGTGTCACTGCAGTGAAAATATTGTACTTGTAAATGCAGTGAAATATTCTCATTATCACTGCAGTGAAATATTCTTATCATCAATGCAGTGAATTTTTCTCATCATTACTGCAGTGAAAAAATCTACTTGTCACTGCATTGAAATATTCTAATCATCACTGCAGTAAAAAAAAAATCTACTTGTCACTGCAGTGAAATATTCTTCTCATCCCTGCTGTGAAATTCTGCTTGCAGTGAAATATTCTCATCAACACTGCAGTAAAATAATTCTCTTGTCACTGCAGTAAAAAAATCTTCTACTTGTCACTTTTAACATTAGAATTTCTTTGGAGACTTGTTTAAACTGGTACAAGGTATGTCATTTTAAATTCTTTCTGTTTTTAAAAGTTTAATGAGTAATTAAAGTAATTCCTGCGCTGTAACAAAAGATCACAGGGATTTGCTGCCTGATACAATTACTCTGATCCTTTTTAATACCATTTTGCTTGTAAAGGCTATTATAAGACTTAGACTGAATTTTATGCCAATTGAGAATTTTATTCCATTGATCTGAGTTTTATGTCCAATGTGACTAAGAGCTCTGTAGTCTTTGAGAAATGTCAATAATGATAGGACATGATTGAAAGGTCAGAAATATCCCTGAAGTTGAGGCTTTTAAGTTCTGCTGGTAATTTAACAGTTAATGCTTATTTCTTAAATAATAATCACTGTCATGAGTCATCAAGTAAGAAGTTTTGCCCTAAGTTCCTTGGACTTTGTTTAATTCAAGACCACAACAAATTGATCATATATTCTATGGATTGGCTCGCACCTTAATTTTGACATTTTTTACAAAAAAAAATATTTTTATTTCCTCGCTCGCTCTTAAAAATTTGGTCAAACCACTATATAAAGCAAGTGAATAAAGACTTTTTTTAATTTTTTTTCTTCGCTCACTTGCCAAATTTTTTCCTCAGAAAAATCCATAGAACATATGATCAACTTGTTGTGGCCCAATGTTGAACAATTGTGTGTGGTAATTCTTCTTGCTTCTGTGTCAAGTAGAGTGGTTGTTAGTCTCTGGTGTAGGTAGTCAGAATAAGTTATTAGTAAACACAGTGGTGCCAATCTCCGTAAACAGATATCCTGTAGAGCGTTGTCGTACAGGCTCTCTACTTTCTCCGTGGAAGGTCACTTTGTATCGACCAATCAATGCGTAGCTTTCATCTAGACGAAAACACTATTAAACACATTTTGATTTCGTAATTTCTATTTTTAGACCAAGGTTTGCATGCTTATTTAACAGCAGTATTATTCACAGTCTGCGATTGGGCGGCTCATTTCAAATTGCGTGACGTAGACGATGTAAACAAGTTACGTATCATAACAATTTCGTCATGAATATTATGATGAGAAAAGGTCACCTGAACGTGACCTTCGTTTGGAAAAGGCCAGATCTAAATTAGCAAGTACGCGAGCGTAAAATTTTAGATCGGGTTTTAATCAGATTGCAGTGGTGCATACATTAACCCTGCTGATTTAAATGCATGACATATGTTCTGTAATCCCCATAAAAAACAGATATTTATTTTTTATTGATAATGAGTAAAGAAGTACTGTATGCAGTATTAAAATCAGTGGGTTAATGTATGCACTACTGACATAACAGATGAAATAAATGCACCAATAAAAGCTTGTCTCAATGATCTTATTTATTATAAGTATCTCAGAAACAGTGAGTAAGTTAAATAAGTATTACTGAAAAAATATTGCATGTACTTATATGAGCAGCATTTAAAATTATTGCACCATGGAGAAAACACCCAAAATGGCCATTAAAAAACATAGAATATTTCCTGTTTTCATAATCTTATGTACATATAAAACCTTACAGAAATAAAAAAATACTATTTTTAGTCCTTTGTATGATACATAAAGATTTTATTTGAAATTGCACATTCAAAATTGTGTATTTGAATTAATGATATTGAATAAAAAATCATGCAAATAATTATAGACTAAGTTTAAATCATTTTTAGTTAAAGATTAGAAGGAAGTACTGATCAGCTTAATGGTTTCGTTGACATTTCATTGAAATCACCGGAAATATAATGAATGCAATTCAATGATTTTGAAATTTGTTTTTTAACTTAAAAGGCAGAATTCAGTTTTGATTGTAATTTATATGACACTCTTGATATTTGATGTGATAAGAATAACGGAAACTAAAATTTGAGGTAACTGATTGTGTATTTGGTTATAAAAGTTGTTTTTATTAAGAAATGAGTCATATCATATTATTATATATTCATGTAGTTTAGAAGTTTTGGATTGTCCTGGCTTTGTAGGTAAGAGTCTGACTGTATACCAAAATCTTCCAGCATGTACGCAGTGGGAGAGAGGAGCTAAGTTAGTGGCACGATTGAAGAGCTGATTCTAAAAGCTCTGTACTGTCACTGCACACGCTAGTTGAACATATTGTTAAACTTTGTAATTTGATTTTGATGTATAGTGTCTTTGTCAAGTCGAAATCTCGTAATTTTAATTCCAAAAATAGTGAAGTTACGAGGGTTTGACTTGACAGCGACTATTATAGGTCAATTAGAACAACTTGAGACAAATTGAAACAATATTCTATGTAAACAATGTCTCTTATTATCTTAAATGAGCTGCATAATAAGTGGTTCTTGAGATATGTCGGTGTTCATAAATTCAGAATTGTTTCCTGTTGTAGAATCTCATATATAATGTTCAGTGTATTTATAAAATGCCTGTGAGTGCTCTTAGCCTTCTTACCCCACCCACTCTGCTTAATGTCTGCCTTACTTTATAGTGTTTCTGAAATGTCAACTGTTTTCTATTATATCTCATCAAAGAGTGTTACCTTTTCTCAACTCATTAATTTTATAGGCTTTTTACAGCCCTTCCTGTTTAAATTGCAGAGCCGCTCTCTAATCATAAGAGGAAAAGTGAGTTATAGTTTATGGAGAGCTCTTCTAATGAAGGAAGTGAAGGTCACTTCCTGTCTGAATACTCAGCTCTCTAAAAAAGAAGGAAAAGTATGTCAAATCATAGAGAGCTCTTCAAATAAGGGAAGAAAAGGTCATTGAATTCCTGTAAAATGAGTATTCTTCTGCTACAGAGGAAGAAAATGGTTGTTTGAATTGTCTGCTTACTTAAATGAATAACAAAAATGAGAAATTACATATTGATTAAAATTATTGTAGAAAAGTCTTTGTCACGAATGTTTTGTAACGGAAGACTTGAAATCCAAGACAAAGCTTAAAATGTAACATCAAAGGGCCATGTTCTGTATGCATGTAAAGTTTCTTGTTTAGTTGACCTTCTAGTAGATTGATTTTCTCGAAATGAAGAATTATTTTCTATCTGAAGTGAGTAGGCAGGAAATTTGAAGTCAGCTAATTTTCAGCTCATGTATTGTTAATTGATTAAGATGGCAGACTAATTTTACCTTTTATATTTGGATAGAACGTAATTATATGTAGGCAAATTGCCGCATTATTCCCTATGAATAAAGGTCAAACTTTGTCAATAAGCATTGTTTAAACATTTTTGCTGCAGCATTTTCTCTATAAATTTCAACTAAAATTAATGTCTTACTTGAGGGAATTGTGCTTAACATGGCTGGTTTTTTCTGGATTTAATTAAAACCCACTCTAACTTACACTTCTAAAAGAGCAGTCAACTTCTGGTAAGGGAAAGGAAAACAAATTATTTTGTCAGTTATTCAAGGAACTTACTACCACAAGCCATTTTGAGATTACAACAACAAGATCATACTTAAATTACTCTGATGATATTTGCTGCAGTCAAGTTGGAATGAATTATAGACTCAAGGCAAGCCTAGGTTCCTGGGTTTAAATCCTTGCGATTTTTATTGGGTTTAAACTCTGTATCAACTGGAATTATTGTCATTTCACAACAGCCAGCTCACCTAACTTGGCTTTCCTGATCCTTTGTGAATAACCAGTGCTCATGTACCTCTCCACAAGGCTGTCAACTTATACCTTATTAATGGAGGAAAATCATTGTTGTCTAATTTTCATATGTGGGTATAACTTGTGTGAATAAGTCTCTATCCAGCAACTCCTTTGAGAACACTAGAATCAAAATCCTGCCAAGGATCTGTGTTTGTGATGTTTTGATTATTGCTCTTTTATCTTCATATTTTTACAAATGTAGATACATATCTTGTTGGTTTTATTTAAGTGTATGATGTAAGAATGGCCTTGGGATGAAATTAGTAACATTTTTGTTGCTTTTAGCTAACCTGAACAAACTTTTTGTGTGAGCTACTGTCATTTGGTCTGTTCCTGGTAAAAAAAATCTTAATTTTTGTTACAACACTAGATTTAAATTACCTAACTTAGCATGTGGCAACGCTTATAATATTATGTCCTGTAAAAATATTGTTTGAATGCCATGGTGGAAATAAACTAACCCTCCTAAGGGATCAGTAATTTTACCTATGTAGTTGTGTATGATATTAAGTCTTCAAAAAATTTTCAGACAACATTTTTTTATTATTAAGGTGAGCGGTTCTGGGACCTCAAGACTGTCTTGTAGTCAGTATACTTTGTGTTTTATATAATTTAAGCAATGAGCTGTTTACATAACACTATGAAGTTGTTAATTACAGTAATTAAATCAAGACTTTTTGATTAATTTGTTATTTAGTAAAAAAGAGGCAATGATATACTGCATGTGACTTAACACATTATGTTTTTGATCGTATGATATACCGGTATGTTTTGACATTTTACCTACATCAGGCTATATTTATGTCGTCTGCCTTGGCAACATGTAGGTGTTACTTGTGTTTGCCACATCACTATTTGCTTTTCCTTTATACTGATTTACTTTAGCTTGATTGTGAAACAAGTTGTTACAACTTAGCAACTTACATTATTCACTTTGAGTTTGCTTCCTGGTCTCCCAGTACTGAGCTAGTACCCGGTACTATAGTTCCTTGCTTAAGAAATCAATTGGGTAGATTTTGGATTTGATTAGGACCTTTTGCTTTTCCTGGACATGAAAGAATGAGATTCAAAACAAAGTTTTGGTGTCATCACTTGAATATATTCCAGATTCAACCCCTTCTGCCCCCCCCCCCTGATTTAGTAATTTAAAGGTTCCAATTTACTAAAAGGGCTTACACTTTGATTTTGAATTGAATTTCCTTCAAAATAACATACAGTGATAATTTGCAGTCCGAATAATATCTATATTGGCCTTTATTGAATTTGAAAAGAACCTTAATTAAAGTGATACAAAGGGATACTAAGTTCATCCACACTTAAATCTAATTTATTACTTTTCTCCTAATCTTAGGTATTATTCATTAAAACTTATTATCAGTTTCAAAGAAGACCAGTTATCTAGATAAGTGACAAATATATTTGGAGTACTTTTAAACCATTTACAGTGAAACTTGTTATCTGTCCTTCAATGACCACTTTCCAATAACTGCCACCTCGCAACATTAGCCTCTTCAAAGTCACTTATTATGCCTGGGTCTAAGGCACAGTAGATTTTGTACTGGAGTTCAAAATCTAATGTCCAAATGGGTCACTGGTTTGACTCTCTCTCTCTGTCTCATTTTTATGGTGACTGAATTATGCCATGTCACATCGTTGTTCTGCGGGACACCACATGAAAACACAAAAATATGTGAACCAGGGACCGTACTGTACTTGCTTAAAGTGCAAATAAATGGCAGAAAATGAAAACAATTCTCAGTTTGATAACAATCTATTAAGTGTAGTTCTGTTACTGGCTACAGGTATAAGATGTATAAGACAGTCAGGTTGGCATTGTCCAACTGCTGGGTCAGTTGTAGGGAGGTTTCACTGTATTTTATTTCCTTAGTAGTTTAATTTAATGCTTATCAATTTAACACTTTCATATGATAATATTATAAAAGGAAAGGGTGGGGAAGTATTGCTTATAACATAGATTAGAATATTGTTCCAAATAAAGGACACATAGTTTATTAAAATGAAGAGGGTGTGACTGAATAGTTACTACTTTGGTCCAGAAAAATGTTACTGAGGTTTAAGAAATGAGAGATGAAGGATGTGAGGTTATGACTAGTAGTTGATTAAACTGACTTTTATTAGTTGCTTTTTGGGTCATTAGTGTTCTGATCTTTTATGCCATTTGTGCTCAGCTCTATTGGGTCATTTGTGCTCAGCTATTTTGGGGTCATTTGTTCTCAGCTCTATTGGGTCATTTGTTCTCAGCTATTTTGGGGTCATTTGTTCTCAGCACTATTGGGTCATTTGTGCTAAGCTCTTTTTGGTCATTTGTGCGAAGCTCTTATTGGTCATTTGTGCTAAGCTCTTTTTGGTCATTTGTGCGAAGCTCTTATTGGTCATTTGTGCTAAGCTCTTATTGGTCATTTGTGCTAAGCTCTTATTGGTCATTTGTGCTCAGATCTTTTGAGCCATTTGTGCTTAGTATTTTGGGGGGTCATTTGTGCTCAGTTGTACTCATATTTTTCATTGTCTCCTTATGTGTACCGCTAAACTTGTGGCTTTCACGGCTTATCTGAATAAAGGCTATTGTATACTCAGGCTTCTTAGGATTTTTTTGAACAGCTGCTCCTCATGCCCCTCTTTGGTGTGCACAACCATGCTTAGGCTTTAAGAGCATAGCTGTAACTAAAATTTCATGCAAGGTTATCCTTATGTAATAGTACAACATAATATACATGTAATTAGATTATTGTTTGTTGGCCATACTCCCATTACTGATAAGTTTTATTCAACTGTCAGTGGTGCATACATTAACCCTGCTGATTTAAATACTCACTTCAGTATTTCTGTACTCACTATTCATAATTGAGTATTTAAACAGCAGGGTTAATGTATCCCCTACTTCTATTTATGACACCAGTCAGTAATTAGCATTTTGTTTACTGTTTATTTGTTGGTGTACAAACAAAGTTAAACTTTGAAGTTTTCCCATAAAATCCACCGGACATGGGACATAATGAGTTGTATCAAGACTCTCCGCCCTGTTTCATAGACTTGTTAATTGTTTACTGAATAGATAAAGTTCAATATAATATATGACCTTTATCTTAGATATAACCCTTAAATAATAGTGCTTGAACATTTTACTGTTTATGTCTACCTTATAGTATGTAATATTTGAGGTGTGTTTGATTTAGCTGAAAATAAATACTTTTCTGGGGGCCTCTCTGTTTTCGACAGCCAGGAAATTCCAAACTTGGTCACATTTCTTTGTAATTTAAGATAAGGAAAATAGACTTAAAGATCATTATTCTTAGTAAATAGTAAATTAGATTCAATCATTATGGCAGATTCAATCTCCTACGGGAACACTGTATGATACCCCCCCCCCCCCTCCAATAAAAGTCCACCCTTGTTTTTGTGTGGGGGTATAAGATGACTTTATATCCTATATTCTGAAAATAAATAACAAAAAACATAAAAGTTCTCAATATAGTATGATTATACAGTTTTGTAAGTTTACAGTTTATTCATGGTAAAATCATGAGTTGCTCATTATGATTTTGTGGTTAACCAATGTTTATTTCTTATAGTAAAAGGGAGGAAATAATAGTACTTTAAAAAGTTATACTCCTTATATGGTTGTAAAATGATAAATTATTCAAGGAAGTTTTTATATGATTTTGTGGTGTAATTGGTGAATTTGATTTATTTTGACAAAGAGTATTCATTTGTACACGTGGGTATGTGGGTATGAAAGGAAATGATTATTAATGTGTAATGGTATTAAAGTGAAGATTTGGAAATAAATTTGTGGTAAATGTTGAATTTTTCATATTTGACTATGAATATTCCTTTTTCATCAGGATGTTGCATTTTATTTATGTGTCATAGTGTTGAGTGATGATGGGGTACAATTTTTTCATTTTGTGGTAAATTGTTAAATTTGACTTATTTGACTAAGAATGTTACTATTTTTATACATTGTATGTTGCATTTTATTAATGTGTCATGACCTTAAGTGAAGATTAGATACAATAAGATCATTTTGTGGTAAATTGTTAAATTTGACTTATTTGACTAAGAATGTTACTATTTTTATACATTGTATGTTGCATTCTATTAATGTGTCATGACCTTAAGTGAAGATTAGATACAATAAGATCATTTTGTGGTAAATTGTTAAATTTGACTTATTGTTTTAATAAGGATACATTTGTACATGTGAGAGAGAAGGGAAGCTGTATGTTATTGATGGGTATTATGGTGTTCAGTGATTTTGTGGTAAATTGTTAAATTTGACTTATTTTACTAAGAACACATTAAATTTTGTGTATGAGACACTCAGGAACTGCTTATTATTGAAAGTGAAAGTTAGTGATCGTTTAGTGGTAAATTTTTGAATTTGACGTTTTCTGGGGGACATTTTTTCTCTGGCAGGAAGTTGCATGTTATTGAAGTGATATGGTGTTGAGCATTGTTGGAAACCCATGGTACTTAAACATAATTATCTGTTGACAAATGATACCTTGGGTTACTGAGATTAGATATTGACTGAAGTTTGGTTGTGGTCAACTTGACTAATTTGACTATTAAAATACATGTGAATATAAAAATGTATGATTATTGATGTCAAGTATTAAGCCAATGTTATGTTTTATTTTCTTCTGACACTTAAATGTGGTTTTAATTTATCGTAGGTGTTTAAAATTTGAAGTTATAAGTTTTTATGCCAGTTTTGTAAACATTTGTGATATATTTTGTATTAGCAGACATAGACCACACTTTATTGTGGGCGAAATTTTAATTATTTTCTGTTAAGACTTGGAAAATTTGTTGTTGTTTTTATAGTTTTCATGGAAGTTTTTGTATGTGTTTGTGGTGGGTTTGACTTGATGTTATATATTGGAATGAAAAGTAAAAGAAATGCAATAGATCTTAATATATAAAACATACGTTGTGGTTGGTTATAATTATACTTGTTCATTATTAGAAATGAAATGAAGGTCTATGCTGAAGAAATTTTGTTGCCAGTGGTGAATTAAAAGCTAAGTTTGTAATCAGAGTGTTTGACTCAGAAATATAATGGTTGTAATAGCAAAAAATATCTTTTTTAAATTTGAGTTCACAGGACGGATTTATCAACTATATGAGTATAATTGCATCTCTTATGTGAGATTAAATTAAAGTTAAATTTTTTATTCTTTATCTATCTTGGAAATTATAGCTTGTTAAGGATAGCATGAGACATTGTTTATACAGAGTATCCTTTAGTTTTGTCTCAAGTTATCCTAAATAAACTATCAGTTGTTCAGTTTTCAGTATTGTTTACAGTGGAGGGTTAATACTAGGAAAGATGGTTAGGGCAGCTGTCCTTCTCATTTGAGTCTTGTGTTGTAGGAAAAAAACACTCTCTTTAAATCTTAAAATCACTGGCTGGTCTATCCTGTTTTTGTTGATTAAAAAATCAGTTCCCTAGTCTACAAAATTTGGATATGAAAGTGGTTGCCCAAACAGGTCATTTTAGTAGTGAGCGCTATATCTTGTTTGTAGATTTTTGATTGCCCAAAATAAATTTTTGGTTGCCCGAACTAAAAAGTAGTTGTCCCAGGCAATCAGACACCCACTAATTTTCGTAGATAATTGGTTCCCAGAAAACCAAGGAGGTTTTAAGTTTTAACCTAGGAACGGCTAAGTATTTGTTGGTTTGTGTTGAGATAAAAACGAGACTGAAGTTTTTAACTGATTAAATTGACTTATATATTGATATTACATATAATACATGTATTTATTTTACGATAAAAATTATCAACCTTTAATTGCCTATTTAAATACTCCAATCTTTAATTTAAGGGCAAATTGCCATTTATTCTGTGTTATGTACTGTGAAACCATCTTTAATTGCCACCTACCTTTATATTACAGTTCCCTATCACAGCTGAACCAAAGAAACTTTCCATGTGATTATATATCAATAATCCTCCTTTAAACAGTACCCCCTGGAATAGTAATTTCAATCCTGGACACGGCACTTTAACTTTACATAGAACAGAATTGGCTGCTGTAACCGAGGTTGCACTGTATATTTTAAATCATATATTTACATGTTCAAATCATACGTTTTACATGGTTGGATAGTGGCTCGTGTTTTAATAATGTTTGGCAATTCATTATTAATATGTCGCAATTGCCGTAAGAGGAATTTAGTGTAACATTGTAATTAATAAAATATCCTATGGATTTTAATTAATTTTGGAATACTTTAGTGGCCACATTACACCTCAGGTAACGTTAAGTAACTCATATAGAATTTTTATTTTATAAATAGTGTTTTATCAGATAATTTAGGTGTTTGTTTTTTCTTAATAGTGTTTTAATCAGGTATGCAGTTGTTCAAAATGTTAGTTTTTATGTTTTCTTGGATTTAAAGTATGATTATCAACATTTTTTTTCAAATATTTGTGCTGGTCTGTTCATTTAACCATATTTTCTGTACTCAACCTCAAGGTAACTCACTTTACCATTCTCAAAAACGCTGTGAACTTCTCTCTTAATGATAAAAAAATCATCATTTTTGGCAAATTTTCATGAAATGTATGACTTGAGACATCTTGGAATCGTAACTTGATAGCCATATTTCAAGTCCATTATATAAACGACATTGATGGCAGTTTAAAATTTATAGCTTCCTTCCAATACAAAATTATTATTTTTAAGATTTCACAATAATGTTCAACTTCTTATCAAGGTCATTACAAGGACCATTAAGTCTGGAATGTACTTAAGGGTTATTGGTTCAGGCTAAATTGTACTCTATGGAATTCTTAAGTATCAATGTTTATAAATCATACATCTTTGTACTTTTTAAAACATTTTTAATCTTGTTGATTTTCCCTTGTTACTGGCCCTTTTAATTATATACCTAATTTTATACCTATATTGTTAAATTTTGGGACTAAATTATTAGTTAACAACAAGTCATAGTTTAAATCTTATGTTGAAATTATTTAAAAGTTTAGGTATTAGCTATGATGACCTGAACTTTTGAATCATTACCCAACTTTATTACTAAATGGTTCATTATGACCTTACTAGTGTTGGCATGCCATTAAAACCCCCTCACAAACAAAACCTTAAGTTATTACGACCTTACCACTTTGACTCATATAGTCATTATACTCATTATTGTTCGTTAATTACGTTGTTTGGCTAAGTATCAGATTTCACAAAAAAGAACTGTTATTCATTTCTCGCTATATGAATTTCCATGTTGAAAATAACTGGGTGACTCACGCATGTAAAGCTTGTTCGTGTTAATTTTGTTAATATAAAATGCAAGACAATAAATTACCTAGTTTTATGTAAATGTCTTGTGGGGAAGTTTATTCATTTGTGTATGAATATGCAAATAAGTTTAGTCGATGTCTTTAAATTGTCTTAAGAATAATCATTTTGTACTTGAAAACCTTTTAATTACTGTGTATGTTCATTCATTGAAAAGGTTTTGTTTAAATACATAATGAATAAACTGCTTTTCTACCTTTTTAGCATGTTTTGTATATAAGCTCTCCAATAAAGAAGGTTAAACAAGTACTTTTATAACCTTTAATTGAAGAGCTGTAATTTGTCACGATAATTTTACCTCACTTTGAAGAGCACTCACTGTCTCCACATAAAAGAGTTTCTTATCTGAATTTTGTTTACCTGAGTTTTATGAAGTATTCTTTATTTTCCTTTTACAGATAATATTTTGAATAATTTTACATTCTGTTATGTATAGTACAAAATGTAACAGTCTAGATGTTCTATAGTGAGACAGGTTCTGTTTTCATTATTTTGTTTCTGGTTTGTTGATTTGTTTCTTTGAATTTTTGTATAGGCTCATCAACCTAGACAATTAAACTTTTAGGTAACATTTCTTGATTACTTTGATCTCAATAACTGGACTATAGCTTATAAAATCTGGGTGAATCTGACCACTTTGTTCTAATTTTGACTCATTGATTGAGCTGACCGTGATCACATTTTGTGACCAATTTGACCCCATGTCTAGCTGACTAACTAATGGGAAATAAATAACTAGATGTAATTGTCTACTGATTAAGTTTTATTGTGACTTACTTGTGACATGAAATCTTATAGAAGTTGGAGTGTATGAAAAGTTGAATTGTTTGTATTTAAGTTGGGATTTGTCTCATTTAAGTTAAAATTGTTGTTATTTTTTACTCAAGTTTATTGGCCATGAAAATTCGACCTTCATTTTTTTACTAGTATCAATTGTAAACAACAGCTCTCTTGCCCGAAGTCCTGAACTAGTCAAAATTGATTAGGGCCTCAGGTTATTACTTATTTCATTACAGATCCCAATCATCACATAGTTGATAATTTTACCTATTACTATTATACCATAATAAATTGAGCTAATGTTTGGGAAAATTGTTTTACCATGACTAGCGTTATTTTGAGACAGTAATGGTTTAAGATATTTTTCATTAATCCATAACTTGATAATACAATGATATAAAAATACTTTATTGACATCTTAAGTGGTTTGATATCATCAATTTTCCCTTGTCTCGGACTTTGGGCTAGTAGCATAAGGTAATGACTGGACTAGTGAACCATATATCATTTAAAGGATCATGGAGCTTGAATTTCGTAAAGGGGGCAGGATGTATTCATCCCTATATATAAATCATCTTGAATCCTATCTCAACCATAACTGACTGTCTCTTTCACTGCATGCGCCCTGGATCTTTATTAATTATAGTGTTGTATGACTTGGCAATTTTTGTAGCAAATCTGAGTTCAATTTTGATGTTTATCTCTTGAATTAAATAGTTGATCCCTTCAGTGATGTCACCAGTTTACCCCTATTAAAAGGTAAACAATAAAATATTTCCGTTTTAAAAACTTGATTTATTTATTTCTGTAAACCGAGTTTAACGTGGTGTCACCACAATTTTTTGGTTGATTTACCATGACTAGCACACCTAACCTAGCTTTCCTGGACCCTTGCCTATAACAAGTATACTCACTTACCTTCCACGAAGCTGGTAACTTCTCCATAAACATTTACCTTATTGATGGAAGGAAATGAATATTATTGTTAAATTTACATAAAAAAGTGTGACCTCCTGTGTGGGATTTAATGTATTTCTTTATGTAATGTTTTTCTGCCTGCCTATTAAGCTATATTTGGTTTATGTAGTAACTAAGGCTACAGACTGGAGTTTTGAAGAAGTACAGAATTCTACAAAAGAATGAGTTTCATTATCCTAAAAACTTTCTGTTTAAAGTGATTATTCATCCTTTAATTGTTACTTCTGCAGTTATGAGTTGTACAGTATGAAAGCCATGTTGCACTGAAAGTTAGCTTTGGGCAAGATTTCAAATCCTGAGATCATGGACTGGATTCATGGCTTGGCAGGTCTCACTCATGAAGACATTATGTTTAAATCTTAACTGCAGACTTAACACTAAGGCTTCTTGTGGCTATTTTAGATTTAATTAATGCTTTTTCTTATCCAATGCAAAAATACATTAAAAAGCTTCTTTTCTATTATTTAGTTTCGGCATCCAAGATATGTAGATTTCCCCCCAGTTTGTACTCCTCCACGTTTCCTGATACACCTTACATTATATTTATGTTATTTTAAACAAATTTAACAAAATTTAATTGGATTTATAAATTGGTTAATATCAACTACAAAACAAGACTCTTTATATTTAATTAGATTTACCTCTGTTTAGACTCTATGACTTGATTGTTTATAATATAGAAATGAGATCTTCAGAATTAATGCCAATTTGGTTAATTGTGGCATTCTATTTATAACACAAGTTCACTAATCTAAAATGTACCTCTTTGTTTTTAGCTGTGTGGAAGGTTCTTGTTTTTATTGTTGCTATTCCTGTTGTTGTAGACTCTTTTTTTACGTTTAGATTCATTTCTAAGTTTTCAAAAGTGTTAACTGAGATAAAGTACCAGTCAAGATTCCATTGTCACATGTTTTGAGTCCATATCAACTAGCCCAAAGCATGTGGATAGTGAAACTGATACTGTCTAGTGGGACTTACACATTTCATGTTGTGTGGCTAGTAGTTAATATCCATTATAATGTGATATAATTGGGCTACTGCTTGAGAAAATTAAATGCATGTGATAATCCTTAGTATTCTAGTTTTAACTTCTAACAATTTTCATGGTATATGTACTGTGTATGTAAAGTGCACTCTTGTTTCTTGTTTACATCTCTTTATGAAAGCACATTATGTGGTTAGCATGTGTAGTGCTCACACTCTGGAAAACAAAATGTATTTTTCTTTGTTAGAGAAAATCTTTCATGTGAATCTAGCGTAACAACGCGTGGGTAGCTACTTATTGATTGAATGGTCCCTTTCAGTTGCATCCATATGTTCATATTGAGTATTCAATCAAGTATGAAAGAGAAAAATTTAATTGTTGAATTGCCATTGTGGTAAAAATGAATAATAATGTTTAAAATCATTTTAGACTGTTGTTTAGTAAAATGACTATGTTGCTATCAAGTCATTACTTTTTGAACTTGCTTTTCATAGAACTATAAAATGAAACATCTTCATTTCTTATGAGGAATCAGTTACGTAAGTGTTGTTACATTTCTACTTGATTCTACTGAAACATGGATTAATTAAGATGTGATGAAAGATATAGGAAAGGGATAAGGAGCTCATGACTTGAACATTTTGGATACAAACTTCCATGTACTTAGCATAAATTTGAAATTTCTGACTTAAAATTGTAGATCTTCCCTGTAATACTGGGGAATTAAGTTTTGAGGAATAAATACTTGAGGTTTGTAGATTGAACCTAGTCGTAGGGACTGATCTAGTAGTTATATAGATGATTTGAGTTGTATTCTTCTAATTGTTTACATTCACAAACTAAGACATTATTTAAAATGTACAATAACATTATTGTTTTCTATGTTTTCAGGAACCAAGTAGCAGAATGGTAACGAAGGAAACAGAATTATCCGAGGTTCGATCCTCTCTTAAAGTTTCGCAACAATTACTCCTAGACGAGCGATCCAAACACAACCGTGAAGTGATGTCGCTAAAATTACAGCTGTGTCGAAGTCAGATGCAGCTGAAATGTCAAAGAGCAAGATCTGATAAGCAAATGACAGATATTATGGCTCAGTTAGTTGTTTTAGAAAGCCGTCTGCTGCAGGAGCAGAAAACTTTACAAAAAGAACTTAGAAATAAAAATCAGACTATTGCCTCACAAAGACAAGAAATTATCAAACTGAATAACCAAAATGAACAATTGTTGAATGCTATCAAAGAAATTTGTGCTAACGGCGGGATGAATGGTTACATGCGTGAAAATCGCCGTAAAAATGGAAGTAACATGGATGTTGAATTTGGTGGGAAAAGTGGAAAGGATAAAAAGGGACACAATTCTGGGAAATTAGGCTCAGTGAAGGATAAATTTTTGTCAAAGAATCGAAGTAGTCTTGAATTACATTCTTTTAACATGGAGAAATACTTATTGAAAGACGATCGTCTTTGTTCTAGTCAAGAGGATTTACGTAAAATTTCCGAGAATCGTCGACAAAGCATTCCAAATGGTGATACTAGTCTAAATGGAGGTGATAGCTTTGATGTGGGAGCAAAAGATAGACCACATAGTGACAGTAGCGAGTATAAAAATAGAAAATCTGGACGAAATTCGCAAAACTTTTTCTCAGACGCGGGATCACCTCAGTACGGAATTAATAAGTCAGTTAGTGAATCGTCTCATTTGAGTGAAACATCCAATTCCTCTAGCGGCGTGTATTCTCTAAGTGACCATGACCTTTCTGTGATGCATGATGTTTCCATGACAAATGGTAACCATGGCAACCATCAAAACGACGATGAAGAGGAGGATCACATATTCTCCTTCAGTTCTACGCACATTAACACTGTTATCGATGAAGAAGCTGTCATGGGTCCAATTTCGCATTCGGGACCCATGATGTCAATGGGGTCAATGCCGATGTTGGCAAATTTGTCTGACGAGCAATGTCTACGAACTGGAAAACATCGACCTCATTCTTTATCAAGTGTAGATCTGGCATCTATTCAGCTACAGGCTGAGCACTTGTCAAGTCCTGGTATTAAAATTGCACGCTCACCCCTTACTTATGAAATGGAGACACCTCCTGGTAGCCCTTCAAGTCTACAAAATAAGAACGAACTGACCCCATTTCAGACTTTCAAAACAATGTTTCGACGTAAGGGTAGCAGCAAAAATAAGGGCCACAAGAAAAGATCTGTATCCTTATCACAAACTACAAACAAGGAATACAGCGAAGCTTTAAAAAAGCATTTCCAGAAATATGACATGTCATAGTGCCGGAGCGTTTGACATCCGGTGAGCAAAATAATGTATCAATTTAAGTAATTGTAAATTTATGTCATGTTGGCAAATTTTTGGAATTTATGCTGAGTCAACATTGTGAGTTAATTTAAGTCTTGTTGGCATTTTTGTTTGGAATTTATGCTGGAGTGGGCATCATGTGTTAGTAGATTTATGCTGGTGTGTTATGGTCAGGAATTAATGCTGATTTGACATTTTGTTAATGGAGTTAATAGCAAGTGGTCGTTGGCACGTGTGTTAATTAATGTATGCTAACTGAACAGGTTTTTTAGAATTATTTATGAGTTGTCATCAAATACTTGGGATTTACAACTAGTTGATATCATCTATTGGAAGTTTAATCAGAGTTGACTTGGAATAAAAGATCAAGTCAATATTTCAACATAGATTATTTATAAAAGTATTCTGAAATGACATAATGTGTTTAAAATTTAGAAAGATTTTGTCAGTAACATGTTTTTGTAAAGCTGATAGGTGGATTTTGAAATGTGTTTAAATTTACGATAAGTCAGCAATTTTTGAAAATTTATTTCTATATAAGAGGATATTACTCAATCATTCCTTGGATTGTGGATTTTATTTTTGTTCTAATTCTTTGACAATAAAGACAAAGGTACAACGAGATGACTATTTATGTTTTATAATGATTTAGGTTTGTCAAGTAATTTAAATTGAACTTCAGAATACATGGACAGAGTTTTGTGCTTATTAGTTTTGTTTATTGC
Organism: Mactra quadrangularis; assembly: GCA_025267735.1. Taxonomy (NCBI): domain Eukaryota; kingdom Metazoa; phylum Mollusca; class Bivalvia; order Venerida; family Mactridae; genus Mactra; species Mactra quadrangularis. Next base: position 41,158,444 of record CM046311.1, on the reverse strand, counting down.
ATGTTATATATTATTAGCATATCAATGGGTTAGCCCAAAATTAGATTTTACTACAAGTAGATAAAGAAGGATATGGACTAGTGTTGGGCTGACCCTTTGACATGAATTTTTCTTTACATTGGTAGGTACTTGCTGAAGCTTGTGTTGGCCTTCACCAAATTGTTTAGAAAGCCTATTTATAACCAAAGTCAAAGACTATATTTATCCCGGTACTTTTTATTTCAATTTGAATTGATACAATTGTTTTATATGAAACCAAGTTATTGTAGTAGTGAGTACATGTGTATATGTATTTATACTTTTCCTTCACATTTATGAACATGTATTTTAGTCATATTGTCTGTTAAACTTATGGATTATTTAAACAATTATTGCCTTTTTTGTTTAAATTTGTAATTTCCCATTTTATATTTCAATTGACAGTGTTAAGCAAATAATATTTGCTAGAATTAGGATGTGTGCTAATATTTAATTTGAAATATATATATTGTCAAGTCTTTTTAAAGAAAGATTTTTGATTTTTGTTATTGCTTGAACTTTATTTAATGATGTATATTCGTCTGTCCGTCAGTGTAGATTTGTTTGTTCATTCTACATGTATGATTTTAAGTGTCCTTAATATAATATGTATATTGTCTATGTTTAAGTAGGCTACGTGTATCAGAGATGCTGATAGGAAATATCTATAATGTTTTTAAGTTTATTGCGTAATGTCAAGAACACGGAGTAAAACTTTAAACATGTATATTTATTAAGGTTTCTTAGAGAAATATGATATACTGTTAATACTACTGAATAATAACTAAAGCCTCTATAATCAAAACTGGCTGGTATGTAAGCCGCATGTTCCCAAAAATCACCTTAGACATTTTATACATTCAGTATTTTTACATTTGACTTTTTTTGCAACTATGTTGTCAGATTGTTTAATTTTATGTCAACTACATGTATTAACATTAAAAATGTTTGATAATATCACTGCTATATATACATATGTAATTATTTACTGTGTAGTTTTTCTTTGAAAGAAGCTTTCATCATTTTTTCGCATTTCAATCTGAAGTATAACTGTAATATTAGAAGAGAGTTTCATACTTTCAGGATGCCTTATTTTGAAACCAGTGTCATTCTCCTTTAATCTGATTGGTTCATTCATAATTCTGTGAGAAGAAAAACATCCAATCAGCAAGTTGACTGGTTTATATGCAAATCTTATTTTATAATAACATATAATGCTCCTAGATTATTCTATTTATTTTTTTGGAAAACAAAATTTTGCATTTACATGTATAAATGTATGAAAACAGATTTACTAACAATTAATTTCGAGACCATGATCAAATATATATTTGGAGACTTGTAAATCTTATTACATGTATAACACATGATCAAATGTTTATGTCATAACTTTTGATAACTCAAGAGTTTATTTCAATATAATTGTATAATACATTTGTGCTTTGTTTTCTGATTTCAATGTATTTGAATAATACATGTCAATTTCATTCAATTTAGAACCTACAGACTTTACCAGGAGACTGCCTAAATTTGGTCTATTGCAGCTTGTGTCAATCTAAACTGTTGTGTGTTAAGAAATAATGCACACAATGATGAGAATGTCTCGGACACAAGGCATGATTCTGAACCTAGCTTGTTTTGATGAAATTGCCTAAAGGGAAAGAATTCCGCTGCCAAGTCTTCTAGTTTTACTAGGGCAGAAATCGAGGCTGGAACCAACCGTAATACAATGTTGTATAAACTTTTTTATATCCCATCACGGATGTGCAGACTGTGTTGGTTTAATAAGAACAAATTTTCTTACATAAAAGACAAGACACATCATCTAAAGCATTTGATACGATAACTTATAATGTGGGTATTTGCTGTGTGAGAGATGCCATTGGTTTAAGATGCTGACGTAATTGGCTTTTTGACAGTTTGTTGTCATGAGTGTTTGTCTATGTTTTGGTGTATTTACATGGGTTTACTATGATTAAGGTTATGTGTTATGTACATGAAAAACAAATGACGAATTCTACATTAAAGGTCGATTCCATGAACAGTTGACTATTTGAAACATGCTATATAACCTGTCTGTGTTGATGCGCCGTAAAACCCAAACAAACTATTGAAACACAGTAAGTGATTCTTTCTTCAACAAAACAGTAAATCATATGAATGTTTTAATGAACTACACGTCTCATATGACAAAGAACTTCTAACAAAAGAAAATCAACAAACAATAATGTTATTAATATATTGTACTGATTGTAAAAAGACACAAAAACAGACAAAAACTAAGCGATGAGCAATGGAAAAGATGTACGTTCAAATATAAAGTAAAACTAATCTGGGTTTATCTTTGCATGTGGTAATGTTTGCAGTGTTTTGTCCCATATCTGATTTTGTGACAGTGACTTGCATATCCTTATACTTTGAGCCATACAAAAGCTACTTTGATCGCAGATTTAATTTTTTAAAGTTACCTGTCAGTGTCGGTAATTGTGTTAAGAGAGTTCCCAATGTTATAAGGCGGAATGACCTACATGTTTTGAGAAATAGAAAAAGTAAAAATTCACCATATCATTGCATAATGAGGTAGAATGTTAAAGATAAAATCAACATCAGGTAAAATTGGTACATGTATGTCAATCTGCATTAAAATGTTCATTATTAGAACACTGTTTACTGTTTCCAAAATGTTTCTATGCAATTTTTAGAGTTTTAGAAAAGTTGATGATTAACTTGAAAACTGTGAAGGAGTAGCTTTAATGATCTAGAATTAAATAATTTTCCTGTCAATCAGGAAGTATAGAAATACATCTACACTATTTAAATATATTTTTCTTTTTTTTTCTTGTCATTGTCTGCTTTCATCTAGAATAGCTTTTCAAGGAAAAATTAATCATTGAAGAGAGAATTAAACTGACAACTTGAAATCATAATAGCGTTGATAAGTTCTATAATTTTAAAGTTCGTGGTTGAAAAAAATTGTTAAGTGACGTCAACATTATTATAATTGAATTAAATTATTGTTTAATATGCGTGGCTAAATGGCTGTTGTACAATGGCCTCTATTTATAAGTGTATGAAAATTAGCAATTACTGTAAACATTAGATTTTTTCGATGTTTGAATAGGAGTATAATATAATTATAATCAGTTTATATATCTGTAAAATTAATTAGTATCATTTTATATACCTCTGTTTGGGAAATTGCCTTAATGTCTGAACGTTTTTCGTAAATCAATGGTTTTGTATAATGCAGATCTTACACTTAAGCTGTTGTAGAATATAACAACATTTCTTGTGATTTTTATAACAGATCTGTGCTGAGCTGTTGCTTGGAGGTTCTAACCTGCAGGACTCGTCATTAAAGGACCTCTGATTGCCCCTGATGACCTACTTTTGGGTTCAGACTATTTGTTACTGCTAGTAAACATTTGGTTTGGGCAAGTGAAATATATAGTTGGTTGACCATCCGGGCAAGCTATTTTTGAAATTAATGTCGAGCCCTGACCTGGGATTCGTACTTGTTACTTTCAGCCCAGCATTTGTTTAAAAAGATCACACTTTTACTTTACAAACGTTAGTTTGTTAGTTAGTTCAATTAGCATTCATTTACATAAATTTTGTTGAAATATAAACAAGTGAAATGTCACTAGTTACGATTTGTAAAAAATATATCATTACTAGTATATCATAGGCGTACCAAGTGAGTGATGACATTTTCGTTATTTGAATGATTGAATTAGTTATAACCTTTGAATGTCAATTATTATTTATCTTATTTTTATTTTTTTATTTTCCAATTAACTTAGCGATTCAGATTGCCCAGGTGTTCACTAATCTATAGGTGTTTCAATTGGTCACATACTAGTACCGAATGTAATATGAGAAAGGCAATTTGTTAAGAATTTATTCAATTATGTATTACTAAATAGCTACCTTCCTTTAAATACCTTCTTCAATCTATTCTATAAACATAATATTTTGAATTCCACGAATAATATACTTGCATAAGATATTTTCTACCAACTTTAACGCAAAATATAAAATTGATCGATTAACAAAATGATAACATTAAATCGAAGTGACATTTAAATAATATAACTTGTGACCACTGACCTTCAATGAACGATGACAAAAGTACTGTAATAGTCAACACAGGTGTGCTTTCATCCTTCTGAAATCACAATCATAATTCAAGAGTTTATATCTGGTTTGATATAAAAGAGGTCAGTTAAAACCACTTCTATCACCTCATAATATTTCTTGTCCTGCTAGTATCATCAAATTGGCCTAAATTAAAAATGAGAGCACTTGTTTTGATAGGTTTCAGACTGAATGGAATACAGTTCTTAAGACTTTGACAATCACCAGAAATGGCACAATTACACGATCGTGTGTATCCTTTGAAAATATACGACACCAGCCAGTGCTGGATACGACAGTAGCATTGGTTTAGATTTTTTACAGACTCACTTATTGGAAGATGAGTAGAGGGTAAGACTTTCGAATAAAATAGGTCCCATATATACAAAATTGTATGTCCTACCCAAGGGCCATACATAACTGGTATCACTTTAAGAAATCGGATTTGTTATTCAAATATGCGAGTGTGAAAGTTCCCGGAAATTCACATCAGTTTCTACCCCCTCTTAATAAAGTACTTGGTAGTAATTTAAAGCTATTGTTCTTTAGTCGTAGAATTGGTCGTAATACAGCATACACACGTAATGAAGTATAATTTACTAGCATGCAATAAAAAGATGTACACAACTTCAAGTGGCTGCTTTGTTATGTGCTGTACTAAGTACAATGTTACTTGATTAATACTATAGTTATGTAAGTGGGACCAGGTGGCCTACCAGTACTACAACTTAGAAAACATGTTCTTTGATTATACTAGCCTAGTCTTTGTTAACTAACCATGTTTAGAAACAATGTAATACTTGACCTACTTAGCCTACTGTATGTATGTAGGTGTCGTATATTATTCTTTTGTTTTAGAATGTTTTTGTTGAATGTTGACAAGCTCAACAAAGAAATTTGTCATTTACATTGTCAAAGGCTTGAAAGCTGTTCAAGATTTTTGTGATAGTGTTTTGTTACACGTAAGAAGTAGATTGATAAAGCTAAATTAATGACTTCCTAAACAAACCCTTTAGAATTACAGTCGCCGTGTTGATGGTACTAGAAGATTGCTGACATTAAACGACTGTTTACATGTACTATTTGGGTGTTGCCTTATTGTGTGACTTTGTACTGGTACTACTTTGTTGGGTGGTTCCTGAATCTGTTACCCTATTGCTTGCAAAGTGCTGGAAGGTCATGAAGTTAACACAGAGGTAGGTAGGAATGTGGCAAAATAGATTTGTAATAGTGAACCTATAAGAGCACGGCATTGTGGAAATCATGGCCATCTTTATATCCTCAAGTGTATAGAAACTGAAAACGTCAGTCAATCATGCACTATTTGGTAACGCAATTACGCGAACATGATAGTCAACCGTCTATCTGATAGTCCGATAGTCGCATTCAAAAGGAAATACTGTAACTTCATGGAAAAAAGACCATATTTATATATATCTAAGTAACCTACCATAGCTTTATCTGACTAATGATAGTTGAATAAAACAATAACAATCTAGGACAAAAACACACCACGCCATGTCAACCAGACGATGTACAAATATCACTTCCGGTCGCAAATGGAAGAACATGTTCCGAGGCGAGAAAAAAGCCTTAAAAATTAACAACCCTCGCTAAGTCGTCTATATTCGTCTGCATCAAGATAATGAAAAGCTTGAAAACAATTAAGATTAAATTCACGCCTGATTTAAACCGTACATGTGACATTTATAACGACCATTCATAAGTTTGACAATATTATTCTAATGGCGTTTTTGTTATTCATGACATTCTATTACACGGAAGTAGTCCACCAATTGTTTTATTCTTTTGTATATCTCCGCCATCTTTATTACTGGGAGTATATCGTGCGCAGTTGGGCAGTCTTTTCTGACGTGATCTTTGTTTGGCTCACAAACTTTTTTTGTCTGATATTTGTTCCTTATGAAGCTGTACAGCTTAGACACTTACAGACTCCGAGTAAAGAAGAGCACAGGATCCAGACTCGCCATTTTCAAAACATTGCAATAGTATTCAAAAATATACGCATTATGTGCCTATGCAATCTTAACAAATCATGTACATACACGATATTAACTAGGACGAACTTAATATAATGCGAGTTTCAATTCAAACTTTATAGAGAAATAGCTTTTCGTATATAATTGGGACTATAAAAGAACGTGTTATTAATTTGAATACTTTTTACCCTTCTGAAAAGAGCCTGATTGATAACGCTTTTAAAAAAGAGCTTGTTCACCTTTTCTTTAGCATTTCTAAACAAGGTTACGTTGCTATTGAAATACCAGTATTAAAAGGCTGATAAAAAGTAATGGAACAATTTTATTCAAATAGTAAATCATACATGGGTAGATTGAAGTAGAGATTACTTGTAAACATTTGTTATACGTACAGGAGACAGTTTGTCGTTTGTTTATACATTATATTGTCTTGTCTAATCATCTGTACCCTTATTATGTCATTTAGAAATAATAAATATTACTTTTAAAGAATGATAAGTCTTCTTTAAATACGTACAGTAAAACCGTCAATTTAGTTTTTAATTGAGTACATGTACAGAGCTCTAACAAAACTCTTGAAAAATGATAAGTTTAGAAAACTGATGATCTGTTTCGCAAGTAATTTTGCTACAATTAAAATTTATGCATATGAAGAATTTTATTCATACATGTATGTTGAAAAACTAAATATCATAATTTTGTTTGGGATTTAGCTCAGGGGACTTTTTTATTATTTTTTTTTTCGTATGTAAATATGAATCTGATTATCCTACAACAGGATTTTGTCCTAGGACTTGCAGAGGGCGCTGAACATGCTTAACTTATTCCTGCTTGATTTGTAATTATAATCACAACTTAAATTAATTACTCTCTGATACGAGTTCATCAATATTTAAGACTCATTCATCCATCTATAAAGATGGCTTTAATATTGAGGTTCTACAATATCAAAGTGAATTACTACGCATCAAGGTTAAAGAAGTCACAGACAAATTGGCGTCTTCGATTGTCATTCTTAATTCTCCTTACTGCATGTATTTAGATTGTGCGAATTGACTAAGAATACGGTTTAAATATCATGTAAAAACATTACATAAGGTAGCCGTAGAGTGTAGCTGAGCATGTTATCTATCACGGGTCAATGTGCATAAACTAAACATTAAAGATTGCAGGGGCGGGTCCAGGATTTTTTTTCTAGGTGGGGGTCCGAACTTTTCTAAGGGGGGTGGGGGGGGTCCGAACCTCAAAGTTTGAGTCAAACCACAACCATATTATACACATTTTGCAGAAAAAATGCAACATATTGATAATAAAAACTACATAACCATTAAATCTTTGTTAAGCACCGAGAAAATTGGCTTCATGCTACTTAAAATGACTTACAATAAATACACTAATGGACAAGTACATTTTCCAAATTCTAGGGGGTTCCGGACCCCCTGACCCACCCACCCCATGGATCCGCCCATGGATTGACACATTTCAACATCTACTTTGATACTGAATTATCGTATATTTAATGCTATATTCGCAGACACTGATTTCATTCATCGTGATTCGAGCACAGCAATCTCCTGCGCGGAGGGGCTATGCGTGCAGTGTAATCAGATTCGCGGGAATCGCTTTATAGGGTTTAAAACATTTTAATGCACATGAGATCATATACATTCGCGATAGAAAACTAGCATACTTCTGCGTCGGTAAACGATAGCCTTACCGGGAGATAATTACGTATTGAGGACACACAAACTCCCACAGTGGTTATTTCCCTTTATTGAATGAAAAAAGCTTGAGTACTTGTGTCCAGGAAGTATTTGACTCCATTCAAAACTCCACGGCGATTTCTTTCGCATATTTATCAGCGAGAATTTATAAAATGGTATTCAAATATTTATGTTGCTGTTGCAACTAAGAAAATACAGAATGTGGAACTTGTTCATTACAAAATCACTACATAAAATCTAACGATGACTGAATGTTGACTGAACAGGATTGTTTCTTAATCACTTAATCAGTTTATAAAAGTTCCTATGTAGGCTTACTGTCATCTTCATATTGTGATATTTTGTTTTCGTCTAGAAGGTTGTGTAACCAGTCTGAACAGAAGCCAAAATTTCCATATCGAGAAAAAATTTTGGTTAGATGAGTTTGAGGAAGAATCTTTGTTTATATTTTGATTCGTCCCCAGAATTTTTGTACCCCGCTTTTTCCTGGTGCGGAGAGTTAAGGGACGAATATTTGTTAACAACTTGTTTCGTCCACAGAAATTTCGTACCAAACACTTATCTTGGTATAAAAATTTTAAGACCGATCTTTCAAACTCCCCGCAGCGGTTATTTCCCTTTATTAAATCAATAAGTAGCAAAGTGAGGAGTTTGCGAATCTTTATGTAAACAAAAATTCGTCCCCAGAAATTGTGTACCCAACTTTTTTCTGGATACGAGAAGTTTGGGAACGAATCAAAATAGCAACAAAGATTTGTCACAAGAAGTTTCGTACTTGCCTAATTTGAGGGTACGAACAGTTTTGCGACCAATAAAATGTAAACAAAGATTCGTCACTTGAAATTTCGAACTTATTTCAGAACGAAAAGAAAGGGGTGAATCTAAAAGAAAACAAGGTTTGTCCTAAGAAATTTCGTTTTGTACTTTTTTCTTGGTACGGAAAGATTTCAGACGAATCAAAATGCAAACAAAGAGTCGTTCCCAGAAAGATTGTACCTATTTTTTTCTTGGAACGTAAAGGAAAAGGGGTGAATCAAAATGTTAATCAGAAATATTGTATCCAACTTTTTTAATGGTACGAAAAGTTTGGGGACAAATCAAAATTTAATCAAAGATTCATCCCTATAAATTTGGTACCCACTTTCTTGGTACAAAAAGTTGAGTGGCAAATTAAAATGTTAACAAAGGTTCTTGAGAAGAATTTTCGTACCTTTCTTTTCTTGGTTTGAAAAATTTGAGGACGAATCAAAATGTTTACATAGATTCAAAATATAAGCAAAGATTTGTCCTTATAAATTTCACCAATATTATTTTTAACGAAAAGTTAAGGGACGATTTAAATTGTTAACAAAGAATTGTCAACAGAAATTTCTTACCTGTTTTATTTCTGGGTACGAAAAGTAAACGGGCGAATCAAAATGTTAACTAAGGTTCGTCCGAAAAAAATTCGTACCCTCCTTTTTTCTTGGTACGTAAAGTTTTAGGACGAATCTTAATGTTAACAAAGATTCGTTCCCAGTTTGATTCGTGCCCTACTTTTACCTGGATACGAAGTTTTAGGACGAATCAAAATGTAAACAAAGAAACGTCCCCAGAATTTTGTACTCATCTTTTTTGAGGTTACATAGATTTGAAGGATGAATCAAAGTGTACACAAAGAAGTGTCCCCAAAAATTTCGTTCCCAACTTTTTCTGGGTACCAAAATTTTGAGGAAGAATCGTTGTTTACATTTTGATTCATCCGCAGAAAATTCGTACCCAACTTTTTCTACGCTCGAAAAGTTTGGGAACGAATCAAAATGTAATAAAGATTTATCCCTTGAAATTTCGTACCCAACTTTTTTCTTGGTTCGAAAAGTTTAGGGACTAATAAAAAATGTTAAAGATTCTTCCCCATAAATTTCGTACCCAACTTTTTTCTGGATACGATTAGTTTTGGGACAAATCAATGGAAACAATGATTCATCCCCTAAAATTTTGTAACTATAGTGTGTACAAAAAAAACGTGCTTTGGAAAACATTAGAAATGAGACAATCCATTTCTGGGGTAGGCAGTGATGAAAATAAAATGTGTGTAATTAATTGTTACAAAATTAGCATGATGGATACCACCATTTGTTGGTAAATCGTGCTTGTGTTGGTAAAAATCTTTTCCATTACACTAACAACTAAGACAATCGTAAAACATATCACATGTTTATGTTATTGTCATCCTGAGCGTCCCTCGTAGTGGATTAGTTTATTCTATTGTTATTATAAACATGTTTTGTTTTTTTGTACGCACTATAACATTATTCTAGGTTCGTAAAGTTTTTGGCCAAATTATTGTATTCATTTTGATTCACCCCCAGAAATTTCGTCACAGCATTTTTGATATGAAAAGTTTAGAGACAAATAAAAGTGTGAGATACATACCAAAAAATTCGTACCTATCTTTTCCTTGGTCAAAATTTAAACATTCATTCATCCTCAAACTTTTCAAACCAAGAAAATAGTTGGTACGAAAAGTTTAGGAACAAATCAAAGTGTAAACAAAGATTCGTCCCCAGGAATTTCGTACTCAACTTTTCTTGGTACAGAATGTTTGAAGGCGAATCAATGTTTTCATTTTCATTTGTTCACAGAAATTTCGTACCAATATTTTTCAAACTTCTCTTGAGATAAAAAGAAACAGAGAATAAGATCAGCTTCATGAGAATTTTATTTTTACTAGTTAAATACCATGTCAACATGTCAAGACAATCCTGTACAAAATGATGAAGAAATGAAGAGTGCCATGGACACAATGGATGAATAATGAACACAAAGAAATCATAATAAACACAAAGGAGAACTAATAACAGGAACGTTTTATATATCTAAAAAAAGGTGAGTAAGTCTGTAATGTAATAGTTGAAATATGCAGAAAAACATGTGTGAAATTTTTAATAGTTCTTTTCTTATTTCATAAAAGAAACCAGCAAACTTTAAATGCAATGAATAAAAAAGAATTGAATATCTGAATAAAATTTAATAGTTTCTTAATTCTTAGCATTGTGATAAAAATAATTTTCATAAAACTATCATTTTAACACATCAAAATTAATGTCTTTATTTTATTTTAAGGTTAATCAAATATGTAACCACATTAAAGGGTTTCCTTTACTGCAAGTTTGTAGACTAGACAAAAGAAAATAAATAAATAGACCAAAAATCTATCAATTAAAATAAATACAATTTTAGTTAAAAATCAAAAAGGCCCTAATATAGTCCAAATAAGCAAGACCTATATTAATATGATACAAATACAATGAAATCAATGCAAAAGATGCAAATTTCAGAATAATAATTAATATTAATATCAGTATCTTATGAATATGTATAACTCAAATTTTGCATAATCATAAATACAATGTATTCATAAATTAACTGTTATGTTATTATTATTTACTTTGTATCAATTAATCTTATTTCTTATATTATTAATAAATTTCTATCAAAATATTAAAATTAGCTCGAAAAATAAGATTATATAATAAATGATTGAAAATTTATTAATATTCATTTATGAATAAATTTACCAAATTATTGCATGGGTTGCAAACATAAATATTCATATATGTTAATGAGGATGACATTTCAAGCGAAAGTTAACATATTGCATAAATACATAGCCACTGTTATGATTTCAGTAAAATGAGTTGTAAAAAGGTTTATATATATACAGTAAAATATTAAAATACAATACATCTAATTTGAAATAAAAGTCAAAGTTTGGCAAAAAATACAAAATAAATGGCAGTCTTAAGAATTTACATTATGCAAATTTAACAAATAATGTTTATACATGAGCTGGCTTCAATTAGCATATATGCCTTTGTCATTAATAATATGAATAAATGGGAAATAATCAACAATCTTAATATTATCTATAATTAGCAAATGCCTGAAACTCAAACCTTTTTATTCATGAGTACTATTCCTTCATGAATAATAAGGACATGCAAATTAGGTATTCAAATTTGAAATGGATTTCTGTTTGGAATTTATTTTATCTATTGTGCATAATTATGTTTAAAATTATAAGAACATGTTTTTTTAATTATTCAAGTTTTTCTATCAATCTAAACCAAGTTTTAGCAGTTACAAGAAAATTGAAGTGAAAACCAAAAATGGTTCAATGCTTTTTTAATATGGATATTAATAAAGAAATGAAGTTAAAATGTGAAACCCATATTATATTCAATTCTGAGATCAGTGTATACATGGTTGATAGAAACCTTGAATGATTTTAATGAGGCAAAATTTCAAAATTATTGTTCTTCTAAAAATTAAAACTATCATTTCCTTCCCTTTTAAATCTTATTGAAAATATGATTATCTAATATAGAGTTTATTTTAAAAGACAAAGCATTAATTTTTACACTTAATCTACTGGTACAAGTGTTTAAAGTAAAAAGTTAAATAAAAATACAGACTTGGTTCTTTTCCAATGTTGTTCAAGTTATAATATTAAATAATACCAAAAAATACCTAACATTTAACTTACATTATGTGGTGGGGGTTACTTTAACTTATATTATGCAAATTATAATATTACATATAGAATCCAATCAATGGAGGCGGAGTGTAAACATTGGCTCCTCCCCATCATAAAGCTTATGAATATTCATAAATTGAATATTAGAAATGTATATTATATTACACACTTTAATCAGACTTCAACAAATAAAGACAAAAGGAACATAAAAGATTTACATATTGAAATCTTTGCATTGTAATGCAGATAAAGTAAGCCGCAAATATTTATACAAAAAAGTCTTTAATGAAGTTGGACCCATGGTAACATCGCTTCACCCATAGCGACCTGTTGTCATAATGGTATCACAATGACCTTGAACTTTATGAATGAAATACGAATGACATTGACAAATGAGCTTGGTACATGACCTTTAAATGAAAAAATGCACTGAATGACCTTGGACTTTAGAGTAATGGAAATTAAAATCTAAAATATATACATTGTATTCATGTTCCTTTTTTAAATAAGCGGATTCATACTAAGAAATTATCACTTGTATTAAAATCATTAAAGACAAAGAAATAGAGACAATCGTCTGCAATTTTTAATTAGTTGTTTAAAATGTTACAAGTTTTTTAAAGTTTTGTTGCCATGGAAACCAAAAAAACTAAATCTTGATAAGATGTTTGAAACATATGCAAATGAGTGAAATGAATATTTATGAATAATTATGAATTTATAATGAGTTGAGATCAGTTAATATCTCACAGTGAAAATTTAAGCCTAAAATGTACAGCCTAACAAACAATACAATGTGTGTCCCGGGAACCAAATATTTTGTATAATTCGGTTCCCGGCATTTTCATAAAAATCTCCAAAATGAAGTTTCGATGTACATTTATTATAAAAACAGTATATACATAATTTGTAACAAGAAAAACAAATGCAAAATAAACATAAGAATAATAAAAATCTTTTTTTCATAGTAATAATAAAAATCCTTTAAAAATTTTCAAATTTGATTTGGCCTTATTTATTAATAATCATATTTACATACAAATCTGCACCAAACTAATTCTTTTAGTAAAAACAAAATCAACAAAATTCAAACATACATTTTGTTTACTGACCAATTAAACACTACCGTGACACATCAATAGTATGTCTAATTTCTGATACAAAGAAGCACTTGTGAAAAGCCTTGTTTCTTTCTACAGTTAAAAGAAAAATTTTCATAGCACACATAAATAACCATTTAAAATGAAATTATTTCATTTCATAAATGGTCAATAGTCACTTTATGAACTTCAGTAAATGGTCATTAGTCAGTGAATAATGTCAAATCTCAAAGATTTTGTTCTGTTAATTGTTCAAATATCAAACAAAACTTTTGTTCAAGTGCATAACAAAACTCATACAAAAAGTTCTCTAGCATGTCATAATAGACCCCTCATAGAACACAATTGTCTATTTACCACTGTTCATATTTACCAAATTATAAATATCAATGTTTTATCTTCAAACCAAAGACTTGTTCCAAACACTAAGTTTGTGACATAAAGTCTTATGTTTTAGCCTCTGATAACTTATCTAGACATTGAACAGTAGTCCCTTATGACAAACAGCAAGCAGTCAAACCAATGACCAAAAGACTTGTTTCAACATAAGCTATTCATATCACCATATCCCAAGTTTATATTCTACCATAGTTCCTTCAAACAAAACAAGTATGTCTGGCATGTCTCTAATATCAGTAAAATATCCAAACACATTCAATATCAATAAATTATCTCAGCACTTTTCACACTAGTCATGTAATAATCCATTCTACTGAAATGTATAACTCCAAATTCCCTAACTTTGTACCTTACAAGTGATACTATCCCAGAATACAAAGTTATAAAGTTTCAAACTCTACGCGTTCCAGTGTTCTGACAAATCCCTTGATTTATAAAGCATCCTTCAACGGCCATCAGCACTTTCACAGGACCTTAATTCTAATGATAATTTCCATTCCAATCATTACTTTCAGTAGACTTCATCAACAAGTTTCAATAATTCCATTGTCACGCTAAGCACTTTAATCCTTTTTAACTGACATTGTCTTTATGTGTTCAGTCCACATCATAGTACTACAGTCACTTTAGCATTTAAAGTGAATTTCACAATATCATAGTTAACATGCACACCTAGCAATGTTTAAGATTCTGTCTACACTCACTGGATGCAGTTTAGCATTACCCTATATGACACAAGTAATAAGTCCGCACTTAAGTTCAGCACTTCTTCCGCATTTATTCAGTTTGTTTCAGTTATATTTGCATGTTCCCATTAGTTCCAATGAACCCACATTTTATTATTACATTTTATTCAGTCCACAAGCATGATTTTTTCAAATAAACACGGCGTCACTCGACATTTGGTTCCGGCTGTTCATTTGTTGCTGACCTATTGGAGTTACTGGACTTGAAATACCTTCCGACCAATCAGATTGAGCTGAATGCGGAGACGAACTTGACCAGTGCCCTGGGGAGTCAGGTGACGGAGTGAGAATGTTTTCTGGCAAAGTAACGTGACCCTGTGGCGGAGTTGCATCTGTTCCTAAGTAACTATGTTGTGATGGTGGCGTCGGGTATTGTGGAACATGCTGAACTTGTTGCATAGGCGTCGTAACTTTCTGACGACTGTCATACATTATAGTATAAGGCTGCATGGAAGGATGGGAGTTCTCCATATGTTGTTGTTCAAACGGGAAACTATCAATATGATAATGATGGGGACTTTTTTGTGGACGATTTCGATGTGACAACTGTTGCATAGCAAGATAATGTTCAGGTGAAGTTGGGAGCATTTTACCTTTCATAGGTGAGAGATTCCCCTCTAAACTTGGAGGGCTATTGTGGGAGGGGTTACTTGATGGGGGCGTGGGTATGGATGATGTTGCTAATGGCGACTGTGATAACGGATGTTGCTGATTGGATATCCAATCATTAGGTACCATTTCCATGTTCCGATGCCTTTGATCCATCATAGTGTCATTTTTATAATGATTTGACATTACACAATGGTCATCCATTCTGTTTGGCATCTGTCCTAAACTCACACTGACTTCATCCATTCCGTTCATTTGTGACCGATGAAGACCCATCATATTACCCTGACCACAAACATTGTCATAAGTAGGTGGTGTCATATCATAACCGTTTGGCGACTCAATAACATCACCTGGAGACAAGGTCCCGACGGAGGAACCTTCACCACTATGTGAATGCCCATTTCGATGTGAATTTGCATTTTTCTTTTTACTTTTAGTGTTTTTCTTATGTCCATTTTTATGACCATCTGGCGAAAACGACAACTGGTCCTTGCTATGTTGACCATTATTTTTATTCCTTCTCTGTTTACTTTTAGATTTATGAGGATGCATGAAAGCGTGAAGGCCGTTCGGTGATGTTGGAATTCCGTTATGTAATGACATAGCAGTAGGCGACGTGACACGGTATTCGTCCAACAAATGTAGAATATCCTGATGCATGCGCTCCATGGCAATATCCCGAGGTAGCCGATCCATCTGGTCCGTAATTTCCCTGTTAGCGTAATGATCAAGCAAAATCTTTGCTGTCTCAAAACTTCCTTCTTTTGCCGCCAAAAATAATGGTGTCTCGTCCTGAAAAAAATTTTTTTTTAATATATAAATAAGTATTTTATAAAAACATAAAAACAATTGTGACTTTGAATTCAACACACTTAAACATTACATATTTTTTAAATAAATTTGGAGTTTCTAACATTTAGGCAACATGCTATAAAGTCTTACAATAATCAATAGATTTTATTCCCAGGTAGGCATACCTTTAAAAGAGTTTGGTTATGAAAAAAACTCTTACGCCATTCTCTCTAAAACTGCTGATTCTAAATCATGTAGGGCAAATGTCTGTCACTGACGTCAAGTATGTGCCTAGCTACAGATTTAACATGTAAATCCAGAGCCTTTCTATAAACAATGAGTAGGCTGACTGACCACATGACCTAAACATTGTGTTGCAACAGCATTAAACTCAACCATAAAAATGAAACAAAGGTAATTCTCACCTTCTGATCCTGAGCATCTCTGTTAGCACCATGTTGTAGTAACACAAGTGTAGCGTCAGCGTTGTTAACAGCACTAGCCCAGTGTAACGCTGTTTTACCGTAGTCATCCATGGCATTAATATCAGCTTCAGCGTTGATTAAATCTTCAACCATACCTTCTATTGCTAGACGTGCAGCAAGAATCATGGGAGTAGAACCATCGTGTGTCCTTGCATTTAAATTTGTTGATCGATTTCTTAGTAATATCTGTAAATAAAGGGAAATAACTTCTAATTATAATTGGAATTTTTAACTTTTGATTTATTAAAATATTGAGGTAATCAAGATCATTGCAAGTAAAAAAGCCTAAAAATTCAAACTTGGAACCTCCTTCAGTTTCAAGACTATTACAGAAATATCAAATATAACTGAACATGTGAACAATTGAAGGATTCTGCTGTTGGAAAATCATTTCCATCTTCAAACTGAAAATTGACAATAAAATGATATATGTAAATTATAAATTTCAGAAATAATGATTGATAAAACACAACTAACCTGGAAAACACCCTGGGCATCAGAAGCCACAGCAGTATGTAAGGGAGTCCTACCCCCAGCATCTTGAGCATTAGGGTCAGCCCCTGCATCAAGTAACGCCTTGGCGGCATCAGCTCTAGCGTAACGTGATGATAAATGTAGTGGAGTTTCTCCGGTCCTGTCAGTCTGAGCATTGATGGCAGCCCCTTGCATCAATAAGTTGCGTATCGTTTCAGGTGAATTTTCACCCGACTCCTCGCTGTCCCCTGAGGTTGTTGTTGTAGATCCGCT
This sequence comes from Mactra quadrangularis, assembly GCA_025267735.1. Lineage (NCBI taxonomy): Eukaryota > Metazoa > Mollusca > Bivalvia > Venerida > Mactridae > Mactra > Mactra quadrangularis. The sequence continues at coordinate 41,141,165 of CM046311.1, read as the reverse complement.
ACTTTCAGAGTCTCCGATATCCAATCCCATTCCACGAATCGAAGCAAGCATCAATGGTGTGTAACCCTCTGGTCCACGTACATCAACGTCCTTGGAATCCATTTCGTCACCAGTGGGGGGAGTTAATGCCATAATTGAAGAATTTGTTGGAATCGTAGATTCAATATGATCGGTCATTCTGGGAACATTAGCTGCTTCCAGATGTTGGGAAGTCCATTGTCTCGTGTCACATGGGTCAGTACTAGATTCTCCATTATGCTCAAGCTGAAAAATCAGATTAAACATATTTTGATCAAATGATAAAAATGACACCTAATACAGTATTATTATAGAAAAATGTATAATTTTTGTACTAAGGTAAATAGCTGTAAAGTCCCTGAACATTCATTCACATGAAACTTAGACTATAAAATGCAATTACTGTTTTACTTATAACTAAAATTATTTCCAAGATATGTCATGAGAAATTGTTTACATACATTATCCTTTAGATTTGTCTCAAGTTATTCTACATGCTCTGAAATATTAAATAGAGCCACTGAAGACATCAGACTTCTCCCATAGTATATTTAGTTTATCTTGTCTATTAATTTACTCCACTATTTTTTTATAGTCCCAACAAAGAAGAGATAATGAAAATTAACTGTCTATTTCAATAATTATTGAAGTAGTTTTAAGCCATTTCAGAATTCATGAATTACAATGGCTTTTTTACATAAAAATTTACTTAATAAGGCACAACACATCAGAAGCTGCACCAGACCATCATCCGACGCCTGACAAAATATATAATTACTGTAAACGTACCTTAATTTTCTTATTTTGATGATGATGATGCATGTCCCAATCATCTACAGTACTGTTATCATTATCATCCACTTTATCCATGGAACCTTTACCAATATTTCTGTAAAATATAAATATATAGTTAGTAAACCTAATGTTAACATCCGCCTGTTAATTACAGTCATCTCTTAGTTATAATGACCATCTGATTACAGCTGTTAGTTTCAGTGAGCTCTCAAATACAGCTATCTATCAATGAAGACTATGTTCTAATAATGATCATTTTGTGATAACAGCAACCCCTCAAAAACAGTCACCTTTCATAGTCACCTCTCATTAACAGCAAACCCTAAACTCTCAAAAGCAGCAACAGTTTAACAACAACAGCCACCTATCAACAACAGTCAACTACCAAAAACAGTCACCTATTATTAAGTCTTTAGTATCCTTTACATTACAGCCCCTATCTCACTAGTAGCTACTTCTCACTTGGAAAGTTATGATCTGCAATGGTAAGGAATTCACAGAGATCAAAATAATAAAAATAAAAAAGCTAACCACTCCACTATGGCTGTCGCTGTCATGGGAGTTAAACATCTTACTTAAAATATCCTTTAACAAACTAATGTGTAACAATTCATCCAATTGGTCAATTTTCAAATTCAAATCAACCAATCAGATAAATTGTTTCATAAATTAGACATTAATACACCAAACTTACTTCAATTCTTCTCCATCAGGTCCATGTCTCTTAGAACTCCTTGCAGTGGCCCCAGCATCACTTCCACGACTAAAGAACCCCTCAGGAAACCATGTGATGCCACGAGCTCTTTTTCGTCCAATCACAACCACTATAGCTAGTGTTATGACAATTGCAAAAGCGCAAGCCAAGAATATGTATGTGAGATTAATTTGTCCTCCACCTTCATTTTCAGGTATGACGCTGTCTTCTGATGTAGCTAAAAGAAAACATACGACTCTTGGTGAAATTTCATAACTTTCAAATTCTGAACTTCCAGATTACATACGAACAGAACCATTTTTGAAACGGTAAAAAATTGAACTTATGGGTCAGTCATGAAAACTGGCAGTAATTTTAAAAATTCTAGAATAATTACACATCAATGTAGCTCTTTTAAGTCCCCAAAAAACATGAACTTCAAGATCAGTCTCAAAAGCTTTCACAGAAGTTACAGTGTAAAAAAGCCTTGAAGCTTGGAAAAAATCACCGAGACTAGTTAAATAGACTAAGAGATACAATATGCTTTCAATCTTATGTGTGTTGGTTATTTTCAAGGAGAATAAACATCAAAATCATATACTTGTACATAATGTCATAAAAACTGTTCCATATTGTATGACCTCATTTTGAAATAATAAAATAATAAGAAAAAATAATCATAGTAACCACTTTTTTGTGGATTACATATCAAAATTTTGATGTAAACCAATTTTCAACATAGTCCACAAAATTTAAGTGTGATGTTGATATATCTCTCTCAATTTAAAAGACTTTCAAGAGAAATTGCTAAAGTTGTTAAAGTTTCTTGCAAAAAGTTGTTTTTTTAATGTTTCATTAGGGGTCACTTACATTCTATAATTCGCATGGGCGGAGTCCATCCTGTTGCTATGGCAGCACTAATAAAGTCAGCAGCATTCTGGGTACTATCAAAACATGCATGGAAGCCATCTTTTAAACATGGTTGTATATCTATCAGTAGATGTATCAAAGTTCTGTAATAAAAAAAAAACATAGAAAATTATAAATTAAAACTGAATTATAAACAAACATAAGAATATTAAATTGAATATGTAAAAGGGTAAGACTAGTTGATCAGCAATAATATGTTAAAGTTTGTGGCTGAAAATAGAAGAATCCAAATTTCAGCACATACTATTTTTTATTGGCTATGAAAACCAGATTTTTAGTGAAAAAAATCATACTTTTGCTAAGTAATTCGGATACCAGAAATTTACTAAGTAGATCAAGTATTTGCTGAAAATATTGAACACATGCTGAAAATTAAGACAATCACCAATAAAAAAATACAATTCAAATCAGTATTTTTTCATACAAAAGGCTTACATATATATGCCTCTCTATATAAGTTTAGAATGAAAAAAGCTATAGTTTATACTTTTTCATTTCAGCAAAATTTCTTAGTTTCTTGCTCAAAGAAAAAAACTGGCTAGGTTTTGGATATCAATCAAACTAATACAAAGTTGGCTATCCAATGATTACCAGCCCAACGTCTTAACCTCACAGCCACAATTCAATCATCAATCAATCTAGTTAGGATATATTTTGCAGGTTAAGCGGAAAACAGTCGTAACTTAATATAAGGAAAGAGTTTGTTACAACCGTTTAGCGCTAAACCCTATTGCTATGAAGAATATTAAATACAAACAATAACATACCCATCAGGTGTTGGTTGAGGGGTAGTAATCCTGGACAAGAGATCGGATCCACCGATAGCCCGTCTAGAACGTCCCTCGATTCCATTGTTCTTATCATACCATGGATATATCATCTCATTATCATTCTCATCCTTTTTTATGATTAAAACTGCTCGTAGTAAATTTCCTAACTTTCTCAAGAAGAGCTTCTGCATTTCGATAAATTCCTGAGGAGGTACGCCTACAACGATGATCAAAGTGCCGAGAGAGAATTGTTCTTTTTCTTCCGTACAATCCAAGCCGTCCCAGATACATGCTGGAGTGTTGCATCCTGGGTTACATTCCCCGTTGGCGTAACGACTATCACAGTATGAGTCATAGTGTGGATTACATGTACTGAACTGGCGTCCACAATCATGCCCATCAAATAAACAGTCCTTAGTATTACATTGTGGGTCGCATTTACTATCGTTGAATACGCTCCAGCACTGGACCCCTTCTATTGGCTCCTTACAATTTTTCCATGGATCAGGTCGCTGGCTGCATTCCTCGGCCTCGTAACGACCACAAAGTGGCGTGTTACATTCAGACTGAAAAATAAATGAAAAAGAATATTACAGTCCGGACTATTTGCATTAATTGGAAACATGTTTACTAGAAATTACAGGTTTGCTTGAAGTCATATCAAAGTCTTAAGCAAATTTACTCTGAAGCCAATAAAATTTTCAGGTATTACTATCACTGTAATTTGAGAAATTGAAGCATTGTTCTGTTTTGTTCTGTTCAAATACAATTTCATCAATTTCTATCTATTTTATCACATAGTAAAACTAGTGATACCCCCGCCAAAATCTAAAAATATGCGACAAACAGGAAGTAGATGAGCAAGGAGGATGAAATCGCTTTACACCACATGGGACTATGGGATGAAGCAATATGCAAAGTATTAGGCTGCTGCATGTTATAGTTGCTGAGAAAACTGCGACGGAAATTTTGTAACAGACGCACGGACAAGGGTAAAACAGTATACCCCCCTCTTCTTCGAAGCAGGGGTATAAAAATAATTGAAGACGTAATTTCTCAGTTCATTTTGTACAAAACTCTTGAAATATTCACTATTAGCATGCATGTTTCAAAGTTAGACAATGTCTACTAAAGGGAGGTAACTTCAACAGAATTTGAACTGTGAAGGAATCAAATTAAAGCTGGTTTAAGATATCATGAGTCATTGTTTACATAGAATACCATTCAAGTTGTCTCAAATTATCCTAATCAACTTAAAAATTCAGTCAAAAATATAGTTCAGTTTCAACAATTAATCATATTTAATACTTACGTCACATTTTCCATTACCAGCTTTCACGTCACAACCAATATCAATACACTTTGAAGGAAGGGATGGGAACGCTGGTGTACTCTGGGTAGGTTTACCAATACCCGCTGTAGCCCTCATGTCACGGTACTCACAGTTGATTCCCGTATAGTAAATTGGACATAAACACTCATAGTATCCTGAAAAAGGATAAAAAACATGTGAATTGACAAAAACAAAAAAACATGCCAAGGGCCGAGATAATAAAAACTTGATTAAGGACTCAATTCTAAAATCTAAGCTTATTTCTCATAATTATGTAGTCAAAAAAGAATTATGAACTAATTCATAGTAGCATATGAGAATTATAAACACTGATTGATCAAAATTTGAAAATGGCGTATAATTAAAATGATTGTCCTTTCATTTGGATTGTTTACACAGTTTATTAACATTTTATATCTACAGCATTAATGATGGCAGCTAACCAGCTTTCTTGGACAATCACTAATTCACACAATCTTTTTCACTAGACCCCTACAAAGTGGAGTAAGAGACTCCCTGTGAGATTGATAAATAGATACCAGTAGCCTGATGACTAGGGGTAATAGCTGTAAAGTCAGTAAACATGCATAAGCATGAAACTTGGACTATAACATGGCATTATAGTGCGTAAATATTCAACCCGATCTGACCGTTCACATTTGCATCTAATAATTATCTACACATATCCCGACGAAAATCAGTACCACGCCTATTCTACACTTCGGCAGCGATTGTAAAGTTATAGTTTATGTGTTAAATTTTAGCTTATAATCCTCACGGCCATGGATACGGTGTAATCAAACATTAATACCACATTCATATTCAATGTAATGAGTATTCTTGCATAAAGGTCAGGTTGGGGTCAAACTTTACACACAATACTTTTACAATAAATAAAACACAAAATAAATCCACGTACCAAAGTTATCAATACATTGTCCCTTATTTCTACATGGATTAGAAGCACACTCGTCAATATTCTCCTTACACATACTTCCCGTCCAGCCGTACGGACATTTACATTTAAATGTATTACCAATCACCTCACAGACGCCTCCATTGTAACATTCTACCTCATCACAGACTGTAGCCACTTTCTCACACAGTTCTCCATTAAAACCCTGAAATTGTAGAGAAAATACATGTGAACTATTTTATGGGAGCAATAGTGCTGCGGTAGAATGCACACTTTTTCTACTGGGTTTAAGGCCATGTCAACACAATTTTGGTCATTTTACGGCATCCAGTGTACTTAACCTAGCCTTCCTGGACCCTTGTCTGTAACCAGTACTAACCTACCCTTCCATAAGGCTGGAAACTTCTCCATCAATAAGGGAAAATGGACAAAATTGTCAAATTTTTATGCAAGGGTATAACCTCCCCGTGTGGGATTCGAAACCTGTACCGCCTTCAGGACAAGAGACTCCAAATCCCGGCACTCAACCAACAGGGCTACCAACCAGGGTTCAGAATGTGCACTTACGAACCAGAAGTCTTGGATTCAAACCCCACTAGGGTCACAGCTTATTTCCTTAAGCAAGAAATTAACCAACAGTTGTTCCACTCAACCCAGGTGTATGTGGTTAGAGTGAGGGCCGCCTACTTGAAGGAGATTTCAATTATCAGGAGTTATTGTACAAAATTGTATAGTCAACTGAACATGCATAGTGAATATGGCATTAAACCACACTTAATATTTATTTATTATTGAGCAAATAATTGCAAAAAAACATTTTTTTTCTATGGAGAACAAGGCGCCCAAATATCAAAGAATACACAAGCAATTTAAAGGTACAAGAAGGGCCAATAAAATTATTCAAGGACCATTATTAACTCCAGCACATTTAGCAAAGCAACAACAAATAATAGGAAAAAATATGAAATGAAACAATCAAATCATTGTTTTTATTACCTGTGGACAATCACATATGGCCCCAGTATCACCATTTCTACAGAGAGCATTGTTCTGACAGGGATTAATCTTGCAGAAATCAATCTTTGTATTACAATGTCGACCTGTCAAATATATACATAGATTTGAATGTACTATATCATATTAGATTATAAAACAATATGGCATCAACAAGTAAAATGTTAGAAAGCTCATGGCAAAGATTTCATGGTAAAGGCTTCAGCAGAAACATTGAAGTTTGAGTTACTTATTTAATCTATAATATTTGTATATTCCCTTAGAAATAATATCAAACATTTGTATCATGACCAATATCATTATTGTTGTCAACATCATCATCATCATCAACATCATCATCAACATCATCATCAACATCGTCATCATCTATATAGTCACTACTATTATTATCATAATCATCATCATAATAAGAACCAATATTTTTTATCTTAATTATAGACATCAATATTTTTAAATCACTATCATCATTATATTCATCACTATCATCATCACTATCATCATCACTATCACTATCATCATCACTATCATCATCATCATCATCATCATCATCATCATCATCATCATCATCATATTCATCATCATATTCATCACTATCATCCTTATCATCATCATCACCATCATCATCATCATAATCATCATCACTATCACTATCATCATCATCACCATCATCATCGTCATCACCATCATCATCATCATAATATTTTTAAGATTTATCATCATTAAATCAAACACAGAAACACAGAGCTTCAATATGGACGAAAAAAAAGAATAAAAACTGTAAGTAGATAGATTACCTGTATAGTTAGGTTTACAATGACACTTGTAAGCATTCTGTAGTTGTTCACAGCTCATCATTCCAGCAGGGTTACATGGAGCAGTTAGACATTCGTTGACATCACCTTCACAACGTTGACCTACAAATCCAGGGGGACATATACACTGGAACCCACCCACTTTATCCACGCAGGTTCCGCCATGATGACACGTGTTTGGCGTACAATCATCATGGTTGTAGTCACATAGATATCCCGACGTCCCCGGCGGACATGAACAAACAAATCTTCCGATTAGGTCATGACACGTTCCACCATTAGCACACGGAGAATGCTTACAATCATCTATGTCTATTTCACAATTTTTTCCAGTAAGTCCCTCACTGCAGTTACATTTATAGTCATTTCCCACATTAACGCAGTGAGCACCATTTTGACATGGAGATGAGACGCAGTGATCAGTACGGTTTTCACAATAACTTCCGAAGTAGCCATCTTGACACAGACAATAATGTGTATTACCTTCATTGTGACAAGTACCTCCATTGTGACACAGTGCTGATAGTGTTGTATCTGAAAGAAACAGGAGGATAAATAATGAAACAAAAGTATCAAATAAACTAGACAAAAGTATCAATAAAGAAACAAAAGTGATAAATTTATGATATTTAATTAATTAATTAGATTTAATTATTTTTATTAATTACCACAGAAATGAGACTAAGTATATAAATAATGAAACAAAGGCATCAAAGAAATGAAGAAACATATCAAAGAAATTAAACAAAACAATAAAACAATGAAAATAAAGTATAAAATAAATAGGACAAAGAATAAATGATGAAACACAAGTAAAAAATTAAACATAAGTATAATAATGTACCAAAAAGAAAGCAAGAAACACAAAAGTGTACTAAAAACTGAATCAAATAGTCTCTTACTTCTAATGATAGCAGCAGCTTGACAAGATACTGTCTCAACATCACAATGCTGACCAGTAAATCTAGCAGGACAGTCACATCTATACATGTTAGCTGTCTGAGAACATGTTCCACCATTCAAACACACCCCTGAACTACAGTAATCAATAAAACTCTGCAAAAGAAACAAACACAGATTTTTAATATCAATGACATAACAAAATGGCCACCAATTTTTGTAATTTCTTTATATATCAAAGATAATCAAGACTGTCAGCCAAGGTAAGTTCATTAAAGTATTGTTAACATGATATTTAAAATACAGTAATTCAAAAAGAATATATTTTTCAAACACAGATTTTCAACACAATGTTATCAAATGAGTATCCACATCACATAAGGTATGCATATCCTAACAATTCACACAGGTCATCAGAAATTAGAACTAATATCAAATCAACACCATAGAAAATATTTACCGACAAATAAATGCCACAATAACAAAATTCAGGTTAGACAACTCATACACACAAAAATAATTTCACAATTAAAACAAAGAGTTATTTCCCTTACCTCACAGTTAAATCCAGTGTAGCCAACAGGACAATGACAATAATGTTGATTGTTCAACATATTATACATACAAGTAGCTCCATTCATACAATGGTTAACATCACATGGGTTGACATGTTTCTCACAATTTTCACCATGGAAACCAGGACTACATTCACAATGGTAAGCATCAACTCTGTCGAGACATCTACCACCATTTAAACAGGAACTGAAAAATTTGAAAAGAAAACAATTATTTTTTTTCCAAATGATAACAACCTGGGACCTGAACTATCACAGGTCCTAATATGATCTTACTACTATATGATATTGCTAATTTATTGAAACACTTTTGCCAATACACTGCCCTGCGGTCGAAATAATCACGGGTCCCGTTTTATTTGTAAATCCTTTACTATTGTACTGTAGTGCTATCATAATAATTTTGATGATATGCTTCCTTAGACATAATTTGGCACTCACATGGGAGCCACGTTCAAAAGCATGGGGTAATTGATAAAATCAACTTTCTACAAGAAGCTTACAGCTACTCCCTATACCGAGGAAAACCAAAATCAAACATCCAATACTCATGGAAAGGTATATTCAGCAGTGGCAGCAAATCAAACCTTGTTCCTTTAGATTTTAAATCCTGAACTCTTGACTATCTGAATTTTAAAATCCTTGGCACTTCACTGAATCATGGCCATGGTTCCAAATAAAAAAAAAGACACATACCTATTAGTGCAATCATTATCATTGTTTCCACAATTTACACCACTAAACCCAGGTAGACACTGACATGTGTACGAATCCACATAATCCTGGCATTTAGCATTGTTTAAACATGGCTGTGATAGACATTCATCAATATCGTATTGACAGTTTGTACCATTAAATCCTCGTTGACATACACAAGTGTAGCCACCTGTAAGAATGAGAAATTAATGTAATCATTTATATAATAATGAGATACGTATGTGCATGTCAATGTCACTAAATTTAAGAACTCATTGATTGGCAATTTCATTTCATGTGACCGTTCAATATATTCCGAAATTGGATCCAAAAAGTATATATTATTTTCATATTGGACAGTTGGGTACATGTGCACTAAGCAATGCTAGTCTGGTTTCCTATTTTAGTCTTTCACAAATCAAAGACAAAAGTAAATGAAAGATATGTACTAAAAGGTTATTATACATTTTACTGTACAATACGGAAATATATTTGGACTTGCAAACAGCTTGAAAAGTCATATTGGACGAGCCTACCAATTCTGTATTGTACAGTAAAATGTATAATAACCTATAATTTCAACATACCTATTCCATCATGGCAAGTACCACCATTTATACACATGTTAGGTGTACAGTCATCGTGGTCAATTTCACAATGTCTTCCTTCATATCCACTCGGACACCGACATTGGTAGGAACCATGAGTGTTAAGACATGTGCCACCATTCTTACATGGGCAGGACTGACCATACAAACACTGGGCACATTCATTGACATCTATCTCACAATGGCGACCTAGATAAAAGAGAAGCAAATATTATTACTTGAATATAATCATATATTTTTACCAATACCACAAGGAACCAAAAACGAAGGAAAAAATCCTAAAAGCTTTTGACAGAGAGAGTTCGAACCAGATCTTCAGTTAAGTCCAGTGTATTAGTCACTGCATCAAGGCCACTTCTGTTTTTGCAACAAATTCAAAAACCATGAGCCTATTTTATCAATAGTCTTAAAACCTATTCTAGTCCTTAATCATTTTATGTTACACTTTTGTAAGATCTTTGACAATATGCTACCTATATTATTATTTATCCACATATATTCAAAAGTGCTAAATTATCTACTTTATGTAGTTTGATACTCTTTGGGTTCATTATATTCAAAACAGGAAGTACTCTCCTTTTAGAGAGCATGAACAGTATCACTTTTATCAGTACCGTCTGCAAAATGTTGATAAAATCATTAAAATTTTACCTGTGAAGCCATAACCTGAACAGTTGCAGGTATAGTCTGTGAAATTTCTTTGAGGAACACATTTAGCATTATTCTCACAATTATTAGGAGTGCATGGATCAAGTTTGGTGTCACAATTACGTCCTGTATACTGTAGGTCACAAATACATTGATAGTCATTGACACGATTGTGACAGGTGCCATAAATACACGGATTACTGCTGCATTCATTGACGTCAATTTCACATCTTGTTCCTAAGCAACAGAAAGAAATATCGACCAATAAGTGTTTGTTTAATAAAACAAAGTTATTAAAGTAAACAATTAAAAATGCATGCATCAAACAAACATATAGGAGAAGTGCATCAGCATTCAATTTAAAATTCAAATGTTACATCTATTCAAAAAGATATAAGTGACAACATGAACATAAACATAAGTAAATTGTATCTGCATAATTTAAAGTTTGAAAATCACACCTGATTGGCATTTAAAAAAAATCTATTAGATAAAAGCCATTGACTTCTGACACATAAAATAACATATTATAGGTATAATCTTGTAACTCTAACATCATTTACTTGATGCAAAAAAGTTAATTTCAAATTTGTTACTCTTCAAAAAGAAGGAAGAATTACTCACCAGTGTATCCCGGCGCACATTGACACCTATAGTAACCAAGTTGATTATGACAGGTACCAGAATGTTGACATGGATTATTATTACAGTAGTTGATTTGTTGATCACAATTTATTCCTTCGTAACCAAACTCACATGTACAGGAGTACGTGTTCACGCCATCTTTACACGAGCCATGTACACAAGGTTCGCTAGCACATTCATTCTTGTCGCTAAGACACAAATCATCATAGTAACCATGCGGACAATCGCACCTGAACCCATTGACCTGGTCTATGCAGTTTCCTCCATTGGCGCAAGGATTTGGAATACATTCGTTAATATCAGTCTCACAATGTGTACCAGTGAATCTGTAAAAAACAAGAACAAAAATTCAATAATTTTCAGCAATTTTTTTTTCTGGACCTAATGAAAATTAAATTTACTGGACCAAAAAAATCTTAGTGATATGTTAAAATATGCAGTTGTGTTTAATGATTCAGCATTATATATCCTAAAATTAAATAAACAATATAACAACAAATAATTTTATTGAATATTGAAAATGGTGGCTGTAAAATGTTGCAAGGATTGTTAGACCAATCATAGTCTAAAAACCACTGGACCCAAGGCCATTTGGGTGGACTTGGCCCCCGGTCAACTGGTGGAATTCTACAAAGAAGGCGGAGTCATACATAAAAGGCGGAGTTACACAAAGATGATAGCAATCTACTTACCCTGGTTTACAATGACAAGTGTAATCATTGATGTGATCCTCACATTGTGCTCCATTCAGACATGGGTTGTTCTGGCACTCATTATGATCATATTCACAATTCTTTCCTGAGGTACCACGTGGACATCGACATTCGTAACCATTGATGAAATCGACACAAGTTCCGCCATGTTGACAAGGGTTTGTACTACACTCGTCTATCTGCTGGTCACATAATAGTCCAGTATAACCTGGGTCACACTTGCAGTAGTAATCTCCGAGCTGATCCAAACATATCCCATGATCACATTGCACACCCTCGCAATCATTAATGTTTGTATCGCAGTGCGTACCAGTCCAGCCTGAAATGTTTGACAAAATTAACAATAAACCAAAAATTTCAAAAGTTTTAATGAATGAATGCAATGTATTTTCAAAAATCACACATGATTTTTATGCTTAATAATATGTTTCTATTTTCTTTCTCAAAACTTTAGAGATCCAGTTGACTTCCTACTGGGTAGATGAAAAATCTACATTAGCTGATCAATTCAAAACAAAATTTGACCAATCATATTCAATCACTATTCATGAAGTCAAATTCAATCATATTCAAACCAGTCTAATCATATCTAAACAAAAGTGGTCAATTAAACACAAAGATTAATAAAGTACCCAAAGCGAAAAAAAAGTAACCAAAAGGAGAATTAAGTACCCAAAATGATATAAAGTACCAAAAAGGAGTACAAATCATCATAAAGTCTCACCTCTGACACAAGAGCAGACATAAGATTCTCTAAGGTTAATACAAGTTGCATCATTCTTACAAGGGTTACCATAACAAAGGTCAATCTCTTGTTCACAATGAATTCCGCTAAAACCTACGGGGCACTCACAACGATACCCGTTCAACTGATCCTTGCAGACGGCAGAATTCTGGCACGGATTACTGGCACATTCATCAATCTCCAACTCACAGTTTTTGCCAGTGTAACCTTAAAAGAAAGAAAACATTATTAAAATATATGAAGGAAAGTTATTAGTTTGTTTGGGTTATACGGTGCATCAACACAGAAAGGTTATATCACGCCAAAGAAGGAATGTTACAGTCTATATATAAAATCAACTTGAGATAGGCCAATGTCATCAAAAATTGCTAAATCCGACTCAACAACTTTTGTAATAGTTACAAAGCTGCACACATAAGCATGTGGAGGCAATATATAAAAACATGGATGAAAAGTTGTTTATCTAAAACTAAATGTTATAAAACAATCTTAAAGTGTAATGCATCTCCATAAAAATTTCACCCAAAAACAAATTTCCAGTCAGATTCAAACTCTTCAAGTCTGACAAAATAAGCAATTTTGACCCTTTTCCATGACATTTTTTTACTCAAAAACAACATTTGAGGCATGACATTTGTTTACTCAAAAACAACATTTGAGGCATGACATTTTTTTACTCAAAAACAACATTTGAGGTGGTATGGACTAACAGAGGGATGAATCAACAATATTCAAACCTCATTTTCAAAAGTAACACTGTTTTTGGACTGCAAAGAAAATAGACATTTATCAATTTCAAACACCTCTAATGAACAAGATTTTTTAGAAAGCTGAGTGGTTTGAACAGTTTATTGTTGCTCTTAATACATGTAATATTCTGATAACTTCATGGTTGTAAAACAGTTATCAAGTCTATTGTTGAAGAATATATTTTCATATAGTGGCTTTAATCAAATTATGTAATTCCCACTAAATTATGTAATTCCCACTAAAAATATAACAGACTTTATCATACTTTTTTCTCAGGGTCTTACTATTATAAAAAAACCTTTTGTTTTGGATTTTCATCTATTCACTTAATAAAAACTTTACATTTTCATACATCAACTTAAGGTACTTTTAAGATAATTTTTAATTTTTGTGATACATAAATATTTTCATTTTTAGGTTTCTTTCTCATAATATTTATCAAGATTATACTAATTCAGTGGATAAAATAAAAGTTTTTTACATGTAGTAATAATCAGCATTAAAATAGATTAATATTACGCGACAAAATTATAAATTTCTCAAGCAATGCACGTAGGTATTTCTATCAAATTTATATGAGTAAAAAAAAAATGCATCATTCAATTTTGTTTATCTTCACCAACAAATAATACGAAAGATATTTTTGTGTTTTAATCATTTCGACAAAACTAGACTCTAGATGGATCGTGGGAAATTTCAACAGTCACGGTGAATGAACGAGAAAATAAAACTGTTGCTATGGAAACGTTTATGTCAGATGACAAAAATGAGAGATAATGCAACAATTTCACGCACTAGAGAACAGAAAGGCGGGTTTTATAAACAATAAATTAAGTAATTATATATTTATACGAATGTACTGAAACGGCTTCTTCACAAATCCTATGTTTTAACGGCTTTAAACCATCGACGTTTTTGTTAGTGAAATTGATAGCCCACGATTATTTTCACATATTAATGACAGAAGTTTGTTTATGAAAAAGCTACGTAGGTAAATCTTTCTTATAAAGTATCCGTGAAATTGTGATAATTTTCAAATACAAAGATTGATACATTTTATTATACTAAATTAAATAGGAATAAAATTCAAAATAAATGAAGTTTTCTTTCCCCTCCAAATGCTAGATCCATTTATTTGTCCCCGTCAGGATTGGAATTCCGCACTTCTGTACATAGAGGAAAAACTGATTTCTTCCATCCAAAACATTTATAAAATACAATAATACTAAAATTAATTATTCACTAAATTAGTCTTAATTATAAATGAACATCAATTAAAATAAATTAATTACATTTAATAAAAAAACATAAAATAAAAAAGGTGTCAACCATTTTATCTCATTTTCATCATAAGAACAGAACAGAACAGATAATAATTTATATTTCAGTAACATATACATATAGTATCTAGTTCAAACAAATAAACATACACAATGTAAGCAGGACCCTAAAAGACAGGATGTGTATTGAAAGAAATCCCTTTAATTCTATATGCCAATGTAATATTTACCAATGACTTTCAATGATACATTCTCCTATAACTTTCCTATCACCCTTTTTAAACCTTTTTTCTGTGAGTTTAAAACTTAAATTTAGTTGCGAACCTATTTTTAGACAAGAGAGCTATTATAAAAGAAATTACACATTTCTTATTTCATCTAAAAGTTTTCATATTAGTAGAAAAAAAACTCAGAATCAAATGATGCTATTACACAGAAATTTATCTAAATAAAAATTATTTAAAGAAATAAAAAAAAATGTTTACTTCATCGTTTTCTATGAAAACATAAAAATCCCCCCCGAAAACAAATTATTTCCTTTAACCAAAAACCGTCATTGGCTATTATACAGACAAGACCAAAAACATTCATTTTTGACGGATGCGTAATCAAGTACAAATGAAATTAACTGGTCCCATAGCGAAAAGGGGCCGCCAGCGTACAGCATACTTAAATGAGATTGTCTGACAATGTTCACAGATTAACTTGCTACGTTTGCGAAATTCCCACACTACAAAGTGACCCCTGCCCCCATTAGTAACGAAAAACGAGAATTTAGGAAGAATAAACGTATTGACAGCATCCTAATCCATGCAATTAATACGATATAAACGATTGTTCTATGTCTAAATTTTGTCCCTGAAGATTGGACAGAATTGAAAATCTCCCTGATTTTAAATTGAGTACATATTTCTTATAGTTTTCATCAGATTCACTGGAGGCTTTTTGATTACATTTAATCTAATCATAAAATTTATAGCAATCATTTATCAGACAGTCTGACAAATATTTGGGACCATCCCATCACGAGACAGCACATATATCTGAACACAGAACATAAAAGGAACACCATTTTTTTCAAGAACATGTTCTTCATTTTTCACCAAGCTCGATTAAATATTTGAATAAAATTATTTTCAAATGAATTGAACACATATGAAATGTTATTTGGTATGAATATTAATGATATAAAGACAGAAAATAGATATTATTTCCAAAGAAGTACTTTTAAAGGAGACATCTCATCACTGATTACATGAATAACCATTTATCTTACAAAAATATTAAAAAGGTAAGAAAATTTGAATGAATCAAATCAAATCAAAATCTATCAAGAAGTGCAAATGCCCTGAGAATGACACCTACATTCATTGCTTAAGCAGTTTTAACATAAGGAACAACGGAACATAAGGACTAGCCTTCACAAAGATAGAAAGTCAAGGGTTCAATCCTAACTTCGACCATCATTTTCTATGAAAGAAAATACATAGGTGCAAAGTATGACAATCTAGTACTAGCGCATTCTAGGAAAGATGGTGTGGTGACCTGGTTGCCTACTTGACTCATGACAGTTGAAAAAGGGGCATAAATAAAACAACAGCCAATCCAAACCAAAATAGGTAGAATAAATGAACAAATGACTTACCTTGCATACAAGCACAGAAATATTTAGCAATGTCGTCCAGACACGAACCTTGATTCTGACAAGGTTGTGAAATACATTCATTAATATTCTGTTCACATCTTGGACCGGTAAATCCTGGAGCACAGTCACACCTGTAGCTTCCTTGTGTGTTAACACAAGTACCTCCATGTTCACATAGAGGGGTCCCTGCAAGAAAGGGACAAATTTTATAGAATAATAATAGATAATATCCAGAATGAAATTTTTGGAGTTTTCCTTGAGGTATAAACAAACTTACACCGTGATAATGAAAATAATTTATATGTACAACGAACAATAAGATTTAATCAGCGTTTCATGCTTTTCAGCAATAATGTGTGAAAAACTTTGTATGGCTTATGCAAGGATGGAAAAACCCAAGTTGGATAATCCAAATAAGGTTTATGCATCTGAAAACTTTGGCAAACAATTTATATACTCACGAATATGCAGAAAAAGCTAAAAAAAAATTCAAATCATAAATTGTAGTCAAAATTTCTTCAAGGACATGGGACCAAGCCAGGACATGAAAAACAGGAGAGGGACAAGGCAATTATAAACCAATTAATTTTTCAATGGCTCAATGTATCAAGATTTTACTAATGATGTTTACCTCATTAAAGCAATCTCGGCTCCAAAGCCATAATTAGACATGGGCTCAGATTTACAATTTGTAATGTCAATACTTTATTTAAAATGTCAAAACTATATCAATATCATATCATTTAAAAAACTTCATTTCATTATGCCCCGTGCATTTAAATTTTGTAATGTAATTATACACGACACTAAATTTTAGCAATTATATCAGCATAGCACGACATGATACATAGAAAATAAATAATCATTTTTTTCTCGAAATTCATGTCGGCAAATTTATACGAGCAGTAATTTATGAATAATAGACACTGTAGAATATATTCACACGATATCATCGAAAAATAAAATGCATGGATGCATAATAATGAAGCGAGAATATATTTACATACATAAATTATATTATATCAAACTGCATGCAGACGGTTGAACATAGATATACAGTGGAATACTGATGATAACTTCATATAAAGTAACAAGAGAAAGCATTGTTACAGACTAACCTGTTTAAACCAGCCAGACAAAATTAGCACAAAAATGGCTGTTGAATACAGGTGGCTGTTAATTACAGTTTCTAGTCTGTGCAAATCTTAATTTTGAAGATATTCATAAAACATTGTCGTCTTTTAGTAATATTTCATGCCATCAACACTTTTATTAATATGTTATTTATGACAGCCTCTGACTTAGACAGCGGCTTTCCTGGACACATCTTCTCACCAGTACTTGTTGACCATTACACAAGAAGCAGAAAAGAAAATACAATATTAAATACTGAATTTGAATTCCGTTGTTACAAAATTTTGGCTATAGTTCAGCACAAAAAAGTCTACATCCTCCTTCTATTCATATGAAGTTTTGCCCTGACCCATAAACTCCAGACCATTTTACTTCAGTCACACAAAATTAACACAAAAAATCAAAACTTACCACCAGTTTTACATTCGTTAACATCAATATTACATGATGCACCATTCCAACCAAGAGAACACGAACAAACAGGATTACCGTCCAGGGGGGAGGTGTCACAGACTGACCCTGCCCCTTCACACGGATTACTGACACATGCATCTTCCAGATGACAGCGTAGACCTATAGTAATAGAGATAATTTATAGAATAGAATATAGCCATGCTTAGAACATAGAACGCTAAGTGCAGAAATAGTATTAGCTTATTTTCAGAAGTTTATAGCTTGTTCGTATTGACCTGAGACAGATGACTACAATACCACACCCTTTGGTAATTAAATTCACTGTCAGTAACGAATATATTAACCCCATGGATTTAAATACTTATAACAGTTTCTCCGTAATTACATTACTGGTATGGTTAAATATTATTCCACTGTCAGTGACAAATATATTAACCCCGTAGATTTAAATACTTATTATAGTGCATCCGTACTGACTATCGACAAAACAGTTATCCGTATCCAAGTAAAGTAGCATGGTTAATATATACGCCACTGACAGAAGAATAAAATTTAATAGTAACTGGTTTAATGCATTTAAATGATATTTAAATTATATTCTTTGTCACAGGTCAATGTGTACAAGCTATATATAAATAGAAAAGAGTAGAACATTTACAGCTCAAACAGTATACAGTTTTAGCACATGTCAAGAAATTGTGCATATTTCAGAAGTCATTTTTCAAAGGGAAAGTTTCAAAACATGGAGGTTAATTCAAATATATATTCCCTTTGAAACATTTTGATTGGATATTTCTCCTTTGGTTGGATATGTTTTGAAAAAATAACCAAAATTTAAGAAATTGCTTTGTCACAGCTAGTACTTTGATTATCAAGTAACCTCCATGTCATCAGAGAACGCAGTTCTTGATAGTTTGACCAAGCCTAAGCATTATACCTTTCTTCTTAACCGAGTCAATTTGATTATCATATTCATATTCATCAAATTTGTTGTCAATATCAAACCTTGGATTAATACCTCTGTTTTCAAATTTTGTATCATAATAATCATCATTTCCTACACAATGAAAATCAAGGTCTTTTAATCAAAATCAAAACTACTCGATTAAATCAAACAATTTCTAGTAAAATCAAACACAGTTTTTTAAATTGAAGCAGACAAGACAATATAATTGATGTTAATTTACGAATTACAGTTCAGAAACCGGATGCAAAATGTTAATGTAGAGCGGGATCCCAAAATTTATTCAATGGGGGTTAAGAGACCAAAAATGAATCGGAAAATTTCATGGGAGCATATAATCAACCTGATGCAACTTTCTTGTTGTAAAATTGGACCCACGACTTTCTCTACATAAAATTGACAAATGGCAACAACTAAGCACTCACCTGTTTTACCAACAGGACACTGACAGTAATAGTAACCAGTCTTGTCAATACAGGTACCACCGTTGTAACAAGGGTTGTCAGCACAGTCGTCAACGTTCTGTTCACAATGTGTACCATTCCAACCATTGACACAAACACAGATGTAACTACCAGGTAAATTCTGACATGTTCCACCATTTAAACATTTATCTCTGGGTTCACATTCGTCAATATCCTCTTCACAATATGTTCCTGAAAAACAGAATAAAAAATATAACTTATAACAGCAACAAATGCAAATTGTCTGCAGACATGCCTAGTATGACATTTTTGAACGGTTTCCACTTTCTATAGGGAAAACTATGCTGAAAATGGGACTAAGAAAGCATATCAGGAAAAACAAAAGTCAAAAAAACACAGACCTGCCTCAAAGCCAATAGGCTGAAAGGTAAATGTTTTTAGAATAAAAAAATATATATTATAAAAGGAATGCCACAAACAAATAACTAAAACAAGAACATAATGGGGTTTCCACCTTTGAAGAGACATAGAGCCTGTTAGCTTATTTGACTTTGTTGCATGCCCTTTCCAACACTCAGAATTCGTATGAGATGGTCAGTTCACCTTCTCCTTCTGAAATGCACCATTACTGCATAATGCTCTCATTATCTGATCATCTGCCAACTTTCTCATCAAAATGAGACAGATTTGAACTTGCCATCTTTGGTATAAATAAATACCTAATTCAAACATTTCAGTGTACACAAGTTTATATGAGCAGGTTGTAATTCTGTTGTTATATGGTTAAATATCCAAACATGACTTTTCTACAAGTTGGCCCAATACTACAACAAGACATTTTTATGCAAATAAAATACAAAGACTTCAACATTAAATAGACCATACACAACATGGGCAAAGTTTAAAATGGGATGAAGGCAGACTGAGATTAGCAACTTGAAAAAATAATTTTGTTCTTTTATGAGACAGTAATAAGATAGCTGACAGGTACACAAAAGCCGGCAACCGGTCAGCTCAGCAGGATATCAGCAGGTAACCGTCTTCAATTAGATGCCAGGTACCAGTTCACCTAGTTACCTGTATTCAATCATGAAAGGATTAAAATTTTATCACCATAGCAACCAAGATGACAAACTCAAAGATTTAAGACTAATCATTACAATGAAATATTCAAATTAATCCCAATTCTAACATTTTTATTGTTGCAGCAGACGACACTAATACCCACAATGCATTCATTATTAAGTAGCAAAAAGATTAACAAAGGAGCAAAAGCTACTTTACCAAAAAGAATTTCAATACACTAATAAAAGAAATCTAACTCAATTATAGTCTAAGTAAATCAATATTTTAGGACTGATAATTAAGGTCCAAAAGTGTGCTAACTAAGTAGGCCTATTCAGTATTTGTGGCTCTTTATGCACCTTTTCAAAACTTGGCATTAGAAAGACAGTTCACTTAACAATTGCTCTTATAATGCACCAGTTCTATACTCTTATTCTTTACAAACTTACTGCTGATGTCTCAAATGAAGAGCCATGGCAATAGTAGTTGGGTGAGAAACCATGCCCCTGAATCAGTAAAAGTTTATAGTGAATTGACCACCAATAAAAAGGGGAATTATGCTCAGCGAAAAAGCAAAGAGAATTAAAGGGACACCCAAAACAAATAACCAAAATGAGAACCAAAGGGATTTCTGTCTTGGAAAGGACAGAGGCAAAATAAATGCTATAGGGGGTTGAACCAGGTTCTAGGATGCACCAACCTCACAAAGAGAAATATTTGAAGTAAAACCTACCAGTATATGTTGGTGGACATTCACAGACATATGAGTTGATACCATCTCTACATGTAGAACCATTCTTACATTTATGTCCAACACAATCATCATTATTCTGTTCACAGTTCATACCACGGAACCCTGAAAGTAGAAAATATACAATAATTAGGTTTTATTTTCATTTTATGTCACATATCAATGCTTTTTGGGTTGTGCCCTATCCGGGTACTGCGGATAGAGTTAACAATGATAAGTTTTAGCAATTGTATGGTTATCTATGGCAAATGGCTATCCAACCAGCTTTTCTGAAAGCTTTTTTACCAGTATTTTTGTGTTTGCTTTTTATTCCTGAAGAACAACTTTTCCTTATACTAAGAAAATCGTAACATAGAATTATCACATCAAGGTATAACCGGTAGTGGTCTAGAATTGAACCAAAATTGCAAGATTTGAAACTAACCAGGCATCCATCATGCAACAGTGGTGGCTCTACAATATTTCGACTGTTTGGCTATATACTATAAAACTTTTCACAAATGGCTATTTGACCATTTACATATATACTTGACCATTTAGATAATTGGACATTGGAATTCAACTAAGCATAAACATTATGATCAAAGTTGTTCACAAAGAGGTGAAAAAACAAACAAGTTAAACTGCAAAAAATCAAGGGCAGACAACTTGACCGAATTCACTGAAATTTCACAAAGATTCCTGTCAAACCATTGACAACTAACAATGTGATATTGACAAGAACATAAAGTCTACAATATTTAACAACAAAAAACATGGAAACAAAAAGTTTTACAAGTTCGTTAACATATTTTAAAATGTAACTACATTGACAACGTATCAGAGATTTATCAATGATTGAACCCAAACAGTGAAATATGAAACCATTCTTTATATTTCTTTTCTGTATTTAGTGACTTAAAATGTCTAGGAAATAGCTTCAACTATGGAAGGATGATGATCAAAGATGGATGCTAACTATCATGGTCCGACAAAAAAATAGTTGAAAGGCTGCAGTCTCAAAATGCAAGGGAAGTAACTCAACTTTGAAGCTCTTCAAAAGGAAACCAAAAAAACGTTTTCATACTCCAGAATGAAAAGTATGAATTTAAAACAACAGTCAGCATTTTACAATATACAGAAACAATAATTCAAAGCCCATTGTGGTGAAAAATGGTTGAGAAAAATTAGGTCAATGAAATTTGTAAGTGCAAATTAACGTAAAAATACTTGAAAAGTTTCATATTTCCATGAGAAATATGTGATTCTGTTCATACATAACCAAGCTACTATACAGGCATACATGCTAGAATGCTTAACTCTGATGTACTTTGACCCACAGACCTACTGACATAATCTTTCACAGGACAAAAATAGCCTGCTTGATTCTAAAATTGGCATTTTTTAAACGGAACATGTTATATGAAATTTGACTCAAGTGTAAAGTGCTTAAATTTACAATTGTGACATGAGGCAGTGAGTGCAGAGTTTACTAAAATATCTTCAACTATTGTTCTATGTATTCTTAAATGACAGACTTGTGTAATTTGTCTCTTTGAGTTTAAGTCATGAATACTTAGTACAATTGCATGAACATTGTCAAATAGGACCCTATTCTCGTCTCTCTTGCTTAGGGGTCAGTACCAAGCCATAAGATCCAGTAAAAAAATGTAATATATTAACCACTAACAAAACAGGACAAAGGCCTTGTAAGACCAAGGCAAAAGAATACTTACGCATCATTAAATTTAATTAAGATTAAAAAGATTAATTTATTATTATAGTAAAGTTTTGCTGTTTTCTGCAAAATATGATATTTCTATATTGAAGCCCAAACAAACAAATAAAGATCACTAATCAGTAAAACTAAAGAATCAAATACAGACCTGGATTAACTAAAAATATATTTTCAATTGATAGTGAAAATCATAATTAGTCATACTTGTACAAAGTCCTACATGTATAAGCCCATTACTAATATCATTATTATGATTAAACAATTAACCACATTAAAAGAAAAATATATCAAAGACTAATAGACAGATCAAAAAATATGGCATAGGATTATAAGGTCACCGAGATCAAAACAGTATGGTAGTGCATTATGAAATAAAAAATATATCAACAGTATGGTATAGGAATTTTAAGGTATAAAGTAATCACAGAGAAAAGAAAAAGATTTTGTCAAGTAAAAAATTAATTAATCAAATCAAACAATGAAGAATGGGTTTACAAGGTCAATCATAATTTAACAGTATGGAAGTGGATTATGAGGTCATACATACAAAATCAAACGGTATGGTATAGACTTTTGATATGAAAATTAATCAGTTTAAATTTTTCTTTATCTGAGTGTTAGTTTTAAGACTTCACTTTAATATTAGATTAAGATTATAAACAATTGATGTTTAGATATAAAATTGGATTTAAAGATTTAAATTATTTTGTCTGAGAAGATTAAAGGTCAAAAGGTTAAATGTGAACTTTTCAAGATGGAGTTTATCAAATGTGAACTCTTCAAAATGGAGTCATTCAAATGTAAACTCTTCAAAATGGAGTCTGTCAAATGGTAACTCTTCAAATTGGAGTCTGACATCATTTTTAAATTTAAAGATTTTGATATCTCTAGATTTAAGGCAAAATACTAGTTATTCAGAAAAAGCATATTAGATGGTAAATAATGGGTGGCAGGTATGAAGCTTTACTGAAAGATGTAAACAAAATTTGCTCTAACCCATTAAAATAAGAAAACTAGCAACAAAAGTCAACTAAACTATCATCCCCAGCTTAAATGAGATCAACTCAAAATATGGAAAGAGCAATGAGGTCACAAAGGGCACAGCAACAGTTGCACATTTTCCATAGGGTAATACTTATATACAAAACATCTGCAAAAGCAGAACATATGGACAATGTTAAGCATTTTACTTGAATAAAAGTTGAAGCAAATTCTTCATCAAGAACCAAAAATGAACTCAAAACAATACCAGTGACTCTATCACATTAATAACCATACTTAACCCTTTGTCTTTGGTATGCTTAAAGGAGCATAGCAGGTCAATGACTACTTTGGTAACTTAAAAACTGACACTAAATATATTACATTCCCTATACGGCATCAAGTTTACACAGTATGTGAATATAGCAACTTTTCGTTTGACGAAATTCTGAACTCAACCGGTACACATGGTCAGGTCATGGAGGTCGGTCATTAAAATACCAAAATGTACTAGATTCAAGTCTGTGTCGTACAGATGTATAAACCGCTAATTGGTTTCATTACGTGCATCTTAGGGGGAAATGTAGAAAAAAATGGCAAAAAACACTTAAGGACGAAATTGCTTTAATTTGTATGTCAACAATTAGCGAAATATTCCCACAGTGGACTGACTCCACATAGATAACTCCTTGACTGGTTTCCTGTTTCAAATTGGAGAACTGGAGCCAGTTAGACCTAATCACTTAAAATCAATAAATAAAAAAATAGTTCCGGCATAAAAAAATAGTTCTTATCAAGATTGTAGCTTATATGAATATAAACATTGCTCTCTGTTGTAAAAATATTGTATATATTAAATAGAACTTATTTATTGATACAAATTCATTGTGGAAAATATGAATAAACATAAATAAACATATTGAGGATTAACATAGTTGTTTCCAGAGTGCAGAAATTACTTCTTGAATAGATTAGCTCTGCAAAAAGAATGTTCATAGATTCATGAACTATTCAACTTTATTACGTGCAGTTCATGAACAGTATTTGAATAGTTAAAAATCAAAGTTCATTAATTTGAATTCATGAACAAGACTTAAAACCTCAGCATGAAATGTTCATGAACTAAACAAGAACAGTATGATTCTTGATAAATGGACCTATCTATTTAAAGAGTATACAAGGGGAAATAACTGACTAAGGTCCCTTATTTAGCTTAATGGTTAATAGAAACCCATAACTATTACCAAATAAAAATAAAAATCTTAAAAGCATTATGACTGATGAATCTTTAAAAATAATAGAACATATAAAAACACACACATTAAAAATCAAAATGGTGGCCTCTATACACAAGATCGAGTAATCTTGACCAGTAATCTATAAACGTTAAAGCACATGGCTAATCCCATAAATTAATCTCATTTCAAGTTTGTTTAAAAGACATTGGGTCTAATACCATTTAGATATCAATGGAATGAATCAGTCAACTCAAATACACTGTTAATCTATTTACAAAATGTTAAATAGCTCTTACAATCCGAGTTAAAATCTCCGAAAATAATCGCCCTGACTCAAAAGAAATCAAGGCAAATCTACACTCGTAAGTGGCCGTGTGTCATACGACTCAAGATAACAGAAATGGTTAAGAGATCTTGAACCAATGACGTCTTTGTATTGAGACAGATTTCGACTGATTTCCGCTGATTTTTGGCGATTTTTTTCGATTAACTTGATAAACATTGAAATCTTACGTTACACAACAAACTTCAAATGCCAATTAAGGTATTGTCATAAAATGCCATTAACGATATCTTATCAACATTCCGGCGTATTGCGTATAAATCGTTAACGAAGATTAGACTTTATAATTATACAATTTACCAAATATCAACTTGTTGCTCCTTTATATAAACTGATGTGCAACTTTAAATATTAAAGATTTAGTGATTTAAAATCATTAAAATATGACAATAGCCCCTTTAATGTAAAAATGTACCATCTAATATCATATTTAAATACAAAATAGTTCCATTTTGCATTAAAGGGACAATTCAATTTTTTATGTGTCCCAGTAAATTTTAATTCAAAGACTTTATCTGCTACAAAGTACTATAAATTTAATCGACCATTTAAGTATTTGAAGTACGCCCAAACCAATTAACCAAAAAGTGCAATAATTGCTCACAAAGACAAAAGAGGGTATGTAATGTACAAAGCTGCATTGTTGAAGTCACCGATAAATGTTTATTTTCATTTTGAATTTAATTTAAATTTTACAATTTAAAGAAAAAAAGAAAATATGTTATTTTAAATTGCAACATGGCCTCTGAACATTAGGTTTTATTATCATTATATATTACTATTATTATTATGATTATCATCATCATCATCATCACCATTATCATCATCACTATTATTATTATTATGATCATTAGTATTACTATTCATAAGCAGATAAAAATGTGTATAGTAGAGGCCTAACCAATTTTCAGAAAATGAACTTTGTAAAATAACTTTTTGCAATACATGTAAGTTTAACTTCTATGAAAAATTTATTACAATAATTATACATGAAAGTATAACTTCTGCATGACATGCATTGTATAAAGTATTCCATTCCATATCAGGACATTTT
Source organism: Mactra quadrangularis (assembly GCA_025267735.1). Classification (NCBI taxonomy): domain Eukaryota; kingdom Metazoa; phylum Mollusca; class Bivalvia; order Venerida; family Mactridae; genus Mactra; species Mactra quadrangularis. The sequence goes on along the minus strand of CM046311.1, from coordinate 41,114,592 downwards.
TGTCACAGCAAACTATTTATGATTCATCACTCAGATTTCTCCATATATAGATAACAGTATAAACTTACATACAAAATGAAATATTTAAACAACGCCTTGTAAAAAATAAACAAAATCTATTGTACACCATTCAAAGTAATAAAATTGACAAAAGGACAATAGAATTATGGGTCTTTTTCTTTAAGAAAAGAATCCAATCGCCTTAAGAAAAGAACCCAATTGCTATAAGAAAAGAACCCAATTGAATTAAACTGAAATTTTCATTTCAAAAGGTGGCAATATATGCAAAATAGCTGACAATACGTTGTTGACTTTTTATAACACATTTACACTAACGGTAAGTAATGTTTGGGGACACAACAAAAGGCTGAAAGGATCAGCGGTATTCCAGGACAATCACAAAGGGGTCTTAACATTAGATCTTTCTTAAATCAATATTTGACCAATCACTGGCTTTGTAAACAAAACGTAGAAAACATTTTTTCTAGTTTGCACACAATGTATACAAACAAAATTGCATCAAAAGCCTAAAACTGATATGTAAACAGTATACAAATCTTAAATAATAACATTACTTCAAAAGCCTATATTTGTTGTAGTCACCTTATAACAAAATGGATAAAGAAAGCCAGGGGTCCCATACCCTGTGAATAAGAAATTCAAATAAAGTTATTTTCACAATGTCATAGTGTTCAAAATCAACATTTATATGAATTCAATTAGCTTATATTAGTTAACTTATACGTCAGATTAGATGAAAAGTTCCCATGCTATCAGGTGTTTCCATTGAAATCGAGAATGTATCTTGATATATTTTTTTACAAATAGCAAAAAAAATGAGAAAAATATGTACAAGTGATAGAGTCAAATGTCATGCACTGTGGATTAAAGAATAAAGCTAATTCATCAATGTGATTTAGCAATTTACTGTAGTAGACGAAATGTGAGAATGAAAGTGAACCTTTCTGGTGAAAACATATCTTTTTGGTGAAATATTATCTTTGGGTTGAAAAAAATGTCTTTTGATAGAAAAAGTGTTTGGCCAAAAAATCTTTCTGGTGTAAAAAATTATTTTTGATGAAATTATATCTTTTTGATGAAATTATATCTTTTGGATGAAAAATATCCTTTTGTTGAAAAAAAACATCTTTTGGATAAAAAATCATCTTTTGGTTTAAAATGTCTTTCAGTTTCAATAATCTTTTGGTCTCAAAAATAATCTGGTAAAGTCTTCATAAGAATAACAAAAACTTTAATTATCAAATGCAAATAACAGTTGGGGTCCATGAAAATTCTCAGGACGGCAAACAAAATGATCTAGAATCAACATCAACTGGGAGTACAAAAAAAACACCAAAACATTCATAAGCAAAGAACCAGACGAAAAATGAACTCAAAAGTCTCAACTCAATGTCAAACAAACAAATTTTTAAACATCTTTTTAAGACATTTGTTATTATGATTGCAGCAACCAAGTGCTCAAGTTTAACACTCTGAGTCTTAGCTTATCTTGTTTCCATGGCAACATGTCATTGTTCGACCTAGTTTCAAAAAAGCCTCGGGAGCTAACTATCAATGTCAGGTTTTTTATGTTTGTTTACATACACAGTCTTGTGTTTCAGAGAATAAATGTCTTCCATATGTTTGAAAGTCTTGAGTCCTGTGTTTACAACAACAGGTTTTCTGGAGTCAGAGAGAAATTCTATGACACCAGGGGGCGCCATGTTACCATGCCGTCTGCTTCCTTCCATAAGATATAAGTAATATGATACATTTACATGAAATCATGAACTAATTCATATTGACATGTGTCTATAGCAATTTTCTTCAAGTGATTATATCAAGAACTTTCCCCCTTGGCCCTTTATGGCCCCAAACACAAGAAATTAAGGTTTATAAGCTATTTCAAGAAAATAAATAAGCATTTTGTAATTCAAATGAAATGATGAAAAAAAAATTCATCAAAACAACAAGTTAAAATATTAGAATGTTGAAATAAAATTTGCCCACAGCTATTTTACTCTCTACCTTTGATAAAGTAACGCAGAAGGCACCACCGAGGATTCCTGCCTAGATCTTGTTTCCAGAAATTTAGACCTGTACAAGCACAGTAAGAAGGACAACTGACTATGAATTATGATTTCAACTTGTTGAAATGTGTCGTTAAGCATCATACAATACATTAGAGTTTTATTACTACCAGTAAAATATCTGACATTTTGAGGACAAATTTAATAAATACATTATATACTTGACATTCTCGCAATCTTACACTGAAATCTGTCATTTATAACACATATCCTGATAGCTATTACCACCAACAACTGTTCGGCAAGTAGGTTGTGCGTTGTCGTGTAGATAGCACTGTCGGGAAGATAACCCTACATCGTTTAAGTCGGTACTTTGGTTATGTCGATATGCAGGGTATGTCTGTATGCAGGGTAAGTTTGTACGCAGACAGACAGTATATTAAGATCCACAACAAGTTATATTATAAAATGATAAAAATAGATGATATATTTATTTACATATATTTAAGTAAATATAGCTGTATTGCACTGTTTTATCTTAAAAATTGTGTACTTAAATAATATAGACTGTTATAAGTAGCTTGTGATAATGGATATCAAATTATGAATATGATTGTACTAGACCGAAGTTGTTCTGATGTTGCATGTTTGCTGGGTAAATGTACTAGACCTGTCCGAGCTGTAAGGGTTTCAACATTAATTCATTTTAGATTGGTCACAAAACAAGATATTTTAACTTAAGCTCATTTTATAAGCGACAGTCTGGGTCCCTTAATACATCAAGTTTACAAAGCCCCTAACCCCTAAACTAATGAATGAGATCCTAATCAAATTTTTAGAATTTAATTCAAAATTATTTTCTTTTCAAAATAATATGAAAAACTTTAACATTGGAACAGTGATAGGCCAGTTATTATTCTAACAATATTTTGAAATGAATTTTAAAAAAAGCCAGTAATAGAATAAAAGGACAGTTCAGCAATTCTTCCATTATTTCCATTTCTTTTTCATAATGTAAACACACAATAATGAATAGGATCATTCTAAAATCTGAATTTCTAGCAATAATGAAAAGCACAGCATGGCATAAAAACTTAAAATATACATTTTTTGGGGGTCTTTCTAAATTCTTAAAATAAAATATATAATTTTCTCATAGAAGAATATTACTGTGAATAGACTATTTTGATAAAAAGGCTAACCAAGATACAATAAAGAATAATTTTACAATAAAGAGCTTTCCAAAAAAATGGTAAAAAATAACGTAGAAGGCAAATATTGTCATTCAAAGTAAACAAAACTTCCAAGGATGAATGATTTTATTTGTATTTTAATGAATCAATGATTGTTCCATTTATTACATTGCTCTCTTTAGTTTTCAATACTATCGCTCCAAGACGTCGCTTTGCCGCAAAACCCAAAAAACTTCACCGATCATGCTGTGATAGCGTCTATAACAATCCGATCAAAATCTAATTAAATCTCTCCCCGAACAACACACCTGTACTCCAAAATATCAGCGCAACACTAAACTACCAACGATTTACACAAAATCAATGTAATGCTGTCTTGCATCAAACTTGGTACAGTCGATTTAACCCTCTTTAACAATAGTAAAAATTGTGACAAACAAAAATGGAATAGAGAATTTTTTTAACCCATTGACAATACAGGTATAAAGCATCCCCCAAAGCGATTAACGCCCTCCTATACTGCACATAAGAAATTTAATACCAAACCAACACTTCAAACAGTCAAGTGCTGTCAAAGAATGGAACTAATTACATAAGAGTGTCACAAACTGTTTACCAATGAACAATAATTCAAAATTTTAAAAATCTTCGCAACAATGGCTTAAATTGATTGAAAAGTCAGCGCCAATTAATCACAAGCTATTAATTTAGCCATCAGTGATCTTTATGAATTTCAAATTTAAATATCTTGAACAAGTAAAATATATAACACAATCTATTAATAATAATTCAGGAAATATTGTAGGAATTTAATTTCTTTGCAAATAATGATTTGAAGGCTTAAAAAATTTGGGTAGCATGCTCGGCCTTTAAATAATCTTCAGCCTCCATCAGTGTTAAGCATTGAAAATAATAAAAAAACAAATACAACTAACAAATACAGACTTCGCTGAGAAATTTTAAAATTCAATTAAATAATTTTAAGTCAATTATTTGATGGAAATTTAAATCCCTAGTATTATCCATTGTTTCAGAAATAACCTTTGTTTCCATTATTTGGCCATGAAGTCTCCTTTGCATCTTTTTTTTACGGAAAGGAAAGAACGGAAATTGTAACAATATGTCAACTTTACAAATAGTTCAATATGTAATAAAATCACTCAGAATTCAATAGGGCAACAAATCACCCATAATGCAATACTTAACAAAATCACCCACAATGCATTTCTTCTATTGCTAGGTACCATAGCTTCAAACACTAGTGTATCGGTATTTAATTACAAAATGATATTCAGCTTCAACCTCTTAACAAAAGTGACATTTTTATTACAAACCTTTCAAGTCATACAATACTACAAACAAACCCCCTCTTTTAAATCTTTGTGTAACGCCTTTTTAAGGGCCATGACCCCTTAAGACATTACCACTATCATTTAACTTCATTTAACATCGAGTTTTCTCCTTTGAAATCAAGAAGGAATTTTGATAGGGCCCAAATAAACATTGTTAACTAGGGACACAAAGCAATCAAGCAATCCACAAACATGTATCAATATCTATTGTCACTGGCTTGTTTTCTTCTTCTTTGGCCCCTTTTGATCCCTTTTGTCCCCTTTTTCTGACTTTCATGCTCAACTTGATACCATTCCTAATAAAAAGCAACAGTTTTCATTTGCTCAAAGAAACCCATGTTATTTTAACCTGTTCAACGGAGGTAATGAACCATGTAGCTATTTAAATTTGAATTTAATTTATAATGAAGTTTTTATGAGTAAAGGGGAAGTCGCCCTTGCATTCACACGAGTCTGAATGAAGCCTTGATGCCTGGTTAAGACTATAGTTTATAGGAAAATGTAATGAGGGATCGCTAAAGGTTAAATTGTAAAACAAGGTTTCAGAGATCTGGTTTTTGATGCACTTTTGTACTGAATTCAACCATTCATTCACAGCCATGTTGAATACATATCAAAATGCAGAAAAAATATGTTTAGGGCAAAAACGAAGAAAATTATTATCTGAAAAATTGCTGAAAAATCAGATTGAGCCAATTTCTCACTTATGTTCAAAGTTAGACACAGGTAATAGAATCTAAATAAATATAGTGTTACACAACCATATAAAATAAATTTATCAAGCATGTCAAATTTTGCAGACGGAGCAAATCTCTTTTCATCACTTATTTTTCTTTAACCCCATTACTTTGGTTTTTATTAATCTTTGGGTTCATTAAAAACCATCTGCAGCAAACCATTATAAAATGTAGACAGATGATAAGTTTAACTTAAAAAGGTGAGAATAATAAGGCACAATCCCCATGATGCATTAGAGAATATCGCTAATCGGGTCCGTATCATCCAAAATCTAATTTGTTATCAAATCTAACTAGCTCTGGTTTCAATGTATTAACTGTTCAACATTATAAAGATATCTCGTGTGAATTTTCCTAAAACTGTTTTATTTTGAATTGATATTTTCAAATGAATTCAAAATTGGTGTAAATCAGAGCGGAACACGTAAAATTATTGTAACATTTCGACATTCATGATGTTGACAAAGAGGCGAATATAATCAAGGGCTTAATGGACATGCTTCAATGAACCCCATTTATTACTAATCTTGATTTTTTGTCAAAAAACTTGAAAAATCATAATAACCAATCTGAAACGCTTTGTTCAGAAACCCATATCCTTTAAATTAACTAACCTGATCATTCCTATCCATTTAGGGGCCAAAATCTGATCCCTTCACACCTGTCGATATAAATAGTTCAAATGTATACCGAAATTTCAACAAACGACTTGAAATATAAACAATAAAGGTGAACCAAAAACCCATGCTTCATAAGCTTGTTTATGATCAATTAGCAGAAGAAATAACTGTATTAAACAATTAATTTTAATGATCAAAAGTCACTTTATAATATTTTCATAACCAATTATTAGTCAGTGTTAAGCTTTTAAAAACCCTTTAAATATACCTGAAATACTATAAATTTCAACCATAAAAGTCACTTACAAAGGCAGTTTAAAATAATTACAGACAATACTGATAGGTCTAAATGAATTTTTGAAACTAAAATTTTGTATTTTTAATGGAAGAGAAATAAAGTTATCATATTTACTGAGTAGGTGACATTATTGCAATGCAAGCTCATCATGCTCTTTACATATCAGCAAAGCCGCAGCCGTGGCAGAGTGGTTAGCAAGTCTGACTTCGAATCCTGAGATCACAGGTTCCAGCCCGGTCGCGGTAGGTCATACCCTATACATGAGTTGTTGGCCTAGTTAGTACTGGTGATAGAACAGTGTCCAGGAAACCTATAGTAGGAAGAGCTGACCATCATATATGTGTTGAAAATGCCGTTAAACCCAATTAAAAAACGAAAAAATCATAACAGCTCTGACACCCAAAACACCATAAGTTATAACTTTGATACTGCCTAAGCAGGCCCAAACTCCCCAACCTTAAGTCTACATCAATGCCATAAAACTTTTTGTACCTTGCAACTTGAGAATAAAATATTACAACTTGTATAACTGAGTCTAGAAATTTTTGTTAAGAACAAATAAAAAGAAAGGGCAGCCAAATAAACAAGGAAACAAGAAGACAGTCAATAAAGCACAGACTAGGGATCAGCATAAATACTAACTTGGCCCCTTAATTTATTCAGTAATGAATATCCATGCACTGCATATTAATCTACAAACTTGATATAATATCTTTTAAAACAAAATATTTCAAAAATATGAACAAGTGAGAAATATATTACAAAAATGAAGTTTCAAATTTTATATAATTTCAAACTTAAAGGACTTAAATCTTATGAAAGTATTTATATGAACCCAAAGATTTTTAATTAAAGTAAAGAAGATAACAATCGCTACCAAGAGAGAAATATAGAGAAAAGCATGACTTTGTGACATTTTCTCACAAACTTTAAGATCTATATATCTAGAACATGGAGGGAAACATTTGACTTGGAGATATGATAATAAAACCCTGTACGTGAAAGCGTCTTGAATATTTGCAAATTTTAAGCAGACGCAAAAAACCAACAACATATCATGAATATGTATGTATGTATTTTAACTTGCACGACATAATGATGTATTTAGTAAGGTTGATTTATTAATTATAATGTATTTAACACGCTATCGCACTAATTCATAACGAAGATATAATCCATGAACTATAATGTGCCAGTACATTATTACGAGTCATTAAAAACGACCATACATTATTAATGATTAAAATTTAGAGCCTGGGAAATTTTGAATTTTCAAAGTTTCAGGATCTAATGATCTATTCACATATTTTTTATTTCTTGATCTAGTTTACCGTGAAAAATGAAGTGAACGAATCTCCGAGGATGACATTTCATCGAAACGAAAATGTTCCTTTTAAACATCGTAATTTAACTGAGTTATCTTCCCATTAGGTACTCTTTAGTTATGAGAAAACGCTTTTGACATTTACTTTATCTCGAAATATTGTCACATAGAGTTTCAAAACATTTTCCTAAACAATTTAACATACAACAAAGGCCAGGAGATTTCTGTGGGAACTACAGTCTATGGAAAATTACTTATTTTCAAATCATGAAAGTAACACAAAGAAATGTTTTCAACACAAAGAACTATTAAATGTAGAAAAGATTCCAATAAAAAGGAAAGTGACTTTAGTTAGCTAATTAACCAAAATCTTCCTCATTACATAAAATAAAGACTGAGTTAAACATCACCCAATTAATAAGAAATTAACTTTCCAATAAAATAAACACTTTAACATTTATGAACATTTATGTTTTAAGTAAATAATTGAAAATATTTGTGTTAATACCTGGTAATAAAGCAAACTTTATTATGCATGAGCTACAATTTCAACTTGGCATTCAATGCATGTTGCAATTAAATATGAAGCTACATGCATATTATACAATTTCTATGATTAATCAAGAAAACAAAACAGGTGGGGCGTCGTTTCTCATTTTTTAGCCCAAGGAAGAAACAGAACAGGAAGAAGCCAAAGAACAAAAATTAGCAAAAAGATAAAACATGACTCTTTTCTGTAGTTTTTCAATTTGTAGAGTGTCAGTGCTTAAAAAAATCATCATAACAAAATTTATACACAAGCTATTTCCACCGTATGTTTTTTGTCTAGAAATTCTAAACTTTTCAGGCCCTAGAAACGTTATTTCCCACGATCCCTGCTGTGCGTAGCTCATATTGACATCTATGTGATGGCGTGTTTTTCACAGCGTAACCGCAAACAAACTTGCGCCTCGGGACCTTAATATATGATAGGCATTAATTCAAACCAGATTTTTTTACAACAGAAATAAAGGAAAGTGCTTGAAACATCATTACTTTGTAAAAAACTATAAAATAAATCCTCGTAACATAGAAATGAAAAGTCTTTGAGTAAAAATGCTATGTAATGCTTTCATAAATTTTAAGTCCCTCCCAATCGTAGCAGACGTCTTTGTTTCTAGTAGATAGACAAAAAAACTTAACATGTGCCTTATCATAGACTATGTCTATTTTATTTATTTCTGCAAAATTATTACATTTGCGGTCCTTTGTTTGAAAGTTATTTCCTCGTGCATACATTTAAACACGTGTCGTAAGACACTAATGTTAAAATGTGGTGGGGGGGGGGGAATTGGATTTTATAAGGAATGAGTAAGCAAAAATTAATTTGATTTTACATTACAGCTGAAAGCATATTAATGATGTTTAAATGACAACACTTGATATTATGTCTTCCATGGAAGCTTATAAACTTTATTTTTTTATTAAATCAGGAAAATGATCATTTTTGAGAATATAACAGCAACAACAACTGACATGGCTTGACAACAAAACATTTCAGCAGTAACTGTAACTAGTAAGTAAGTATGATGCCACAGATGCATAATTGGAATTATCAATTATCAAGTCCTTTTATTGCAAAAGATGTAAAGGCAGGCCCTAGCTTAGGGTTTATAAATAAATAGGGAGGCATTGAATATAACTCCTCAGTCACTCCAGCACAGAAACTCAAAGAAGAAGTAATTTTTTTTTATCTGACTCTCTGAATTCATTTTATCAATCTAAGTCCACTGTTTCTTAAAAAAAAACGTTTACCATATTCAATAGAAACGCTGTAAGGGTTACTCAAAATTATACCATTTTTAATTATATGCAGAAGTAAAGCACAGTCTCATCGCATTTTGTTACCCCAAAATCTCTAAAAACAAGTTTTCATAAAAAACTCAACCCATCTTTGCGAGTTTAATCTCAGTTAAAAGCACTCATATTATTATCTGACACTAAAAATTTTAGAAGAAAAAATTTCCATAAACCATTATTAATACTAAAACATGTGAAATTCATACTAAATCTGTCATTCAAAACTAAATTTCAGTCCCTCGTAAATGTCACACAAAATTATCTCAATTTTGAAAATCGCTCAGGTCAAGTTTTTCCCACTAGAAAATTGGGAACTTCCTGTGGTCAGGATACTTATTAATAATTTGTCTTGACAGTGAAATATATGGTGATTAGACTTCAAACAGGTGGCACTTAGAATAGGGGACATTAAAAGGGGTCATTCAAATGTTGATCATTGAACTATAGCAGACCCTTTTTTGTATTTAACAAAAATATCTTCACTAAGGCTTTGATAAAAAATCTTTAAAGTTCAAAATTAAGAAAATTTTAGCTTGATTTTAGATCAATATATTTTGGTATATTATACTTCACCATATACCCAGCTGTTTTTCGAAAAGAAATTTAAGAAAAAGGGCTGTTGACTTTTTCCCATTTCAGTGTCCCCTCAGACAAATTTGGCTCTTTGATTAATCAAATCCGATTGATAAAAGTAAGAAGGAATTATTACAATAAAAATACTCAACAAATTATTGATTACTTAAATATCTATGCATACATCAATACTGAACTTAAGATTTAAAGGTGTAACAATTGCATTTCAGTTTTCTTTTATATTTTACAAGAAACTAAGTAGATCATTATAAAAAAATATTGATGCAATCAGCAAGGTGGGTATTGTAATTCATCATTCAAACGTAACACAATTCCAGTTGACTTGAAGTAAAGGTTACATAAAACTACAGAGATTTATCTATGGAGGTAATTCCTGCCAAATTTTAGATCTAACCTGATAAATGTAACAAGACTTCCACAGGTTTTTTTGCCAACATGCCATACTGTCAGTCAAAATACCACTTACTGCTTTTGTACCTTCATTTTTGAAGAAAAACCTCCATTTTGAAGAGTCCTAATTTTTTTATGAACCACCTCCAAATTAGAGAGCTCTTGAATCCTGACTCAGCATTTTTTAGCAAGAAGTTGATTTTTGGCGGGAAAATTGACCACACATTGATTGTATCAGGTGAAAAGAATTCTGGGTAAACAAACTGCCCTCTTGTGTAAACAAAACTATCTTCTGCTCCATCAAGAAATTAGTGAAATATTGCAAAAAGTTGAAGAGTCAACATTAGAGCAAATAAACAACCCAAATCAAATAAATAACCCCAAAGTAAATAATCAATTAACCCAAAGGAGGGATAAATGGATTGCATGAAAGCAGAGCATGAAAATATTGGAGTCAATTTACAGTAAAAACAAAACATTAAAACCAGAGCACTTCACAAATGCTTGCTATGCCTCCTACAAAGTCAAACTCATAATAAAAGAAAACATAAACAAAATTCATTCTCCAAGATCTTGTTTCATCTATAATACAATAAAAATGTTGTAGTACCCAACTTTCTCAAGAGTTATGTCTTGTAAAAATACCCCAAACATAATATATAACAGCATGTTTCATACTAACATGGTATTTTGAGGGCTCAACAGAAAAATGTGGCGACTCTTTTTCAGAAATGACATAAATGTAATTTTTAACTGTAAAAAAATCTGAATGCATGTACATGTACCTGCTAATGTTATCAAAATATTTTACTGACAAGACACATTAATATTTTCAGGACAAGTGAAGTAAAATAAAACTAAAAACAATTATTGGCAGAGTTTTTTGCTTCTTCTTAAAAAGTTTGAGATACATCAGTTTTACATTAAGTCTCAAATTGCTTTCACCCTGAACTCCAGCTCCCACAAACAAGTTGTGTCTTTCCTTGTCATGAAGTCATGAAGTACAATAAAGGAGTGTCAAGCATGTTGCTATGAACAAGATGAGTTAATGGGATAATATAGAAATTTTCTAATTCCAGTTGCTCATTAGAAACTGTAAGAAGACTCAAAATGTACCCTTCATGTTGATAAAACAGCAATAATAAAAATTCCCAATTTCACACAATTAAGTAAATTAGTGAGCCCATTGAAACCATATCTTTGCAATACTTGATATGTTTGTTAGCAGCCTTTTAGTACAATATATTTTAAATAAGATGTTAAATTCTTTCATAATTTTGGGAACAGTCCATTCAAGAAATTTTTTTTTTTCAAACATGTTTTCAATCCCTCTGAAAAAACCTACAAAAAAGAACAATAAAACTACTATCGTAATTATGTTTTGTTATGGCACATTGAAAGCATAGAATAAGAAACACTACACAGATTTACTAGGTGGCAACAACACACAGACATTTTCTAAGATCAAAGTGTTATAAAACACTTGAAAAAAAAATTTTTTTCTTTAAAAAAATATAAATATTGATTTACAATAGTCATATTGATAGTTCAGGGCAAAAATAGTTTAACTTCAAGTTAATAAAGATGGATTTAGACTTGTTTGGCATTGAGCCATCCATATACATGTACATTCAAGGATAGTAGCAGAACAGAACAGAACAATACTTTTATTTTTAAAGTTTACTAGTAGTAAAAACATGAGCAAATAACAACAAATACTCAACAACAATGATAGCTAAGATCAATCCTTATATCCATATATATACATTTACAAATACAAAATCAATTGATTACAAAAGGCAAAATGGACAAAGGAAAAAAACGATTTTCAAACAATGAGTATTATTCATAGATCAGCTTAAAACTGACTAATAAAAGGTCACGACAAACAATGCATGTCATTTATATGTTTATACCGTGCATTAACTCTGAAGAAAAAACAATACAAAAAAAAATCGTTTTTCAAGGAAGCACTCGAAAATGCACGACACACAATAGTAAGTAAGAAATGATAACGATCTTTGTCATATTTTTGTTGACTATCTCACGGTTACACTGAAGACGTATTTACAAGTATATATCTTCGTGCAAACAATAAACGGCTGGAAATCAATTCTGAAGGATCGCTCCATCGTTACAACATGATAATTCGGTACGATGATAAATCGTCGAATAATGGAAATTATCGGGTAACTAAACAGGGAGGAGATTAAATGCTTTAATATAGCAAACTTTTATACAGCGGATAAACAAGACACAAATTTGTGTGACTTTGTCGCGGCTCCGACCAAACTCAATTAGTGTTTGTATATTTGTGTGTATTACGAAGGATGTTGTCTTTCGTACACGATATATACATATCCCAGCATCCTCAGTCCAACAAGGCAACATAAGTCTATTCCCCGACCTAAACACTACCAATAAGTTTGTTAACTTAGGCAATTTTTTCGTCATTTATATTAGTTATCTCAGTTATTGAAAATTTTTAAGCGATTTTTTCTCAAAACACAGTCTCTGAGCTCGGCCAGATGTTAAGATGTCCGTTTTGAAATATTCTCTCACATAAAAGGTGACAACACCATATTGATGGGTAGTGTCAACTATGAATCTCCCTGTCATCAGCTTTTGTCAATAAATTGAAATTTGGGTTCTTTGGGTTCATTTCAAGATATTTGGGTTCATTTTAAATAGTTATGATACTTTGAGTTCATTTTAATCATTGGGGTCCAATGTAGTTATTTAGGTTCATTAAAATTGGTTTTGGCTATTTTATAAAATAATTAAAACTTAATCATTTTAATAAATTTAAATGAATTTTACCTAATTTTTAACAATTATTTACTAATTTTAGGGCATTATCAACCAGTACACACTAAACCTTCTCCAAGAGTTAACAACTTTAAATTATGCTATGGAAAGTATATATTTTGAATATTTTTCTATAAAAGGTACAGACTGACATAAAAATCAAGCACAGATCACCAGTTTACAAAACCAGCAAGCAAAACACAAGATCATTGCATGCCATGGCTTACAAATATTAAATAACAATACAAAATGCAGATAGGATATTTTGACATTGAGCAAACAGAGTTCATATATGTAACACTATATTACCTATTGCATAACATTCATCACCCGAAACAATCCAAATTTAAATCTAGAAATATTTTCGATAACCAACAAAAAAGACAATAAAATTTGCTTAGAGATTATAACGATCTAATTTTGACGTTTAAAATGCTTGACACACTGTAGTTGACTCATTATTCTGTATTTGTAGACATGGATTAAAGATAAAAACAAAATAGCTTACCAAAATACCAGAAATGTGCCACATATAAGTTATATTCAAATACTTTAAAAATTATCATAAAGTGCATTTTATATTCTTCATTTTTCAGCTCAGTGGGTTTATTTCAAGCCATTCTTCTATAATTTTGCAGTAAAATCAAAGCAATTTAAGATAACCTTAATTTGGATAACCAATTAAAACATTGTTTGGATAACATTGAATAACTAGTTTTAATAACTAACATTTAGAAAACAGTTTTGGTTTTCCAAAATTAGATATCCAGAAATAAGTTTACCAAAATTTAGCTAACCAAACTTTAGATATCCAAAACTAAGGATAACCAAAATTTGGACAACCAAATTTAAGATAACCAAAATTTAGATAACCATGTATAGTTTAGATAACCAATGTTTATAACCAGAATTGTGATACTTAAACTAGTATTCAGATAACCATTGTTCAGACAGCAAAATATTTCCCCCACAGTATATATTGCTTGTTTAGCACAAAACAGTTGTAACTTGCTCTTTTCTTATATTGAGTTACGACTGTTGCGCTAAAATCGTGCATTATATAAAAATAATCAGAAAATTAGGATATTACTTTTATCATGTAACATTATACATAAAATCATTCACACAAGTTGACCTTAAATATTCTAACAAAATGTACCAAAGATATACTTGGATAAAGTTACAGTTTTTATCAGAAAATACATTATACTGTTTCCAGAAAAATGAAACATTGCAGCTGTTTGTAGCCATCATGGGTTTTAGAATATTGACATGAAGTATATTTTTATACAAAAGTAAATTAATGAGTTTAAGTTTAAAGAATTATCACTGAAGAAGTGGATTACAAAATATCTGAGACAAAAGTAGAAGTGTATGAAGATTATTTGATACAGGGTTTGTATTTTTTGTCTTTGTGTTTTTATGCCAATTTTTCACAATTTTCCACATCCAGAGCCAGACCTTCATCCAAATCAGTCTGACAAGCCCCAAAGAAGACATAGGGACCCCAAATCACATCTTGTGAGCACATTTGGATATATACATGAATTTTTAAAGAAATATTTAAAGAATTGCGAAGGAAAGATATGGTATGATAATGAAAGCATTAATTCAACAATAAGTATTCAGGATATGAAATTTAAGTCACATGGAAGTCTGTGGACTATGGACTATTCTTAAAACAACCAAACATTAGATACTTACGTTACAAGATTTACATATTAAATGACAAAGAATTTCATCTTATAATAATAAAACATACTACGACATTGTATCACTGTAGATCTCAACTAGGAATGTTATTAAAACCTGGACAAAAAAAGAAAAAAGAATGCACCAACATTTTATATAACCATTTCTTAGCATAGGCTTTAAATGCATTTAAAATTTCAATCTGACATTCCATATGAACAGTTCAACCTCTATAACATAACCTGCCAAAGGTTCATTTGAAACAATCTCTTTTGGAAGGAACTTATTTTTACTACTGAGGTCAAACACCAACAAATCTGTAGGTATGAGACCATCAAAAGTGGTTCATTATGATTAAGGTTGGTCTTATATTGAGATCACATACCACTAATTTTTAGGTATGAGACCATCAAAATTGGATCTTTATTTCGAAGTAGGTTTAATTATTGAGATGGTCTATTGAAACAGTTTCTACTGTACTTATAAAATGGTGTGTTATTGAAATGTACAAAAAAACTTTGAAATGTTGACAGTCTTACTTAAATGACAATTTAATGGCAAGTTAGACAAAACTTTATAACCAAAAAAGACATTCAGATTTTAGGCTTGCTAGGTTACATATATAATAATGCACATTTTGTACTTTAGATGCATTTACTTATGACAAAGAGGTTTTTTACAGGAATTTCATAAGTTTTGTAAGGTCCAAATATGATAGTTGAATGAGAGCTCTAAGGGGATCAAGTTTTGTAATGCCAAAAAGACAGTAGTAGGATGGGAGTTCTTAGGGATCAGGATGCTACTGTTTCAAATCCAGCAAAAGGGCTCAGCTTAACTTCCCTAAGCTAGAAAAGCCCCCAAAATTGTTTCAATTCCCCCTGATGTAAATGGATAGCTAGGAGGATGGTCAAATTTTAAAGCATCATTCAATCAACTGTGTAATAGATGAAATAAAAATGACTCTCCCAGAGTCGCCTAACAAACAGGTTGCCAAATGACCAGTTAGGACCATAGGATCATAACAATAAAATCATTGATCATACCATAAAAAGAAAGCCTCAAAAACTATAAAAGAAACAATGACTCTCCTCAGTGAACAACGATGCTATTCACATGAACAAAAAAGAATTCTCATCACATTTTTTAAAGAGCCTACCACTCATGGCTTGGTACATTTATAAAACAGATAGTATATTTCAAGAGGGTGTCATCAAAGTCCATTTCCTATCCTATTATATTACATAAATCTCAAGCACCATTAAAATGTCTCCGATGACCTTTCCTGACCTCTACACTTAGAATGACATCACTTAACAATAGGTCATTTCTATTGTTATATTTTTACTTATTTTTGCTCTGAGTGTTTAACGCAGCCTTCTACGATTTTGTCACTATTGTTATACTGTAACCGATTTTACCGTTTTACTGGTACATTTATATCTTTTGTCACTATTGTTATACTGTAACCGATTTTACCGTTTTACTGGTACATTTATATCGAAACCATACACACACCTGTATAAATTGTAACTTAGTCAAGCATTTTTTATTCACCATAATTGATACATAGGACATCTGCTCTTTGTTTAATTTCCCGCCCTACATTTGCATAGATACTATATTGTACAACTATGTGTATCATTAAATACTTGAAAACAACCCAAAGAAACAAAATTGACCCAAAGTTACAAAATTGACCCAAAGTTACAAAACTGACCGGAAACTTATGAAAATTGGCTGAAACTTACTACAAGTCATTTGTCATTCAATTTTATCTCTGGGCACTGCTGGACATCACATCTTAAGTGTGTCAAAATACCAATAGATCATTTGGACAATCGGGACAGCTTCAGACAATGGTCAACTAGACAATAGTAAGCAACAGGTGAAAGTTTTAAATTTTTAAGTTAGAGATGGGAATTTTGACCATTATTTAAAAGATTGCATCATTATGGGGTAAAAGAAAAGCTCAGTAAAAGTTTATCATTTTTTACGGTTGACTATCAAACCATTGTTCTAAAAAGGGACCAAAATAGGACCAGTGAATGTATCTAGTCAAACTTAGGGTCAATAAAAGGGGGAGGCAAGGTAAGACTTTAGGGGAACAAGGGATCAAACCATTGTAATCAAACTAATCAAACTTAGGGTCAATAAAAGGGGGAGACAAGGTAAGGATTCAAGGGCACAAAGGATCCATCAATTTACTCTAAAGACATCAATCCTGGCACAATATCTTCAAACACAGTAACAAGTGGGTGACATAATTCATCCATAAACCAAACAACCTGGGCCCAATGTTCAAACAATGCAAAGATACATGTATACACTAAATACACAAAAAAGAGCCAAGTAGATGGACAAATATAAAAAGATGCAAACCAAGTCACTTGGGGAGCATATAGCTTTCATACAAACTCTACACTTACACAAATTCGACAATCATATTCAGTCATACGAGCTCGACATTAACTCATATCGGACGACACAAACTTTGCTCCATTTTCATATAAAAGATGAAAAACCGATTCATAAAATGTATACATCACCGTTCTGTATACTAGTTTTCATTGTACCAAAAATTTAATGTTCACCAAGGCGTAAAAAATACGGCAGGTGCAAAGCAAGTCGGCGACACTTTACGCTAGTTTATGTTCAAAATATCTCCATATGTAAACAAAAATATTCGACATACAGTATAACTTAAGCTTTTCATTTTTCAAACAAAAAGAGTTTTTGAGATGAAATTATAAAATTGTATGGACAAAAGGTAAACAGGTACAGAAAATTATAAGCTGCATTCAAATATGTCTTTCCTGTATTTAATATTTAAAGTTAAAGGGTTCTTTTTACTATCTCTGATCTAATTAAAGTGCAATGCAACCTTTGAGTACAAAAATATTCAAGATTTTTACACTACGTATGTCATTTACTATAACTAATGCAATAAAATATACAGTTTGACTTATGCAAGTCTAACAAAGGCCAAGAGAAAAAGTACTGTAGGCTACAGAAACTATTGGAATTCATGGATTGAAGTTGAAAGTTTTGAAAATACAGAAAACAAACTTTCAAAAAACTGAAATAGGCACATTTCGTATAAAATTACATCCTTCATACAGCTAAATAACAAAACAAATTATGTACTAAATAGAATAACTAATGCAATAAATATCATACCATACAACATTAATAACATAAACTAATAACATAGCTGTGTCATAGCAACAATTACAATAATAACATTTAACAATAATAACATTGTTATTATAATATAATGATAATAACACAATAATAACATTGTTATTATAATATAATGATAATAACATAATAATAACACTGTTATTATAAAAATACCGATTATAACATAATAACTATAAAATAACACTGCTAACAACATAATAGCAATTATAAAATAACATACAAAATAACATACTCAATTACAAAATAGTTAAAAGATGGAAGTTATGCCCTCACAACACAGTATTCTAAGAACAGTAAAACTATCACATTCTAAGAAAATGTCAGACTATCAAGTCTTATCACATGTTCTCAGGATCTGATATACCTATAAATATTGCTTGATATTTCTTTGAAATTAAAATAAAAATTTTGTAAATCGACAAATAACTTATCGCACATCTAAATCAAACAAGACGAAAACTTGAAGATAAATTTGACCTAGTTAAAATATACGTTACATGATGCAAGTGGAAATACTGACTTAAAAATGGGGCATTAACAACCAAGACAAAATATTGGGCATAAAAAAAACAAGTCAAAATAGACATAGACATCCAAAGATGAAAGTAGCTATTGTAGATATTCAAAATAAAAGAGGGACTCTTGTAGACACCTAAAGTAAGAATAAGGCTCTCATAGACACCCAAAGTAAAAAAGGGACTAACAGGCACCCAAGGTTAAAATAGGATCCTCATTGACACCAAGTGTAAAACTAGGGCTCTTTTAGAGGTACCCAGAGTAAAAATAGAGCTCTAATACACCCAAAGTAAAATAGGGCTCTCATGAAACCGGAAGTAAAAATAGGGTTCTCATGAAACCTAAAGTAAAAATAGGGTTCTCATGAAACCCAAAGTAAAAATAGGGTTCTCATGAAACCTAAAGTAAAAATAGGGATCTCATGAAACCTAAAGTAAAAATAGGGTTCTCATGAAACCTAAAGTAAAAATAGGGTTCTCATGAAACCTAAAGTAAAAATAGGGATCTCAAAGACAACTAATGCTAAAATGAGGCACACAGACAATCAAGACTAAAATTGAACTTTTCAGCATGACAACTGGATAGAATCAAAGATTAACAATGTAAGAGTGCAATGAAAATATTCATAATAAAAAAAATACAGTTATACAAAATCAAACTTACATAAAGTGTTGGCTAACATCAATATATACCACCATGTTAAAGTCTTATATCCATCAGTGAAACAATTCCATACTGGACACATACTCCCTTATAATTTCAAAATCCTAAATAAGGGCTAGCCCCTAAACTGACCGACTACTTCACCAATACTGACTGATTGTGACTATAAAAACTCAAGTTCATAGACCATCAACAGATTAAATATCAAAACATCCTTCAAAGAACCAATAAGATCAAATCATTGTTGTTTCAATGGAACTTGCTCACTAAGGCCAAAGAGAAAAATGTTAGCTTATTGTCACTTTTGAAGTATGGTAGCCATTTTGGGGCTTAATTATAGATGAATATTGTACTAAGAGCACAATGGGCTATTTTGTTACAAATCTATATATTTTCTGTTGTGTGCCATAATAACTATTATAGTAAGTCTAAAACAGGATGACTTAAGTAAAACAAAGGGAGCTGTATATACAATGGAAGCAGCACAGAATTGAACAAATACAAAAGCCAAAAAAAATTCAATTTTAAAATAGAAAACAGAAAAAAATGACCGAAACACAAAAATGCTAATTTCTTGGCCTAATCAGTTTAAAAGTAATCACATTAACTCACAAAACCAAATTAAAATCTTCTAATCACCGAACATTAATCCAAAAGATGAAAGTGACTGAGATTAATTCACTATTTTAACAATAAATGTAAACAAAACCTCAAGTATTAAAACAAAAACACAGGTAAAAACTCTGTGAGAATCACTAAGTTATATTAATCTATTGTTTAGACTCTGAAGGTATTTAGACACTAGGTACTGATGTAATCATTAGATTTGATGTAATTTCATGACCCCTGATGAATGTATTTATTGCTAAATACATGTAGTTTGTATGTTAAAAGTCTATATCCTATCCATGATTTTCGGACAATTGGGGTGCGTTGCTTAAGCAAATCGCTATGTATCGCTTTGTGTCCTGGTACCCTTCTTACAACAAAAGAAATGAGTTTGTGACATCAAATTTTGGGTACCAGGACACAAAGCGATACGTAGCGATTTGCTTAAGCAACGCATCCTTGGATTTGGTGGACAATTCGAAACAAAGACCTACCTTAAATTTTGTAGGTTGGTTTGCAAGCCTTAATTTTAGTTGAATTCCAACAACTTGTGTTAACCAAATTTGATGTTATCGGGAACTCAAAACATGGGGTTTTCCATTTGCACAGATGATTTATAAACATTTTTATATTGAATCATTGCTGATAATCATGTTTCAGAAAGATCTTTGACCTTAGTAGTATACTGACATTTAATTCTAACATCTTTCATTTACATTAAGTTGACTTTCTGTTTCTTTTGGTATTATGCAAAGAATTTCTACTGAGTTCCTCACTCAAAGACACAAGTACCAAGAATTCCAAATGCGTTTCAAACCCAAATTCAAATGAGTTTCAACCAGAGTTCTAATGTTCAGAGGGATGTCCCTATATTTCCAGCTTGACTATGTAAGTCTTAATAATAATCTAATGGCATCTGAGACAACTCTGGAAACAGTAACTTCCCTTGCTTCATAATATTACAATGAGAAACCTTGAGAAACAATTACCTCGAAATACAAAAGTACATTTTTGATAAGATCAACACACATAATTATGAACTGTATTATACAAAACAACATCAAATATTTCCTAAGTTAGGTTATGGTAACCTTCATTTTCAATTTGAAATTAACAAAAACATGCATAACCCAAAATCACAATTGTCACAAAAGTTCATTAACAAAAACTAATTAGAGATATACAAAAGCAATAATTATAATTATATGCATTAGAAAATAATGCTTTCAAAATTGTAATTTGCAAAACCTTAAAATCACTTAAGGTTTAACCTAAAAATGAACAATTTTCAGCAAAAATGAGTCAATGTCAAGTGCCGATTTGAATGGTACGATTGTTTCGATTGACAAAGCTGTTTTACAAACAAGGCCCATAAATGTTGCAATCACTGTGACAGACTGTCACAAAGCTTCCTGAAAAAACGATCACTGATCATTTTGTAAAACATTTCTGTTGTGCCGTCTGCAAAAAATGTTTAAAACTTCAATGTTTACATGAAAGTTATCTTATATTTTAAATCAAAATCATGTTTTAGCTAATTTCAAACATTCAAACAAACAAAAAATTGATAAAGCAATTGATATCATTTATTTTAATGGGAAATTTATGCAATGCATAAACAAAATATGATACCAAAATAAGCAGAAGTATGAAATAAACTCAAAGAAAGATAATTAAAGGAAAGAATCATTAAGAATAAAAAGTTTGAAGATTGTAACACAAAGAATTAAAAGGAAGCCAAAGTGTCAGATGTCACAATAATTTCTCTTAAAAATAAGTATAAATGTCAATTGTCAAGTTGGCCAGTGAATAATTAAACCATAATACATGTGCCATAGATATGATAGCAGAAAAAAGTCTTTGTCTTATAAGGGAGCCAATATTTTCCCAAGTAAGTAAAAGGGGATACAAAAGGGATCATATCAGTCAGGACCACAAGCTGTGAACAACAGTGAAAGTTTGTTTGTTAGCACAGAGCAAACTTTTAGCACAACAAACAAACTCAGTTTGACCAAACAAACACACAGCATAATGTTTCCCATGTTAACCTGTCACCTTCTATTGATTTAAGTTAGACAGAGTCAAACTAAAGTTCGCTGCAGGTTGACATATTCACACATCTCCTCTGAGCTCTAATTGAAGCTGACATCTTGGAAATAATGCATGATGGGACATCAGCAAAAATACCCACAATGCAAGATTTTTTCCACCAAAGTCATGTGACCAAAAATTAGAAGCAGAAGACCTCTATACTGGAGGGCAATAAGGTATTATGGATAGCTGTAGGCAGCATTATACAATTTACCCATAAAGCATTATTTCCCATAATTCAACATTTTCTACCCTAAGGTCATGTGACCAACGATACTGGAAAAAAAAGAAGTTAAAAATGATAGCCCATATGTTAACAATCTTGTGGACAAAAAAGTATTGATGTCCCTAAGTTAGAAAAATCTTGTAAGGAGGGAAACACGCGCTGAAGCAGACGACACAATCATTAAGAAATTTAATCAGTATTATTAAATTAGCCAGATCAAGTTGTAATTAAAAACAATGAGCTTTTCTCAGGGATAATTCCCAGAGATCCTTATTTTTCCCCTAGTAGCTCCCTAATTCCACGAGACTCGCTATTCATGAGCAATTAAAGATGACGGGTATATCATTGTTCTCGCCAACGTTAGGCAGCCGGATTATGATGTTAATTTTCACTTCATTAGACAAGCGATAAAATATCAATGTCATGTACCAGATTTTCAACACTCCGGGAGCAATATCGGAAAAATGAAATTGTAATAAAAAATCCGCCCACCGTTTACAATGAGCATCAAGTATAATGAGAACATTTCTGCTGATTTTGGTGAAAGTTTTTGAACTTGTCCTGCTTGAAGGAAAACTTTAAACTTAAGGGTGGTTTCATTCAGTATGTTTTTGCTACACTTGTTAAGAGGTCAGGGTCATGCGAAAGGGACAGTGCACCAAACCATTGTTTCTGGACTTCAGTTAAGCTCCACTATAAACACTAAAAGGTTATTACAAAATCAGGTGAGTTTTGACTTTTTTAAGTCCCAAATACTTAATTTGAGATGGAAAAGACCCCTTACAAAGACCATTCTTCTATTAAGACCCTCAATTTCGATAGTCTTAATAGCTGAACTTTACCATATAACCAATTTCATAAAAATATCAAAATACACACAAAAGTCTCTGATCATTTCATTCAAAAAATAAAAAATCTAAAATTTTAATATATCCAGTGCAGGATATTTTATCATATAAAATTTTAGCAATATTTTTCAACATAGGAGCTTAGTGATCTATACAATAAACAAATCTAAGATCTCGTCTCAGTAAGATCATGTTTTAAAATATCTTTGTCATAAGATCAGCAAACCTAAAATATCTTGTCTAAACAAAGTCATGTCATATCTACGTTACTATCACTGAAGTTTTTTTTCAAAGTTTTTAAAATGTTATATCACGTTTTAAAATGTACCAAAATGACTAATGATAACTAACATAACAGGGGCCGGTTTAAGTTAATTTAAAAAAGGGGCCAAGGGGGCTTACATGAAATTATATAAGCTAGCAGGGAGCATCTATAAGAAAAATTCTGAATTCTAATTATTTTAATGAATGTAATGTGATATAAAATCAAACAATAGATCCATACCCCTTGGCCCCTTATCATAGTCTAAACAATGAACAAAAAAGGGTCTGAAAAAATCATAATACATTAACAGGAAGTATTCCTCTGTTTCATCAGAATTAAAATTTCATCAAAAATTTGTAAACAGATTGACTCATATTTTATTGAAAATTGTTCATTGTCAGTTGACAATAATAAATTGCTCAATATAAGATCATTGAAGGAGGGGGGGAATACGAGCTGAGATAATAAAAAGCCGACAGGAGTGAAAACGGGTATTTACTTATAATCTCTGACCCCTACAACTAATGGATTCGTCAATATATTTATCTATCCCATGACTAGGACATCAAAGTTTTGTAACGTTTAGCGGATGTCTGTAGATAGGCCGTGTAGATAAGGTGCAGAGCAATTGTAGTATGCGTATATACACGATGAACTAACAATATTACGTACACATTAGAGGCGCATTCCGTTCGTTTCCTTAGCACAAAAACAAAATTACGGCAACATCCGGAGGTTTAAAATGACATCTTAATGAATGATCTCTTTATACAAAGGTTTTAAAACTTTTCAACTAAGAATGTTACAAATTTCGACATTTTTTTACCACATGCAAACTAGGAGCTAATTTTATCATCACTTAAAATGAAGGAAAATATTTATTTCCGCTCTTTTTAAAAGGAGACAAATTAAGTATACAAGTATTCTATAACCACTCAGCTCAGGAAGAGACATTCTTACTCTGAACCCTTAAGCTTAGGCCTAACTACACTTAAGAGTTAAAAAGTCCCATTTGCAACACTATTTGCAATAAAGATGTAGAAGAGGTTACTATAACTCAAAATGGGCAGGAAGGCAGAAACAAGGGGTCATGATGCATCAGAAAGTTGATGTTTTCAAAAGACCCGGTAGATTTTTCAAGGGCAGGGAAGGGAGAAAAAGGACAGGAAGGAGAGGAAAAAGGGCAAGAAGGAAGAAAAAAGGCAGGAAGGAGGGAAATAGGCAGGGAGGAGAGAAAAAAAAACAGGAAGGGGAAAAAGGACAGGAAGGAAGAAAAAAGGGCATGGAGGAGAGAAAAAGGGCATATATTTGTCTATATATTGACAAAACTAAAGTGTAAAGCATTGTATAGCAAACATGGGGTTAAAATGTCAGAATTATGAGAAATCATATAATTATGAATAAAATGCCAAATCTTTGTTTAACATTCATCAACTAGGCCAATTGTTAACAAAATTTATGTTTCAATCTATGTTCCAGAAGTTGATATTGTTAAATTGTTTAACTGTCAGTGATGCATACATTAACCCTGCTGATTTGAATACTGACTACAGTATATCTGTATACATGACTATCAACAAAATTAAATCTAACTCAAGTTGTTGGTTAAAATCATATATTTTTAATATTAAAATACCCTTCAACAGGACAGATCTTTCTTAAGAGTACATAAACACACATGACCCGTAAAAACGAACTTAAATTAGATGACCAAGTAATGACAACAAACAAAAACAAACAATTATTTCATGATAGCCATAAAACAAAAAATATCGCAACATTTTCGTACATATATTATAGAAGAGCGTTCGATCAATCACTTAAACAATAACATTTATATCATAAAACTTTTATTGAACTTATAAAAGTCCTTTCTCTATTATATATATGATTTCTAAACAATATACTAAATTATATACAGGCTTTTTAATCATGGATAAATACTCCTATATGAGTCATACTTTACATATATCTAATGAAATGTATGTTAACTGAGCAACTGTCTATCTCAGTGTTTTAGTAATTTCAGAGCCATGCTTAGTGCCTGAAAGAGAAAATGGGCTTTAGCCCAATCCTGATGGAGAATAACACAACCAATTTACGGAGAATGATGTTTGGAGTCAAGCCCATTAAGATGAATATTGAGACACTGCAAGCAATTGCCATAAAGGCAATGCTCAATCCCCCTTACTGGGCGGCTTCAAAGCCACTTTGGGGTGAGGAACTTACAAAGTACATATAGACATTAAAATAGACATTAAAACTAAATCATGCTTATTTTCTTAGAGTTAGGGTAACTTTAACTGGAACCCAAGAATTCAATTAACATTCAGTTAATCACATTACCCATGATACCTGTTGATTCAAAACCATTTGAAACTCGTTAGTTTACAGTTTTGTTAATTGCAAGTAAACACACCTTTTTGTCCCCTAATGTCATGATGCCTTACATCAAAGAAGGATTCTTAGAATGAATTCCACCAAAGTCTTATGGTTGACTAAAGTCCCCATGAACAGAACCATCTTAGAAAGCCCCCCCCCCACAAAAAAACACTTAAAGGCCAATTACTCAGCATTCAAAATGAAAACAAATTAAAAGACTTCAACATTGTGACTTTTATCTGAAATGGTTCCCAATTAAAGATCAAAAGAGTATAACTCACAAATTTCACATTTTTCAACAAAAGTTTCACTAAAAATACATTAATGTAAGCATGAAAGAGGGGGGTATATTATTTGTATACATTTTTATGCAAGATTTGCTAATTCATAAAACGTTGACTGCATATAACATTAGGGAATAAAATTAGCTTACAGAATGGATTTCACATAATGTTAATAACAAGGCAAGCTCCCCTGCCATGCATTTAATCGTATCATTAATTGCCATAATCTAAACTCTCCCTGTACTATCGCAACATTTTTTCTGCGCATTCATGTGAATTTCACGAGCGTTTTTATGTGCGTATTCCATTCAGAATGGGAGTAATTTCATATTATGTAATTTAGACCGTCTCATTATGAATTCCAATTAACTACAGGATCTAGACGAGATTGTATATTACATCAAAGAAATTCATACGCTGTTAACTAAATGCATAAAATATATGTTTATATACTTACATAGGATCAACACGATCAAATAAATCCGAAATACTTGACAAAGTCTCCCCATATTTGATTTCATTTTAACCAAACTTTGAGTACTATTTCCTTAGCCACATTCTTGCACAAGTGTTTTTTCTTTAAAATGTTTTTTTTTTCACAAAGTTTTAAAACAAAAACTTTGTTCAAATTCTTTTTTAGCACTACTTTTTCTATACGTAGTTATGTTCACAATTCACGAAATAAGAATTAAAATTAGTCCATTTAAGTCCAAACTTTTCTTTCAAGTGAAGAGTTCACAACTTAAATATCCCAGTTCATAAGTTATATAGAATTTTCCAAAATTTTCATGTAGATCTTCAGCTAGCTAAATCACAACATCAAAATTTTTCTATCACAAATTCATAATGTATAAAAACAAATCATAAAATACTTTTAATATCCTTTTTCCTTCTGCTTCACTTAGTCTTTAATGCTTTAAATTTCTAATATCCAAGTAAAAAAAAATCCACAACAATTCATAAACTTTTCAAACTTAAGTAATTTTACAAAATCTCAACTTTTCACTATAAAGTCCATACACTTAATGGCAAAAACTTATTCTTCCACTTAAATGTATAAAGAGTCCAGTCCAAACTAATATTGTTGTCACACAGTTGTTAGAAATCTTCTGTTCAACCTGCTACAAACTGTGAATCAAAACTAACTCTATTACATCCAAACTTGTTATAAACTTTCTATGACAAAATTTCACAGCAGACGACAATTGTTTAAAATCACAACAACAACAACAACAATAGTTGAAATCTTAAAATCTTAACTTAGGTACTTAAGTTATCATTAATATTCCTTGTTACTTGTTACATTAAATTAAACCACTTGCAAATGAGCATAAATTCATATATACATGTATATCACAAGTTATTCATCATAAAAACTTCCTAATTTAAATATCCAAACTATTTCTTATATTTTCTTTTTTTCCAACCAGCCAGGTGTAAATGAGAACATCCACTGCAGCATATAAGACTAAAAACTTTTGTGTGATGTTAAATACATCACTTCATAAACTTTCACAAAATTTTATTTTTTTCACCACCTCAGCAGACGACATCTACATCCACATGTTTAACGTTAAGCACGGAGGAAAAATCTGATCTAACTCACTCAGAAGCATGTCTGTATACATAGAGATCTCAATCTTTTGTAACTCAAGCTTTAACGCAACCCTGTTCCCACGCTTTATACAAATCCAGGCTAATATCCAATAACGTTTATAAACTTTTTGTTTCAATCTATGACAAAATCCCTTTCAGTTTTTGATAGACACAATGAATATGTCGGCTTGAAATGTACAACGAGGTAAGTTTAAACATTTAAACTGTAGCTTAAATCTGTGTATAAGTGTGCCTCACATTTAACAATGAAAAAAATTGTCCCGAAAAACTCGAATATTTATAGTCCATATAACTGTTTTATAACACATCTAACGTTAATAACAAAAGGTCAACAAACACCTTTAAACATCTCGCCACATTTGGACGTATATAAAAATTTTGAGGTAAAGTAAACGATTTTTTGAGTCGTATACCCCAAAGTAACTCGTCATCCTCCGTTGAATTTACTGTGTAAACACGACAAACCATCCATTCAGATAAAGGTCTTAAATATAAACCACTGTCATGGGGGTGACATTCAAAATAATAGTCAACGAGCAAATAGCCGCCCCGAGGGTATAAACGGTACAATCATAAAATCTCAACATCAGATTATAAGTGCATAATATTGTTAAGATTAAAAAAATAGATCAAAAGATCCAGATTTTTTTATTATTTTCTTTATTTTGTAAACTTGTATCGAAAAGGCACAAATCTCAATGATATTGAGTACAGATAATGAAATTTTGTATAAATAGATAAAAATTTCAATATTTGCTTACAGATTTAAACCTATGATAATTTCTACAATTTCAAGAGTCTGCGTTATAGTGAAATCTGGGTCAATATGATAGCCGTCGCACACTTAACACATTTTTATGCTAAAACAAACTGATTTCATAAATATTGTAAATTTAGAAATGAAAATTTTATAAAACAATAGGCTATCATCATCTCATACAGGATGTACTGTGTTTTTGTTCCATGAGGATCGAGACCAAAGATGATGATGATAATGATGACCATATAGCCATTACTGAAGACAATGATAATGATGATGACAATAAAGATGATGATTATTAAAGATGATGATGAAGATGACTAAGAACTGTGGGTTCTATACTGACACTAACAAAGGTCATCTAACCTTGATTTGCCTTTACATACTTTAAATGATACATATTCCAAGCATTGAATTAAACAAAATACATCTTTAAAAAGATAAAAACTTAGTTCAACTAATGCTGTAAATGATCATACACATGCATGAAATCTTACATAAGAAGCTACTATATTTGTATATAATCTGATAATGGCTGGGTATATCATGTCCCAGGTCAATGTGAACATGATATAAATGATATTGAAATTGTACATCATGTCCCAGGTTAATGTGAACATGATATAAATGATATTGAAATTGTACATCATGTCCCAGGTCAATGTGGACATGATATAAATGATATTGAAATTGTACATCATGTCCCAGGTCAATGTGGACAATCTATAAATGATATTGAAATTGTACATCATGTCCCAGGTCAATGTGGACATGATATAAATGATACTGAAATTGAACATCATGTCCCAGGTCAATGTGGACAATCTATAAATGGTATTGAAATTGTACATCATGTCCCAGGTCAATGTGGACAATCTATAAATGGTATTGAAATTGTACATCATGTCCCAGGTCAATGTGGACAATATATAAATAATATTGAAATTGTACATCATGTCCCAGGTCAATGTGGACAATCTATAAATGATATTGTAATTGTACATCATGTTCCAGGTCAATGTGGACAATCTATAAATGATATTGTAATTGTACATCATGTCCCAGGTCAATGTGGACAATCTATAAATGATATTGTAATTGTACATCATGTCCCAGGTCAATGTGGACAATATATAAATAATATTGAAATTGTACATCATGTCCCAGGTCAATGTGAACAACTATAAATGATATTGAAATTGTACATCATGTCCCAGGTCAATGTGAACAATCTATAAATGATATTGAAATTGTATATCATGTCCCAGGTCAATATGAACAATCTATAAATGATATTGAAATTGTTTTCCACATTTCAGGTCAATGTTAACAAGCCATTCTCCAACACAAATTCAACCCTTCACTCTCCCCAGAGCAAATTACAAACATATTTCAACATTCAAGTGTAAAGCCATCATCATCAACTTAAAATCTACTCACAGAGTCAAGTTTCCCAGTCTAGAGTCTCAGTGAGTTAAAAAACTACTAATTAAATAAATTAATTAAACCTTAACAATCTAGGGAGGGAAATGGTAGAAACAAAAGACTCCATTCTTCTCTCAGTTTAAACAATAAATGATAAAGACAATCTTTGTTTTCTTGTTAGAACAAGAGATACAAATACATTACATTGAAACTAGTCCAAGGGGCAGACCTTTTCAGGTAGGTGAGTGGGTAGAGGGGCTGATGGGCTGTCGATTTTTATACAAGAAGCAAATATGTAAAAACATACAAAATTGACATTTCTATGTTTAGTACCCCCCCCTCCCCACAAACACACACACACAAACTCCTGAAGGAACTATATTCTTGTTAATTCCTCCCTAGACCTTAAATGTATTCTTACCTGCACACCCCACCCACTTTGTAAATAAATAAAATGCAATTTCAGTACCAACCCATGTAATACAATACACAAGTAAAGAAGAAACAAGAAAAGTATCGTTTTCTATAGTAGACAAAACATAGACATCCATGCAAGTTGACAAAGAGATATTTATTTTCAATTCATCAAAGGGCGATCTTCCAAAACTATGCACTTTCAAATAGCTTAATTACTAGTATAGAAAACGTTAATTGCTCCTTTCATCTAAGATCAACTTACAGAAAGACAGGGTAGTTTTATTTCAGGCAAAAAAGCAAAACCTAGATGAGAAACCACCATTAACTAGCCAAAATAATTACATTTATCTAGAACTTGACACAAAATATACAAAATGAGCGGACCTTTATCTTTTGCTGGTATGTAGTTACATTTAATTCAATGCAAAGCCCAAATAGTTATGTTAATTTAACACTAAACCAAAATAGTTACGTTAATTTAAAATAGTTACGTCAATTTAACACTGAACCAAAAATAGTTACGTCAATTTAACACTGAACCAAAAATAGTTATGTCAATTTAACACTGAACCAAAAATAGTTACGTCAATTTAACACTGAACCAAATAGTTACGTCAATTTAACACTGAACCAAAAAGTTACTTTAATCTAACACTTAACCCTAAATATGACAATACATCACATAAAACAATGCAAAAAAACAACAATGTATTAAATATTTAACAAGGACACAAAATCCCCTCACTTCACCGAAAAAATATAAATAATGCATGAGAATGTGATACCCCCTCCCCTCTCTCTCAAATATATAAATAATGCAAAAGTAGTACAGTGAAATAAGTTGCCACCCAGAATTAATTTGATGCCTACTAATTATGGTCCTTTTTCTGACATGAGGGATAATTACACTTTATTATGAAGTCACAGAGAAATAAAAAAAAAGGCAATCAAAGATATTACTGTCTGATGCATACAACAAGATTGCAATACAATACTTCCTGAATGTTTGATATGATAATATCTACTAAACATTTTTTTGTAAACCATAGGAAGCTGTGATAAACATTGTGTCCAACATATGGTCCCAACACTCTGGAAATTCATGCCTGACCAATTGAAAATGCCAGCTTCCAGTTTAAACAACAATTGGTCAAAACATAATGTCCAGCACCAAGATTCCACACTAGTAATTATCACAAGTTTTTTTGTTGTTGAGTGTAACGCCTAAGCAACACATTCTATAGGTCATATTTAGGCAGTCAGTTAACCTACTCACCATTCCTGGAAAGGCTAGATCTCTGGATTTAGCTGTTAACCAGCAACTAGGCTCATACTTCCATCAGTAACTGACAACTTTTCTACATGATTAGAATCAGTTGATAGAGAATGAATGGCCATAAGAGATTATTTCATGACCAAACTCCAAGAAAGTTCGCTCAGCCCAGGAATGAATCCCATGAACCCTAAATTAGTAGACTTGCTTGCCACTGAATGAGCTAGCAAGCCAGGTGGGCTAGTCAAGCTCATTGATAATTCTGCTTCATAAATCGTGCTTAAGAAAATTGGAGACAATGACTAATCACTGGTCTTAATCATCAAATTTGATGCTTTCCTTAGCTGGCTGCATACTACAGGTTGGACCATACATCTTTTTTATAAAAAGTATTCACATCTGATATTTTAACATAGAAAAAAGCCTCACATGTATATTGAACACTATTTCATATTTTAATAAAGATTTAGTCATGCATTATCATTGAAATCACTTTAATCTCGGACTTTGTATTTTAAGGATAAACTCTGGATCAATGCATCAAATATTGGTCCCTGTTATCAACAACGTTAAACCCTTCTTAATACCTTTACAAAATAACCAAAGGGGACAAAAGGTACACTTGGTTTAATTAGCTCAATAAAAGAACAAGACTCATGCAGGCCTGAGTAAGCCCCCCACCAAGTATTGATTGAAACTTGTGGTACCATATATACTGTAATAATTTTACAGGTACTATCAGAACAGGCTATTCACCTTGACCTGGCACGATCAGCCATTGCCTTAACTCACAAACTGTAAGACCCAAGGGCAAGTGTAATTGACTTGAGCTAGTGATTACTAAAATTACTTATTTCCCATTGCTGGGCTATTTAATAACTTCACCTTTTACTAAGCAACATAAAAAAATATGACTGGTGAAAAAGAAATGCAAAGACTGCACCTATGGTTCTTAGAGAATAGAAATTGCTAAATAGCAAATAATAGCAATTTCCTATGCAACACTATTCAAAATTTATGCATATCTTTTGCAGCAAATATTTTTGTTAGCAAGCAATTATTTTTCTTGCTAGCGGAAAACATACAACTTTCTAGGTTATCAAAAATGCTTCCATATACCCAGTGGTACTTGAAATCTACATAAAGTATGCTCTTAAGAAGTGGATAGGAGACACGACACTGCACATATCTCTCTGAACAGTAATATAGCAAAAACCAAGTTCAGCAGTTACAATGGCTTGCACACATTGACCCAATACAATAAATACAATTTAGATATTACATTAAATCAGGCAGATCTGATGTTTTTACACTCAAGTGCAATGTATTCATATGTCTCAGGTGAATATGCTCATACTATACATTGCTATAAGCAATTCTTTAGCCAGTACATTTATAAGGACATTTACGGTAAATGAAGATTATATACTTTATTGATGAAAATTTTGTTCAAAATGAGAGAGAGAGAAATGTCCTCATTAAAATTCACAAACTATTCTACTCTTTATGGATACTTTTATACATTTTATGTCTTAAGCCGTGAACCAGCCAAGCGAATTATTTAATACAAAACTTGCGTTAAGAGATTTTCACGCTAAAGAATAGTAACCCTGTATAAAACATGCAAAAATCTACAGCCAAAGAGACTTACTTATAAAAATGACATCCGTTAGAGGCTAGCGTATTAAAACAACTTTCAAAGAATATAACCTATACATATGCAAATAAAAATTTTTTACAATGCAACCGCAATCTTGAAGTTATACATAGCAATTCAACAGATCTCAGTAACATTTAAGGGTTTAAGACTGTATTTTGTTGTTTTACAAAATGCATAATAATATTAGCATATTGCGGCACATAAAATTGTGTAAATGCTGATGTAATATAATTATTTCAGTCATAGCAAGAACTCTACAAGTAAGAAGTCTTGCTTGAAAATCAAGTAAAGGGGGATAATTTATAAAACAGCGCAAAATGGGTAATAGCTCTTGAGTAACACACTTCAAGACATTGCAATGAAATGGACAAAATCTTTCAAGTCGTCTGCATAAAAAAAAGTTAGGTCCAGGGCATAAAAAAGAGGCAAATAACATCCCTATGTCCCAAATTGGGGACAAACATTATATTTTATGATTCATTCCAAAGAATGTCTTTGTTCTTGAATGAATAGATATATTCTATACATCTAAAAAAAAGACTCAAATCTTCATACTATGAAAGTCTTTCAAGAAAATACAAGTTTTGGTAACAGGCATAAGGAATACTGTAAATGAAATAATTTCAAGTCAAAGGGCCAATCTCTTGTTCAACTGATTTTTTCCATGGCACAACAATAAGTTCAAGGGGACAGTTCTGTAAAAATAACATTGACTTTTTACAGGCTAGATTTTATATTATAAACAATTACAAAACAAACAAACGAAAATTATTAGGGGCCATAAAGAATAAGAATGCAAGTCATTATGAAACTGCACCTAACTATTTATCAAAAACTTCAGAAAAATAGTTATCACCAAAAACAATAATGATTAAGGTCAGCCCTGAGGCATGATGGGTAATAAATTCTGATTAAAGAGGGAGATAACTTTAGAGCATCTGTCAAAACATGATTGACCTGTCCATCAAATTTTCAAGAAGTGTCAATAACAGTAAAAACAAAAAGTGTTAATTGTTTCCCCACAATAAATTGGGGTCAAACAGGATTTTAGCCCCTAATTATATGGTCAACAACATAAATGGCCCCTTAATTACATAATGACTGCTCCCCTGGTGATGAAATACTGTAAGCTCTTCACATGGAGGTGAAAATGGTCTGTAAAGTAATTTGTTGAAGAGCCAATTATCTCATTTTGGTCACATCAAAAATCAATACACAACATTAGAGAAAGTCAAAATAAAATGTACAACAAAAGATAGGTAGACAATTTGCTTCAAAGGATGGTACAATAATTGACACAGAATTGTTCCTCTAGACAAGACAGGCTAGTCTCAAGTGAGCACTCCCCATCCAAATTTAGCAGACATCTCTTCATAGCAAAGAGCTGGAGCTTAAAATTTGCAGCTTGACCAAAACAAATAACTGGTTTTCCTGATAAATACTGGCTAGCCTTCTTCAATAACTAAAGTCCAGAAAGCTATAACAACAGCTATTTTAGGGCACTTTTGAAGACTGGACCCAGGATTAAATTTACAGAACCACAAGACTCTTGCATGAATGTATATGTGTATATCATCAAGATTTTTATCTTGTTTTATATTTTATCATGGTATATATTTTCGACGTGACATTAAAGTACATTTAAGCACTGATTTTTCAACAAACAGAAGCAGTGCCTAAATGAAATGTACTCTGGTTGCTAATGAACCATTTTATTAAACTTCATTAAAAAGTAATAATAAGTGCCCGGCTCTTTAAATTCAGCCATATGCTTCAAAAATATTGAAAAGAAAAGCAGAAGCAGTTTACCGGTACCTAAATACATGAGTCACAGCCTGTGAATGGACTTAGAACCATTATGTTTGACTTTCAAGCAATTTACCTTAAGGCAAGCCTCGTGACACTCGCAAAATATTCTTGAAACCATAATAAAAACAGAAACAATTTACCGTAAGGCTAACCAGAGTAGGTAATGGACAGACCTAGGGATAATTTTTACTGTCTTGACTCTCAAAACATTCAAGAAACCAATTAGGATGCAATTATCTTAATTAATTAAAGAAATTATAAAATAATGGGTATCTTGAAGATAAACTCAATTATCAAATAAAACATAAACACACAAACACAGCTTTTAAATCTACATTAGTCAGAAATTAGGCTTGCCCTTTTCTTCTTGATTGTAATGAGCCAAGGTGGTTTTCCTGTTTCAAGTCATCTACAGAATTCATATATAAATGAGGCACTCATGGTTCTGTTAGCTTGTTTTTTGACAATGAGGGATAATTATTGAGACTTTGGTATGCAAGATAAATTCAGGAAAAAGGAAGTTATGAGCAAGACATAAAAGAGGGACAGACAGTATGATTGCTATATGCCTACAGTTAACCTTCTTTTGGGGCATATAAAGATGCTTGATCTTTGAAGCATTGTTTACTAAACATAGATTACCATCAATGAACAAAATAATTAACTGTATGAAGCAAAATTTGGAACCATTGTAGGCAGTTAAGATATTAAATGCAGACAGCAAAAATAGAAACAAGTAACAAAATTCAAAGCAACTGCAGCAAAATTTGCAGCAAAAAATAAATTTGTGACCATGACCTAGAAACTTTGCACACTAAAGAGGAAACTGGCGGCAGAATTGCTGCCATCAGCTTACATGCTTTTTCCTTCCACAAAAAACAGTAGAATCAGAACTGTATACAAACAACCAAAAGCAACCAAATCTAGCGTTTATCTAAATTGTTCACTTTTTGCTCTATTTTTCATGGATTTCAAGAAGGCTGAACAAATAAACCCTTGCAAATCATCCCAAAATAACCCATTTACAAAAAGCAGGCAGGCTTTAATAACAAAATACACAATAGCCCTAAAAACAAAGAAAATGTACCCATTATCAATTAAAAAAACAAAAACAATTTAGACTTACAAAACTTTAATAAAATTGGTCAAATGGACACTATCATATAGTAAATAAAGTGCTCATAGTATGACTATAAAAATTTTGGTCTAGAAATCAGGACCAACATTTCCTCAAATTAATCATTTTGGACATAAAAATTATCAAAAATTGCATGTTTTTGCATTAACCAATCTAGTCTTAATAGCAGAACTTAAGTGTACTGGTAAAAGCAAAATATTATGAAAAAACTGGTGAGGTAAACTGGTCTCCATACATAACCTAATAAAAAGCATTGAAAAATGAGCCAGAATCAGAAAAAAAACAACATAATTTATATATTTAGCCTAAAGTATGTTCATTTCCACTAACCATGCTACTCAGACACTCTCTATAAACATCAAAACAACCTTGGAGAAAAACCAGCTCCCTTAAAAACAAATTACCAAGTAAAATTTTCCCAGGGTTCCATTTTTAGCAGAGTTCCCTAAAAAACATGCGTAACACATTGCTGATTGGATCTTATTACATTACTAAACTACACGCACATGGCAACCGACATACCAGCTAATTAACACCTCTTTTAACTTCAATTTAACCAAGGAAATAAAAAGGAACAGAATCAAGGGCGCGTAACTCTTTATATCAAATAGCTCAACACTTAAAATTATTAGTTTACAAAGATTTTGATATTGAGTTTTATTGCCATTGTCGGCCATTTTTGTTTCTACCTCATGTTATTAAACTTCACTGAAAGTTAAACATCTGAAGTTCTAAGTTGTTTTGTAGGAATAAAATGCCTTTGACTCTGAATGTAAAACTTATAAACATTTTATGCCACGGTGGCGTAGGAAGCATTTTCAAGTCCTGGGGGGGAGGGGCTATGTTTTATTTTCTAAGGTACATTTGTTTTGTGAGAAAAAGTGATTTTCCCAGTCTTGTTTATTGTAAATGGCGTTTACCCCCCCCCCCCCTAGCTGTCCCCCTTTTTGCTACAGAACAATGCTATACCAATAGCTAAGTGTACAAGTATGCATCTGAAGCTAAGGGATCGAGGGTGTGACTGACAACCTCAGTGGTATTGGTTTGGTTTCTAACAATCCAGTAGTCCCAAGTAAAAGATCCTTATGACTGTTTCAATAATTATGTAGCCAATAGCAAATGTAGCCAATGGGTTGTTGGATGGCTTCAAATGACCAGCTCAGTAGTATTTATATAATAATTTCAAACACTCCAGTGCTAATACATAGGAACTCCTGAAAACTTCCTCAAAGGATCGTAGTTTGAAAAAGCTATCCAATGACATTGAAAAGCATGCTTGCTCTTAACACCACACATTTATTTGAAACATGTAATAGCATCAACAACACTTCCTGTAGAAAACTGAGCCCAATAAAACAAAATTATCAAAAAGTCCAACTTCCTTGCTCCAGACTGGACTCAAATGACCAAACCAATAACATCAAAATTTACATACAAAAATCATTACGATAAAAACAAACAGAGAACAGTAAATTAAAACTATCAAAATTTAATGCTGCATCAATACAAACAATGTGCTTAGTTCATCATTTAAACATTTAACATTTAAAACTTTCAAACTTTTACCATCATAATTAACAAAGGAAGAATACAAAGCACGACTTCATAACAAATTCAAAAGTTATTTAAAATCTACAAAATATAGAACAAAATAATAGACTGATTGTTCCTTCTTTAGGGAGAGTAAGCCTATCATATGACAGATCAACATCCTATCAATGTCATCCAATGACACCGGGCCCTCTCCCCCCCTCTACTTAGTTATCGGAACATGTTCTTATCACTTGACCTCAAGTTGATCTAAATATATATCGTTAAGTGGCGATGTGGAAGTTTGTACTTCCTGCCCATTGGATGGAATTATGGGACATTTTTATAATATGATATTATATCGTGATAATTGTCAGACGTACTTCAGAAACAATTAAAAGTAGTGTGAAAAACTTCCCCTACTGCAAGTTTAACGCAACGATAACGCAATTTAGTCACACGAGAAAGTTTGAGCAGTTTCACATGAGCGGCTAGTAATTATTAAGTACCAAGTATCCTCCACAATGAAACTTCATCATCATTTTCAAGTAGTTAATCAGATATTGAAGTCGTAATTAATAAACAGTCAATCGTAAAATACATAATTAGCCGTCAGTGACACATTTTAACAATTACGAAAGTCATTGTACCATATGGGGCCATATCTTACAAAATGGAACATAACAAATTAAATAGATCACA
This sequence comes from Mactra quadrangularis, assembly GCA_025267735.1. Lineage (NCBI taxonomy): Eukaryota > Metazoa > Mollusca > Bivalvia > Venerida > Mactridae > Mactra > Mactra quadrangularis. The sequence continues at coordinate 41,076,299 of CM046311.1, read as the reverse complement.
CTTTTCAACCACATTTTAAAGATGATATTTAGTTTTTTGATGTCATTTTAAACAATACTTTCATTTAGGTGTTAAATTATCATAAAAAGGATCTTTTTTCCCAGCATATATACAGTGGATCTTGTGTTAAGCGACCATCCAAGGGAGAGACAAAAAGTGGTCATTTAAGACAATGGTCTCTTAAGACAAATGTTGATTACCGACGTTGAAACCATCCTGACATTCTAAAATTCGTCATTTTCGTAGAACATTAATCTGTCAACGGGACGATTTTGACTGATGGATTTTCATTCAAATGTCGTCAAATACATACAAATAATGGGATTATAGATTTTCTTTCTTCTTAACATTCTAAATTCAGGTTCAAATTGCAATTATTTATTTAATTAAGTAAAACTGCGAAACAGTCGTTTTTGTTTACGTACATGTTAAAATCCGGGCATTTTCCGGAATTTTCGCCATTATAACTATCAATATATTTATAGGTCATCAGAGTAAAGGCTGTTACATTTGAAACAGTGAAATTTAAACAATTAATGATAATTAGCAGAGATAATCGTCAACACACACGCTACCTCTTTGTTCTAATAAGCGCTGCAATATTCATGCGTAAAATGTTGGCATTGTTAAAATTGAAAGTAGAACGTGACGCTATTTTCGGAAAACGTGTTTATAATGTCCTCAATATTGACCTTTCTTTGTTTAAATAAACAAATTGTTTCTGTGTTCGTATTTTTAAATAAATATTATTTTACACGTTCTATGCACGTATAAAAAGTAAAATATAAGCAGTCTCTAGAAATTTTTTTGGAAAATGATTACTCTCTACGGTGATAGAACGGTCAGAACGGATGTTTTAATTGACCCCGCTATGGGACTAATTGTTCAATGTGTATTACGTAATTACATTATAATTGGGTAGTATTAGTGTCACTTTGTTGATTGTTCCCATTACCCCCTTATCTTACAGTATTTATGTCTGTTAATTATTGATTTTTAGAGCCTGACATACGAGTTTAGGTGATAGACATTGAGGCGACGTATATTTCTGATTACCGATTTTTAACGATTTTTGCCAAATTAGATTTATTTGACCCGGTCGTTTAACACAAATAAGTCAGTCAGTTTCGACCAAAATGAGCGGTCGCTGGTCGCGTTAGACAAAAGTCGCTTAAGACAAAGATTTAAATAGTAAAATTGGTTGGTGGGAACTCAGAGTGGCCGCTTAGTGCAAACGGTCGTTTAGGAGACGTGGTCGCTTATGCAAGATTTACTGTATTAAAAATTTCAACACAATTCACTGTGTCTGTCAGAGATACAAAAGAATTACGACATTATCAGCCAATTAAAATTAATCGTAATTAAACACTTCTAAAAGACACAGATTCATCATAAAATGGATGGGACAGATGCTTTTTCACATTTTACACATAAAAAATGTTTTATTGTTCTTTTTTTGGTGGAGAGGTGGCAAAGTGAAGATTTTAAAGTAAAATCTTGAATTCAAGATTTTAAATCCTTTTGGTACATATATACTAAATAAGGGTAAAATTGAACTTTGAAATTCAAGGGTGTGATAAGGTCAACGATTCAAATAAAATTTGAATCTCTCAATTGACCAATAAATATTTGCACTACAAAATGTGTTGTATTTTTATTCCTATTCATTAATCAAATAAAAGTAATGACTTACCTATGGGACAAGTACATTGATACGTGGTAGCACTCGTAGTTGAACAGACACCATTATTCTGACAGGGATTAGGGTAACATGGAATGTAAGCTTCCTCACATCGCTGTCCACGAAATGTTACTGGACAATTACAACTGAAAATAGAACATACAAGGTTTTTCAAAGTGTCTCCAGTCTGACGTTCTCAGCAATGCTCCGCCTATCAAGCCAACTAGCAACAACCGATAATCACACAGTCATGGGTGAAATTTGGGAATTTTCAAAATCCTGGAATCATTGAATTTCACAATTTCAGCATGCTCACATAGAACAATAGAACAATACCCATTTCGTAGGTCCCTAAACTCATTATCAAAGTATTTCACCTTTATAATGAGTTACATTCCGCCAGAAATTGACATTTTTTAAACATTTTAATTACATTAATTTATTTTCTCTTTTGTTCATTTATCATAAATGTTTTTGATGTAATGTATACCATGCTTGCTGTACATACTAAGTAAATACAGAAGTTAAGTTTGGGCTCTGCCTGTGTTGCCTCTACAAAATCTTCAGGACCAATCCTAAAAACCTTGAAAAACATTCACCCATCCATAGTGACATTTAAATGATATTATATTTATGAAAATTAATACAAAAATTCAAAAGAGTATAACTAGAAAAAAATGAAATAAATAATTGTATCAAAACCTGTATCATTGGTAAAGGGAGATAACTGTGATTTCTCCCATTTTTATAAAACAAGGGAGGTAACACAGATTATTTCTATACTCTTTACTAACAGAATTACCTCCCTTGTGTAAGACATGAATTTCTTTAAATCATATTATTTATCAGAGAAAATCAGCCATTGAAATGATTAACAGCATATATTTACAGCATAAACAATGGCACAACACCATCTGATGGACAGCTAATAACCTAATGGTAGATGCTTTAAACTAACAGTCACTAATTTAGATCAAATACACCAAGCTCAACAACTGTTTTAGTCTTGCCTCATCATAGAGCTTAGAGCTATGCTCCACAGCTTCACTGATCTATTTCAAGAGGACCATATTGAATATTTAGAAAAAAACACATAAAAATATGTTGTCAACAAAAATAAATCATTAAAAAATAATCATTAAAAATCTAATCATAGAAAAAAAGTCATTAATATTAAGAATTATTACAGCTGTAATTTGTCTCTGTGCTTTCTGAAAAAGGGGCTTCAGAGTGCTCAAAAGGTTGGCAAAAATCAGAAACCCGAAATCCCTTAAAACACAAAATACAATCACTATCAGTAATCTAAAATCATTCAACTTTCTAAAAAAGGGCTCTAGTCCCCTTAAAAAGACTGGCAATAATCAGAACACAAAATCCTTTAAACACAAGATATAATCAATAACTGTTGTCAATAATAATTCAACCATGAATCATAATTTTTTTTACGTAAACAAAATCAATTAAAATTCCATTAATAAAATTAAGATGATTTAAGATTAAAAAAACAATGAACAAAAAAAATCATTTTTCTATTTTGGTAGATTTTTATCAACTTACAAGTAGGATCCATACTGGTTCTCACAGACGCCACCGTTCAGACACAAGTTAGGGTTGGCCGCACATTCATCAATATCGTTCTTACAATCAGGTCCAGTAAATCCAAATTTACAAGTACAAGAGTATCCTGTACTTTGTGACTGACAGGTGGCCCCGTTACCACATGGCTGGTTTATACAATAATCTACGTTTTCACAGTGCATGCCTGAAATAGAGAAATATATGGTCAAGAAATCCAGTAACAAACAAAGGGAGATAATTATACATTGATGCAGTTAGGCTTTAAAGAATATGATTCATATGATCATTTGAGAAAATGAAAAATCAGAGGTCAACATTTAGGACAGGATTTATCCAAATATTCAGCATTGTAGCTGTTATTGTCATAGTCATCATCATCATTATTGTCAACATCATCATTATAGTCAACATCATCATTATAGTTAACATCATCATTATTGTCAACATCATCATTATTGTTAACATCCTCATTATTGTTAACATCATAATTATTGTCAACATCATCATTATTGTCAACATCATCATTATAGTTAACATCATCATTATTGTCAACATCATCATTATTGTTAACATCCTCATTATTGTTAACATCATAATTATTGTCAACATCATCATTATTGTCAACATCATCATTATTGTTAACATCATCATTATTGTCAACATCATCATTATTGTCAACATCATCATTATTGTTAACATCATCATTATTGTCAACATCATCATTATTGTAAACATCATCATTATTGTCAACATCATCATTATTGTCAACATCATCATTATTGTCAACATCATCATAATTGTTAACATCATCATTATTGTTAACATCATCATTATTGTCAAAATCATCATTATTGTCAACATTTTCATTATTGTTAACATCATCATTATTGTTAACATCCGAATTATTGTTAACATCCTCATTATTGTCAACATCATCATTATTGTCACCAACAGCAGCAGTAGCAGCAGCGGCTGCAGCGTCGATGCAACCGCCACCACCATCACCACCATCATCATCATCATCATCATCATCATCATCATCATTATTCTCACCATTATCATTATTGTCACCATCATCATCATATCAATTTTGTTTTGTTTAAAACATAATTGTGAGTAATTTTTATAAGAAAAAACTGGCTTAATTATTGTTAATTCGGGGTATTTTAAGGGTTAGTGGGTATTCAGCAATCAAAGTACTAGAATTCTGACCATCCATTTACAAAATGTACTTATGATTATTACACATTAGAAGTTACTTTATACTCTATAACATGATTGTCTTGAAAGCTGAATACTTTAACAGTAAGGTAGAGACTTTTCACCCAAACAAAACCATCTAAGGCATGTTGGTTATGTAATAATGTTACATAATACTTGTATTTTTCCAGGTATTTGACCTTCTTGTTTCATCACTTACAAACAAATTACAAACAAATAGCGTACAAATTACACAAAAATTACACAAGTTCAGCAAATGTTTCTTCAGGATATTCCACAAAGAAGCACAGAAAAAAAAATATATATAACCACTAAGTGCCAAGTTCCTGCCATCAGGCAGACAGTGGTTTGTACAGTATGAACGGTATGGCATAGGAAAATGATTAACTTATTGTCAGTAGTAGGGTATGGTAAAGGATTATGAATACATTATTGTTGGTAATAGGGTAAGGTAGAGGAAAATTATTAAAATGTTGTTAGATGATCATTATGGTATAGAAAAATGATTGAAATAATGACGGTATGGTATAGGAAAATAATAGATGAAACAGAGAGAGGGGGTTGATGAATGTAACATTCATAGGTTACATTTTAGAGATAACAAATCCAAGATAAAATATTTAAAAATATGAGAAAACTTTGATTTCTTTAACAGGGTGAGCACTAGATGAGACAAGAATATCACTATCCTAGTTGATCATTGAAGGGACAAATAAATTTACTTGGGGCAGGACAGGATGGGAAAATTATAGTAGTTTCAGGCACATAGCAATTTTTTCAGAATCAGGGAAGAGACACATAAATATTGGTACTTGATGAAAATTTCTAATTTATATTAATGTAAATAAGAAAAAAAAACTCTCTGAACCCATTCTTGGTCCTTGAAACTGATGAGAGTCATTTAGATTCTACTTTTAGATAACAATTAACATAGTATTTTGTTATAAGATGAGAGCCCTTTTATGCAAGAAAAATAAGTGTACAAATTATAAATTGAGAAAATTTGGCAATATATGAATAAGGGAGATAACTCAAACAAATAAAACCAAAAGTTAACAAAGTTTTCTCCCTTAGAATTTATATTTGTAACATCAACCAAATGTAGCTAAAGCTAAGTCAAGCAAATTTAAGATACAGCAAACATTAGCACATTAAAGATAATAAAATAAAATAAAATAAAATAAATATCAGTATTATTGTCAGAATTAACACAAATCTTAAATTTCAGGTTAAAAAGCATGGGTGTTGAATATTTACAATGAGGGTCCCTACTGAAATGATGGGGATCCAATAACATACAAAAACTTTTGAACAACCAAGGCTTGGGAGAAAATACTGCTACTAAAAATGAGAAGCCCAGGACACTTTTGGGGTTCCACATTTGCGCAAACTGGATTTTTCTTGGTATAAAACTTGTGATTTTTATGTGTAAATACATAAAATGTTCTGCTTTCTTTATCCTTAAGAAACAACAATCTGCATTCTGAATAATTCTGAATCAGATAAATCCCAATCTATCCATAAACTTAAAACAGTTACAATGCTGATGCAGACTATAAGGAAGATCTATCAAAAACTCCTAGATGTTACACCCCTAGTAATTTACCGTATTACTATCCTGATGGAAAAGGGTAATGATTGCTGACTTAACACTTATACATATCACATCACTGACAAATAAATTACCCAGCAGTATAGTGTCTGGCAATTTTGAAAAGCATTCTGGGTATTTATTACCGTGACATCGCTTCAAAAGCCAAAATCTGTTAATGTAACCTTAACACCTGAGATTTATATCAAGTGATTTAGTGGTGTCTAACCTGCAATCATATTCAAAGTCAAGAGTGATTTAGAGGGGTCTGACCTACAATCATTTTTAAAGTGAAGTAATTTAGCTGAGTTTAACCTATAATTGTGCAAGCCAAGATACAAACATTCCGCAAGGTAATACTACTGTTTGAAAAAACAGCTCGTAAAAAAATCTGGGTCATCTATCACGTTAAGATGTCTGTTATGACGATAAAAATACCTGTGATGATTTGAAATCCATTTATTTTGTTGCAAGTCAACATTTTTTACGTGCAAGTAATTCAAGAAAGTAATACATATCATTACAAACGCGTCAAAAGTCAGACAAAATATTCCTGAACCCTATCAACGATAAAATCTGGCAATATTCATATTGCTGATAATTTTGTTTGATTTTTGCTCATAAAGCTTCTTCTAACTACAGCACTAAGTCTTAAATATTCCATTAAAAGTATATCTTTCATTTTATAATATATTTTTGATGAGATACAGGGCAGCATATTATCAAAAATCTTACGATAATTTAACAATACAATATAGAAGGATTTAGGACTAAAATTGGTCGTAAGACGCTTGATAATATGGGCCCCAGGTTAGTAAATAAAATATGGGAACCTAATTCAGATATTTTGTAAACTTAAGGTTAACTGGGCTCAGGTAGTCAGGATGTCTTTCTCACAAGAAACTTAACATTGGGATCTGCTTAACTGTGTTGCCTCAATAAATAAGGTCTTTATTATCATTATCAATTTATCATAATCATCATCATCACCACTACCACCACCACCAACATCATCATCATCACAATTATCATTATCACTATTATCATCATCACAATCATCATCATCATCAACATTATCACCATCATCACCATCATCACAATTATCATCATCATCATCACTATCACCACCACTTCCATTATCATCATCATCAGAATTATCATTATCACAATCATCATCACTACCACCACTACCACCACCACCATCATCATCATAATCACAATTATCATTATCACAATTATCATCATCATCATCACTACCACCACCACTTCCAATATCATCATCACCATAGTTACACCCAGTATAACTTACCCATATATCCAGCCTTACATTCACAATGATACACTGAGAGATTATGGGCATCATTATTAACACAAGTACCACCATTTTTACATGGATTATTATGACAAGATGATTTAGGATCTATATATTCACATTGTGTCCCTGTATAACCTGGAATAAACAGACAAAGAAATATTGATACAGATTTACAAAATAGTTGTACATATATTCACTGTGTCTATACAACATAACATTTTATGATCAGCATTGAACATAACTTTAATTTTCATCATTTTTCTTGTCATAATGCGGAGTGCTGGCTCCTTCTACAGAAATCTCTTGTATAGATTTAATGAAAAAATATCAGCATTATTTTGGTAAAGTGAAACAGTGTGATTTGTTTACTGTTTCAACACGCCATTTTGCTATACTAAAAGTCAGTGCCTGATCTTAAGTATACAATACCATGCTCAAGGAACTAAATGGTGACACAAGAAAAGTAACTGAATACTTTTAAAAAAGTTTTTAAATTAAATTTCTCATCAATAATTATATCAAACTAACTAATCAAGGAAAGTCTTGAATTCTAAACTGACCAATCAGAAAAAAATGTCGTGATTTTCAAATAGACCAATCAAAATAGACCTAAAATTCAAATGGACCAATGAGAAGAGTTGTTACTTACCAGGTTTACAAACACATTCAGTAGAATATTGATGATTAGTTATAGTTATAACACGACATGTAGCATTGTTCATACATATAGATTTATCACAGGGATTTCTTGTCTCACAATATTCACCAACATAACCACTACTACATCTGAAAGCAGAAAAAATATATAATAATAATGTAAACCGATAAAAATACATAGTCAGAAATGAGATTTGAACCAACTTCTCAAGTCATAAGCTGCAGCTTTACCACATCGCCATAAAAGTTAGCTTCTGGCATCAGAGTTCTAGTGCCATATTATACATCTGCTTCATATACCCGCTCTTTAACAGAATTAGTCCATGAATTCTAGGAGCTTGATTGTCTGTGGGACTATTTAAGGGTGCAATAACACATTTTCTAGTGGGTTATTTAATATGTTGGGCTCTAAATGTAACCTGATAAAAATCCATGGTCCCAAATGAGATTTGAACCCATGTTCTATCAAGTTTATAAGCAGACATTCTAATATAATGTCATAAAAGCTAGCCTGATGGCAAGGGAGTACAAGTGCAATACTATATCTTTTAAAATAATTTAGGGAAAATTCAAAAGCAACTAGGCTTTCCATGTTTGTTTCATGCACATTTAACAAGACTAATGCCCTGCTGGAACCTAGCCTAAGGAAACATCAGTCACAGACTTCCAGGAACCAGACTTTCTGGTATTCCTTTGTCTACAAACAAGAGCAATATTCTAAATACCCAACATTTTACTACAAATCATTACAGTCTGCAAATTACAGTCAGCATCAATACTAATAATACAATCAAAGGGAGGTAATTCTTGTCATCTTAATTTTGAAACATTATTAGAGTAACTCCCCTTAATCAATTAAAAAAATAATAATAAAATCTGATGAGCCAAATTTTTGTGTATGAACATTTTCCAATGACAAGATTAATTTTTTGCTGATGGAGAAATAAGCCAGAATAAGTTCACAAATAATTGGCATGCTATCGCATCATCAATTTGCAAACAGAGCAGACTTAACTATTGCATAGTCTCAAATAATAAAGAAAATATGTATAGTAAACGTTTAACATGATTAGCTATGATTGTGACATGCAGTGGCTGGATTCCAGCATGGAATGTGCGAAAAAAAAGCATGAACTGGCACCAGCAACTATCATCGTATTCAAGAAGCAGAATTTCTCATTCAGACAAAAGTAAAATAGCGAGAATGAGAGAGAGAGAGAGAGAGGGGGAGAAACGAATAAAATAAAATATCAGACGCCATCAATCACCAAATAACATTGGTACAGCGTTACGGTACTTCAGATTGGCACATCATACATTCTGATTATCAGACAAAAAACAAGACACATGATAAACATATTGGCATTTAATACCCGCCTACTACTTTAAAATTGTGTAGAATATTGAATCCCATTCTGTTTAAATATTCCAGAGATTGATACAATTCTAATTTCAATGGAATAATCAGAATTTATAACTGTAAGACTGTTTGATGGAGGCGTTATAGTACAAATAGCATAGAAGTCTTGGTCAATGACTTTTTGGGAGCCGTTAAAATACTATCCTAAAATGCAGTGGGGCTATATATATTGATCAGTGAAAATAGTTTTTGTTGCCCTCATGAAAACCAAGTCCATAGTAGGACAATTTTTTGTTGTTGAAAATTATTAAAGATCTTAAAACACAGATTTTGGACTTCTGTAACATGCCATATTCGTAAGTAGCATGAAATTTTCTCCCTTTGGAACATGTAATAAGGCTACTAGTAATCTATCTACCAACCATTCAGGAGAGTCATTCTTGTTATTGTGCAGTCCTCAAATGGCAAAAAAATAATCATGACATGCACACAGTTACCCACTCACACCTGAGTGAATGAATGCAATTATGCAGGTACATTTCTTTTTCAAGGAAATAAGTAAAGTCTCTGGTGGGGTTTGAACCAAAGACCTCTTGAGTCTCCACCAATTGGGCTCCCATGTATACAACCACAGGATATCTCATGAAGAGGCAGGTCCAAGCAAGGGGACCCTACCGAGCCACTTATACATACTACCCAAAATATACAAAAAATTAACCTTTCCCATCCACTGGATAAAAGGGTTAAACATGTTTTAATTCAAAACAATCCAACCTATTCCCTAAGCTAAGAAACAAATTGAAATTCAGTAAGCATTCATATCAAAGCAAGTTTCAGGAATATTTCTTCAAATACACAAGCCTGTTTCTTCCACATAGCCTAACCTATATTCATAGTTCAAGAAACTGCAACACAATAGATCATTGTTGTAAGCTTTTTCCAGAACGGTTATAAAGGGTTTTTTTATAATAAAAACTGATATTTACAGTGCCTGGCAACATTTCATATAAAAAGTTATGTAATTAATTTTGAAACAGATCAGTGTTTCTAGAACCCCAAAAAACGATTCTGTGTGCTGCATGAAAGTTTTTTTTGGTGCATGCACTTTACTGTTGCCAACAATCTAGATAAAGGTTTAAAAAACAAAAGTTGCCCTACGAAAAATAGAACCAAAAAATCTTAATCAGGAATTTATCATGCAAGACTAATAAAATCATATGCAAAAAGGTAAGGATAATGCATTCTTTCTAAGTCTATGTTTCATGTTTATGCACATTCACAGCCTTATTAGGATGCACAAGATATTCATTGCAAGAAATTTTCAATTTTCTTACAATATGAAAAGATTACAGCAAAACCCGGGTCGATAGCACAGTTGGTAGCGCGCCGGGATTTGGATACTTGTGCCCGAGGGGGTGCGGGTTCGAATCCCACCTGGGGAGGTTATACCCTTCCATGAAAATTTGACAATAATGTCGATTTTCCTCCATTGATTAGATAATATGGAGAAGTTTCCGGCCTTGTGGAAGGGTAGGTGAGTACTGGTTATAGACAATGGTCCAGGATAGCTAGGTTAGGTGCGCTGGACGCCGTAAAATGACCTAAATTGTGTTGACAAGGCGTTAACTCCAATAAATAACAAAAATAAATAAGATTACAGCAAATTTAATCACTTTACCACAGTACAGTGGCAGGTAGGTAAAAGAAGAGAAAAACAACATAGATCAATTATAAAGAAGTTAAAATTGTTCCACAAATAAGTTAACTTCATATTCTATGTCACCTAGTTATCCTTTAAAACTTTGTTTTTATTTTTTTTAAACCATCAACTGCATTCTCTAAAACTCTAAAAAACTGGAAAAATCTAAAATTCTCTATTTTCATTTTCTTCATTTCCACAATTTATGACACCATGCATAATTCATTACCTTAACAAAAAATTTCTTTCAATTAACAAATAAAGTGTTCACCAAAATAACTTGTTTTCAGCGTGTCAAATCGCTGTCCCCGGAAACCCTTATTGTGGGCCCAACACCCCATCAATTTTACTTCCCTTTGTAAAATTACCATGTCATTCAAAATAGCGTCTTTAATTCCCAATAAGGTGTAAATTCAAGTGTTAGCCTACTGAATCATTTATTCAGAAAATCCCTAGGGACCACAATAGGGGTTTTCAGTGCACTGTCATTACACGACAATAGAATTTTATGCATAGATGGCGCTCTATATCAAACAACGCAAGCATCCAGCATTCCAGTAGATTGTATTCGATAAATTGACGACTGTTTGATACGATGAAAATCTTGAAACTTTCGTGAAACAAATATTTTAAGAATGATAAACAAATTGCCGAAAAAATTTAAATTTCGTTTTAAATGTTGGAAATTGTTTAGATTGAAATCAAGCGAAATAGTTTTTGATCATGAGATTTAAGTTTCTTAACAAAAAAAATTTCTTGCTTGCTTGTGTTTTGCCATTCTAAAGTAGTAATTTGGTCAATATTTGAAACTTGAGAAAGTAGTCCCAAGAAAACATTCAGTAAAATTGTTCATTCTTTTAGCTATTATTTATCAGAGCTACACCAGAGGGAAGGAAGGAGGGAGAGAGAGAGACAGCATCAGAGGAAGGAAGGGAGGGACAGCATCAGAGGAAGGAAGGGAGGGACAGCTTCAGAGGGGTAGAGCAGGGAGGTAAGGGGCTGGTATTAAAGACACAACAACACAGATATTTATATCATGTTGATAGGTATAAGAAGTCACAGATTGATCTAAACTATTTGCCCCATACTCAAAATACCATAAATTTACTGTCAAGACCATTATAGGTGTACCGGGTACAAAATATTGACAAAATATTTACCATTATAAAGACTCAATAAATGTTATATTACCCTATAAACAAGAGATTAGGATGATAACAGATGAAGTGTGTTCAAATAATATAAATTGTTTCAAGTGTATGATTAACTTTGTCTGATTTTAACACTTCACTCATATCAAATGCATTATTTATCTATCAAAAACCATTCATAAAATTTTCAAACACGATAATATTCATTAATTTTTATCATATTTTAGTTTGACCTAGATGATGATGATATTTCAATTCCATGTCAGTCAGTGTTTTATACCATACCTTTATAAAACTAAACATACCTCCAAATAAAGAGTTCCCCTTCAAATTGAAGAGCTACAAAATCATATCAAGATTTCAAAACAATGACAAATCATTAAAAAGATTGGCAATAGGGCAAAAAATAAGATAAACAGTAAAGTCATTGTCTTTAGCAGAAATTTGAAACTTTATTAAAGAATAAACTTTGGACCGTCTGCAAACAATAAACTCGATGAAATATTGATAGACAACAATAGAAATCAAAGCCGGGCACCGATGATGGGACATTATTGTTTTAAGTAGAATAGGTATTGTAATAAAATAATTAAAATTTGGCAATTGATTATCGATTATATCATTGTAGGAATGATTATTGCTAAGGGTTTGGTGCAAAAGAAGACTAACTAATAAATGAATAAAGAAAGAGATAAAATACTTTGACATTCATCCTTGATTAGTAAATCATGTATTTTTATGCAATCAGCTAAAGGTTATACTGTTTGTAGGACTGTAAAATAGACACAATATCATAATAAAAAGACATTTGTATGTTTATATACAGACTAGAACAATGGAACTACTTTTTTGGTACCATTAATTAACATGTCATAAATGTAAGGCTTGGGAATTCACATTATAAGTCGACAATATAAATTGCTGCATGAACTAGCCCCTCCTATATATTCTAGACCCTAAGAATTGATTATCACTGATATGGATATGGACAAAACATGGTTAAAATTGTGCCATGGTAAGTGGCTGGGCTCAAACTCACAACCCTCTTTTAGTGAGCTGTCACGCTGATTGAAGTAAGAAGTGAGAACACTAAACCACTTAACCAAAGAGGCGAGAAAAAGCAATCCTAATTTAATGCAAACCTGAATTCTCAACAATAGAACACAACATCAAAAACTTGTCCAAAATTCTAAAAACCGATAATTAAAAAGTTTTTAATTATCTTAATTAACAACAACAGCAGAGACTATGATGACGATGATGATGATGGTGATGACCTAATTGCCATGCAATAATTTACATTTCCTAGTAATGAAAACATCACTATCATGATTTAGCACTTCTCACTGTTCTTACGCAAGTCCTTAAAAATACGAACCACAACGTTCAATAAAATTCAATTACCCAGAATGCATCTTCAGGTTTCTTGGTGACAATATCTCCACGGAAACGATAATAGGCCCCTATATGGCCCCTTAGCTCAAAGTTTTCATCAATACAAGATGAGGAATGTTGCAATATGTTGCGTTTATCTGTAAACCCCAACAAATCATCGCTCTGGCCCTTAATTTAATTTTAGGGAGCCAGCTAATTACGTGAATCCTTGCTTTAATTAAATATAGGAGACTTGAATGGCATCTTAAAAACTGTTTAAAAATCTAGAACTATTTTAAACACAATAAATATTCCAGGGAAAGCTTGGCTCAGTAAAACATCTCTCCGTCACATCATAGTACCAGAAGTCCTGAAAACTCTCAGAATCAAAGTCCTGAAAGTACCTTCCAGGCAGTTTCTCAAAAATTGAAGTAAAAACATTTTTTTTCATCATTTCATTTCATCCTACAAAACTTGTCACTTATGTATGCTACAAGTACAGACTTTTTCAAAATTTTAATATTTATTTATTTTATTTATTTATTTATTGGAGTTAACGCCGTTTCAACACAATTTAGGTCATTTCACGGCGTCCAGCGCACCTAACCTAGCTTTCCTGGACCATTTTCTATAACCAGTACTCACCTACCCTTCCACAAGGTCGGAAACTTCTCTATATTATCTAATCAATGGAGGAAAATCGACATTATTGTCAAATTTTCATGGAAGGGTATAACCTCCCCGGGTGGGATTCGAACCTGCACCCCCTCAGGCACGAGTATCCAAATCCCGACACGCTACCAACTGCGCTATCGACCCGGGTTCAAAATTTTAATACAATTACGATAAAATAATTACAGATTTTCAAAGTAATTAGAATACAAAGTCTCAAATTTAGATAAGGGTCCATATTGCATATTTGTGAAGTTTTTCTATTTAAAAAAGGGCCCATTTTGCATTGAGTTGCTTTGTTTACTACCATAGGTTTCTTACTACATTTGCATATAGTAATGTTAGAGACCATATTCCATAGCGTCTTTTTTTAATAAAAAAGGAGCTATTTCCTATGGCTTCTTGACATGTTAAGCTCAGTTTTCATATGTTATGACTGTGAGTCTATCCATATGTTCCCTATGTCTTAAATCAAACACCATCTAAAGAATTGTAAAACATAAAGAACACTTGAATGTTTTATAGCATATTGAAGAATTCAATTATTTTTATTGAAAATTTTAATTGATGCTTTTTACTCATTCTTTGCCTAACAGCTTCATAGATGAACAGATTTGTGATGTAAGACCAAATTTTATTAAAATAATCATTTTATGATTTATAATCAAATATTTTGACGCTGATTCATACTTTTGTCATTTTTTGTGAAAAGCGTAAAATTTACAAAATATTTAAAATATACATATTTTACGCTTTTCTCGAAATTCTTCGCCACTCATGTCAAGTGGATTGTTTTAAATTTTGCGTTTTATATCGTCATTTAATGGCAATTTATCAGACGTCTGAGTGGACGAAAATTGCAAAAATCATGAGTTTAGCTATTTTGCAAATCAACAACCTTTTGACCTTTGGCAATTCGGAATGACTTTAGGTGACTTGCATTGTATTCAATATTTAAAACCGTAAAAGGTCCATTGTGTTTCAAATAACCAACATTTTGAAGTGAATAAAATTTATAACTCAGACCCACCATCTGTCACCATGAACCCTTATTTTTGTCACCTGTACATCTAACTAACAGTTGGTGTAGTAAATACAATCATAAAGTTTAGATCCCTCAATGTCTAATGTAAAAGTTTTTATCAAATTATGTCCTAGATATAAAGCGAATGAACCAGAGCTATGCATAATAATGAGCATATCATAATGAACAAATACAGCATGTTCAGTTAGCATTTATTGTACTTTTCACAATCTTTTCATACTTAAAAAAGGACATTAAGAGAATTCAATATCAAATTCAATTACCAGCATACATTGGTATTTTAAAGATGACACTTTTAAACATACAAAATTATTAATTTTCTCATTTTCCCTATTTTGGCACGTTTTACAAAGGTTAAGAGATCTTTTTCTCAATTCCCCCCATTCTTGACTTCCTGTCCAGTCCTTAAAACTCAAATTTACATTATTTTTTCAAATGGTTTTCCCATTCAATATTGTGCTCCCATTACTTACAATTGGTTCGAATCCCATCCAAAACCTACCCTGTTGTTTTCTTGAGCAAGAAACTTTATCCTGAGTTCAGGGGGACAAGGAATTGGACTGGAAAGTAATTAAACTAAGTAGTAAGAACTTGTTTCACAATTGAGCTAAATAAATCAGTATAAAAAAACACCTTTTTAAGTTTTTTTAATAAAATTTCAAGCATCATAAACAGAAATAATTACTATTTTATTAAAGACATTGACAGTACCTCATGTAACCTATACAATTGATAATGTATTTTGATGAAAACGATATAATTACTATTTTATTAAAGACATTGACAGTACCTCATGTAACCTATACAATTGATAATGTATTTTGATGAAAACGATATCTCGAACCAATTCAAATAAAAAGTTTTGATTTTTGTATACAAAACATAAATTATGTAGATATGTGTTAAGACATTATTTATCATTGATTTCAACTCTTTCTTTCTTTATTTGAACAAGTTTCTTTAGTATCTTTATGTTCTTTGTTAAGATATCGTTTTAAAAATCGAAAGTGAAAGACTTTCAGACGATAGTTGACAAATTTCTTTCAAGCATTGTTCGTGGATCGTGCTAAATTTTCTTTTATTCATGTAGTGTGAAAGTTCAACATTTGAAAATCTTGTCTTTAGCTACTATTTAACTTTAAAAACCACAAAAAATTGAATCTTTTGAAATTAACGATCGATTAATCTTGCCATCAGAACTTAGAGTCAAGATGTCTAACTTCAAGCAGACACATTTTCTTTACTTGTCTGATAGACAGTTCTGTCGTTATGTTTCTTTTCTTCGCGTGTCAAATTTTTGGTTACTTCTTGGTAAATAGTTCACAGAATCACATGGCATGGGTCACATGACAAGATGCTGCTTCACACAATTGTTACAATTTTATTTTTTTACCTTTTATCTTTATGTCTTCATCAGGTAAAGTTGATAACAATTATTGCTATAAAATAACATACTGCAAAATTACGTAATTTTTTACCATTTTTATGCTTTAAATGCTTAACGTATACAATCCCTTAATAATTTTCTAAAAGTGAAAAGATTTGAAATACTATGTACAAAGAAGTAAAAATATTTCAAGAAATTTTCAGCTGCCATAAAACCAATCTGATTAAAACCCGATCTAAAATTTTACTGCTCGCATACTCGCTAATTTAGATCTGGCCTTTTCCAAACGAAGGTCACGTTCAGGTGACCTTTTCTCATCATAATATTCATGACAAAATTGTTATGATACGTAACTTGTTTACATCGTCTACGTCATGCAATTTGAAATGAGCTGTCCAATCGCAGACTGTGAATAATACCGCTGTTAAATTTGCATGCAAACCTTGGTCTAAAAATAGAAATTATGAAATCAAAATGTGATTAATAGTATTTTCGTCTAGATGAAAGCTACGCATTGATTGGTCTACACAAAGTTCATCTCGAAGTGACTTTGCATTGACTAAGTAGAGATCCAGTACGACAACGCGAGTAGAACAGGATCTCTGTTTATGGAGATTGCCATAAAACAAAATTTTTAGTTAATTTGAAAAGAAAAGTCATTGTAACAAGACCATACTGCTATCAAAACCATAGATTTTGATATTCCTAACAGTAGGACTTGAATGCATGTAACATATTTGTTAAACAAAATTCCACTCTATTACTTTCATCTGAATGACTTAAACTGACTCATAATACTATCAGTGCATTGTCATAAAAGTAAAGTTCACTTTATTTTTATCTTAACATATTTAGGGGTCTCTGACCCTATTTTAATGTCAACATATTTTTTATGGAGTGTTAAATTTGTTCTTTTATCTTTTCTAAATGTCACCCTTGTTGTCAGGGATAATAACAGCCAAAATTGAGGCGTACGCCTTATTTGCACGTCATTAATTTCACAAAAAATAGTCCCGTATTTAGTTACTGTCAGAAATAGTGGGATTCTGAATCTATAAGCCAAAATCAAAATGTTAAATAATACATTTTCAAGTTTGGAATCATCAGGCAGATGCAATTGTGCAAGCTGATAGAGTAGAGAGCTTTAAATCTGCCCTCCAGAAACTCCACTATAAAGGCTCTATTCCTTACAGATTGTACCAGAAGTAGTCCACGGACGTATTACTACAGATACAGAAACATGTACATTATAATGTAGTACCGACACTGGTTACATGACTGGAATCAAACCATTTCATGTGAATAGAAACCTTATACTAGCATGGTGAATCAATTTTGTTGGTAACTTAATTACAACGTCCAGTGACGTTCCAACATTAAGTCCATGAATTACGACGGAAAAGTTAAACAAATAGAAAGACAGACGGACGGACACACTGCCATCACGCAATCTCCCTCCCCACCACTTTTCCCTCTTCCTCTCCCTCCCCACCCACCACAAAAAGCCAAACTGTCTCAGAAATTAGAAAAGGAATATTTCTTTATTTCCACACAAGATATTGGTTTAAGTTTTCAAGTTCATAGCACTAGATAATCAAAGTTTTTTCCTTAGCTGTTAATTTTAACTGATCTTTTCAATGTTGTATTGAAATTTGATACCAAAATGGTGAAAAATTATCTCCAAATGAAGAGTAAATGAAGAGTATAAATTGACTGTAAAACTCTCAAGTAATTTACTGGTTTAATTACATCTTTTGAGTAGCTGTCGGAACTACTTTTTTCAGGAGCAGACGGTAATAGAACCACTTTTTTAGATGTCCTCTGTCAGGAATAGTCAGAATTCTTGCACCAGATTTAAAATACAGTAAAGCCTGCTTTACACAGAACTTAGAACAAAATACAAGTGTTGGAAGATGCCTTTTAAAATAATTTGTCCTTTCAGTATACGGTTATTTCATATGTGATTTGGGAACAGTCAAACTGTTGGCCTGAGGTGGAAGAGATAGTGTTTTGACCTGTTTCCCAGGGTTTAAAGACATGGCTCATTATTACAACATTTCAAATTAGGTTGCTCCGTTGGACAGCCAGCTATGTATTTAACTAGAAGTAACAAGTTGCCATAACCCAGTTACATGTTTCCAGGGGCAATAGAACCACCTTTAATGTTGAGCCTCCATTTCAGGCTTTTTTTCAAGGAGTGTGGAGTTCCAGACACCAAACCATTTTGCAGTGTGTTTAAGTAATTTTGTAGCACAGTTTAACTGTATGAAAGTTATCATAGTATGAATATTTATGGGATACAAATTTTTAATCAGTTAAATATAGGGGACATTAGAGTCATCTGATTACAACTGATAAAATGATAAAATTTCAGTATCCTAAGTACTTTAAATTGAAATTTAGATTTTATGATAGTGAAGTACCCTTTATCAGACTATTGTCTAAAATGTCATTAGTTAGGGTATAGCGTATGTATATTAAAGATCTCCTATTAAGACCACCTTTGTCATTTCAAAATCTTTCGATTTCGAAGATTTTTAAGTCTAAAATGTTAATTTTCAGTTCACCGAGTTTCTTATGTTAAGTCAAAGTCATGAAAAAAAAAATTGTATTTACTAATTTATTTTAGCTCGATTGTGAAACAAGTTCTTACAACTGAGATTAATCCCTTTCGATTCCGCTTCCTGGTCCATCATTACTGAGTGAGTAGGATAAAGCTTCTAGCTAAAGTAAACGGGGTAGGTTTTGGTAGGAAATGTTGTGAAATATTCATCATTCATAAATTAGTTTAAAACAATTATATACAAGCCAACCAAACTTCTTCATTTAACAGACACCAATTTCCTCATTACTATTTACAATGAAGATAACAGTTTTCTTGATAACTATTTCAAACATTATAATCATTTTCTAACAATAACTTATTATTTTAAAACGGCTATGCATAATAATGCATTTTCCATATTCAATTTTTTGTAGCAATACTGTTTTCAAGTTTATCAGTAATAATTTACGAACAGATTTATTTTGAGGTGTTTATTACGAGAAAGATATCAAGAAATTTTCATTATTTTTATCTAAAAAAAACAGAAATTTTCATTTTTTTTGAAAAAACATTATTTTTTTCCACTTTTATGATAAATTAGCCAGCAGAGTAATAAACAGTGAGCTTTTAGTCATGGATATTTTTTGTATGTAAAGGTATTTAACTTGAAGATAAATATCAACGGAGATTTCTAACTGACTCCAACCATCTGTCATTAACACTCTCGACACCTGTATGCAAATTAGCTTGGCCCCGCCCCTTTTGTATATTTTATCAAAATTTTCTTGTTTGCATAGGTATTAGGGCACACCAGGAGTTTGTTAAGGAGTCGGTCTTTGTTTTGGGGTTTATTAAGATATTTCAAAGGCAAGGAAGTATGTAAATAGTTTAACCAGTATGTTTAACTTTCAGAGCAGATGTTTTAAGTAAAAAAAATCTTTTGATAGATCACACAAGAAAAAGTAATAATACATTCTGTGGGTTTAAATTATAACGAAAAGGGAGCAGTCATTTTATTAAGTTTTCAGGGACTAATCATTTTTTCTATTGTGAAATACAATAATTTATGACTATTTAATTTAGATCACCAAAGTAATGAAATGGTGTGTAGTTTTTCAATTATTACAAAAAGGGACCAGTTAGTTTTAAAAAAATGGGGACAAGTCATTTTTCTATTCAGATATTTAGTAATTTATGATTATTTAATTCTACTGGAACTACTTTTTTCAAAGTTCATACTCAACGAATGTAACCTAATACAGTAACTAATAGATTATATCATTATTATTAAATATATGATTTCAATATAATACCCCCCCCCTGAACTACTGTAATAAATGCTCAACAAGGGTAATTTATGAGTTATTTATAATGTTATAATTTAGTTCCAATAATAATAAAAAATATTAAAATCATAAAAAAACATAATTTTACCTAAAGTAGTGATTTTCAATATTTTTTGAGAGCAACATTTTAACAAATAAACAGGATCATTGCAATGGTCAAAATCCATGTATGACTTATTTCAAAGGTCAATGTTTCATGGATTTTTGCAAGCACATATTTGTTGTTTTTGCTTTACTGTACAATTTAGTAGCAGCAGTAGTACAGTTGTTAGATCTGGGGCTTAGAGATCAAGAGGTCCTGAAAATCATCAACTATTAACTTTAACTTTTACAATGCATTATGAGCCTATAACATTCAAACTGCATTGTTCACTTCAAACATGGAAGTAGATTAGCTTATTTACAGAGAATAATGAATAATACACAAAAAGCAGTACTTCAAGTCATTTTTTGGGAAGGGGAAGAGGGGGGGGGGCTTCGTTTTTAAACAAAAACATTCAATTACATATATTTACATTATATAGAAAAATCTCTTTGATATTGTTTAATATTTTGGTACAAAATGATTATAATTTATATAAACATAAACAATAACTGACTGAGGGTAGAGAGATTTTACATTTGGCATGGTTATATCAACTACATAATCACTTTATCTCCTACCCTCCCCCTCTCTCTATATATCTCCAGACTGACTACAGCCCACCCATTTAGTTTTAAAGCTAAAAATACCATATTGTTTTCCTTCTTTCTATTCACACTGCTTTTTTAACATTTTGTACCTGGTTATTGCAACTATCAGCTCACCCAACCAACTTTTAAGGAGAATTTCATATTACCAACATATGCATACCCTTTTACAAGAAGAATCAACAGGACCTGGTGATAACATTCACTTCGTAGCATGTGACCCTTGACCTATGTCATGTGATCAAAAAGGTAAAATAAAGTTGAAAAAATGTTAACAAAATCTTTCTAAAATGAAAAAAATACTTCATTTTTAAGGAGACAGCTTTTTATTTTTGAAAGATTTTTTAAAGCTGACAAAAGCAACTCCCTGACTGCATGCTAAGTGCAATGGTAATATTTGTTCAGTTTACTCAGTCCATTTTTAAAGTGAAGTTGCTTCTAATCTTAAATATCCCTGACT
This sequence comes from Mactra quadrangularis, assembly GCA_025267735.1. Lineage (NCBI taxonomy): Eukaryota > Metazoa > Mollusca > Bivalvia > Venerida > Mactridae > Mactra > Mactra quadrangularis. Next base: position 41,054,527 of record CM046311.1, on the reverse strand, counting down.
AACTTAACAGCTTAGAGAAGCTGACATTCTTAAGTGGCAATTTAATCTTAGAGCTTACAACTGTCATAGAAACTTCAAATTTAAACATACAACATACAAGATCTTACTTGGTGATGTCTGAGTTATGAATCTGCTTCTATCAATACATTATAATTTTGTCGAATAAATGGTTTCTTTATTTGGTTGGGTTTAACGCTGAAGTAACAACTTGTATAGGTCATATCATGGTCTTCAGTCAACCTACCCACCTTTCCTAGAAACACTATGTCTCTAGACTGTTAACCGGTTACTAGGAGCATAATTTCATCAGTGACTGAAAACTGCCCTACATAATTTAGAATCAGTAGTAGGAGGGAGAATGGCTGTAGAAATTATTTCATGACCAAACTCCACAAAAGTTTGCCCTGCCCTGGAATCCTTCTAAGGCCCCTTTATCAATATACTTGAATGCAGTACCAACTGAGCAAGCCAGAAGCCTTCAGTAATTTAGGTTGATAATTAGTCATATGTTTAATAAACAAGCTTATAGCAAAAAGTTGATAATAAATTAAAGTTATGAATGATACATCAACAGATAATTTATACATATATTGCAAGCAAAGCAATAACAAGCCTATTATTAATACTTATCTAAATTCACCTAATGTAAAACTGTTAGGCATTTTATCAGAAAACATTATGTAGACAATATATCATTGTTTATCAGCCATTAGGCTTTCATTCTTGTAATGCATCAGCATCAATTCTTATAAATATTCCATAGATTTTCAAGGAAATATAATTCAGGAACTACTTCAGTAAATCCAGGTGTTTCAGAATAAAAGACAGCTATTACCTGTAATGCAGTTAAAAAACTAGACCCTCCCCCATGCCCCACCCATTAAAAATATGTTTTTGCCTGAATAAATTTCAAAAACCTGCCCCCTCCCCTATCAAGTTTGTAGGCTTTTACTGCCATTTTATACTCAACACTGTATTTTCTTTACTAGTAAAAACTGAAAATCGTCAATATTGAACTTATAATAATAAATCTGATTTAAAATCAGTAAATATGACTTTTCCTCAATCAGGTTTTGAACCAACACCCGCAGGGAATCTAGAATTTTCCAGTTTTCCAGTCTAATAACACAAACCCTACTAACGATTCGATTCGCCAACAGGAAAACAAAACAATCATAGAAAAATTACAAAAAAACATATACATATAACTTGTGTTAATAATAGAACACAATATAAAAAACAAAGAAAACTATGCTGTCTCATTTACCAGCCAGGTAACTGCACTAGAATGATATAAATGATAAAAATACCAGGTAAATTGATATATTTTTCATCATAATGATAAAGTAGGTCTTTCAGTACTTTGATTAATGTCCTAATAACCAATTAAGGATTCTTAAGTACTCTCAATATCAATCTTTGTGATAGCATGCAATGTTAAAAATGAAATGGAAAAGATAAACCAAGATATTGTTCAATCTTATTCAACTGTCAGTGGCGCATACATTAACTCCGCTGATTTAAATATAATTTTATGGATTGCGAGTACAGAATATTCAAATCAATGGGGTTAATGTATGCACCACTGACAGTTGAATAAAATTGAACAATATCAAATATTTAAATATTTTGAATTTGTTTTCTATACCCTGTGAGTTTCTTATTTTCAAAATTTTCATTTACATTGTATTTCTTAGAATATTTCAATAACTTTATTAAAATGTGTATAAAAATTTATCACTAAATGACCTTGAAAAAAGAGTTTGACCTTGAGTGACCTTGACCTTGATAAGAAAATGACCTTCACAAAAATATTTCAACCTTGACCTTCTTAGGTGAAAATTGACTATAGTACATCAGATTAACAAATTGATTTTTCAAACATTATAGTAGAATTAGCAGACGCACGTAGAAAAAAACGAAAAAAAAACGTGTCAGATCATTTTACTATTTCTGGCACAAACTTCTCTAAATTAACTTCAACTTTGTGACTTGATCATGGTTTTCTCTTTATATCGAATCCTAAGATTAAGAGTAGGGTCTAATGCCAAAGTCGTAGTTTACAAATATTTTTTATACATCAAAAAAACTTGTTTAATTCATTCATTGATAGTGTTTTGCCAGCTAGGCAATTTCTTGGGATAACAAAATAGATAAACAGTGAAATTAGTTTTACACTCTTTTCAAAGTGAACAAATTCATGAGCTTTTGTAAAATTATCTAACATTCCCCTGGTTAACTCAACTTGAAGCAGGTCACACCACAACTCAAGCTATATCGAGTTTGATTCTTGGATGGCTTTAGTAAACTAATTAAGTACCAGCAAGTCTAGTTCAATTTGAAGGACATCAGAATACAAATCCAAGAATTGTGGATTTATGAGTAGGACCTACATCCCTTTGGTTGAGTTTTTAAAACTTAGAATTCCTCTGATCATGGTTGACCATGGTCGACCATGCATTGTATGTGGTTTTCTGACCATGATCAACCATGTTCTGTATCATGTTCCACCATAGTATTTGATGGTTGACCATGATTTACCATGGTGGGCCATCAAAAACCATAGTCACCATGGTCGACCATGATCATCATTTCCCCAGGGGAGAAAGCTTATAAAGAGTTAAAGACAAAAATAACAATACTTTTGATATGAATAGTATCAAATAAACTGACATACAACCAGTGGTAGGAACCAGAAAGATGAAAGTAGGTGTGTTTAGGATTTGATACAACTCTATATACAGTCCAGATAGTAATATTGAGTAACAAAGTCATTGAGATCCGACCCAACACAGTCACAGACAAGACACACTGAGATATAAAATTCTCAAAGCAGACTGACATCAGAAATCTGCCCCTGAACAGACAACAGTCTCAGACAAAACAAGACAAGAGATATCAAAGTTTTCTGGCAGACTCGAAGCCGAGTAAAAAAAGACGCTTAAATACATTACAAGGCTCATTACAGCTAATTACGTTAATTTCTTTATCGAACTGCCAAAACTAACCATTTCAAGTGTTCACAAAAGTTTAACCTATGTTACTAGAAGTGAACAAAGAACATACAGTTCACAGTTACCTGGAATACAAGAGTGTATGAGATCAGCATGCTTTTCTAGAATCAGGTTAACATCATTATCGAAAGTCTTTGAAAAAATATGTGAGAATATTGAAAGTTGGGCGGAGCTAGATGGGTGGCATAGAAGAGTTGATCCCTGCATTGACTGGTATCTAAAGTTTTAGAAAAATGTGAGATTTTTGAAACGCAGGGGCGGGGCTTGAGAGTTGGCATAGAGGGGTTGATCCCTGCAGTAACTGGTATCTTAAGTTTTTCGGAAAAAAAAGTGAGATTTTTTAAATGCAGGAGGACTCTTGAGGGGTGGCATAAGGGAGTTGGTCTTTGCAGTAACTATTTCTTAACATCAATATTCTGAATTTTTTAAAAATATGCAAGAATCTAGAGGGTGGGCAGAGTTTCAGGAGTGGCACTGGATGGTGGGTCCCAGCAGTAACTATAGGTAAATAAATTATCATGTTTAGAAGGTTTTTTTAATAAACCTAAAAGAAGCATGAGGAGAGGTGGAGAATAAAAAGCATCTGTTGACAGAGTTTGAGTTATAATAATTTAACCAAGATCAAGATTCATGTCTTTATCTACAAATCTACGAAAATCTGAGAGAACTTCGTGGGTGACTTAGTGGTGTGTCATCCCAATAGGCAAGATAAAATAGGAAAAATTCTTGGCCAGAATACCTACAATAAAGAACAATTGAATACTACACCCCTGTCTTAATAAACTAGAGAGAGTTACATTTACATGATTTTCAAAAACCACAAACAATTCTTCAAGACAGCTGTTATGATACCTATATTTAATAACAATGAGAAACATTATCATAGAGTTTACAGGGAATTATGGGAAACTACGAAACATAAGGGCGGGGCTTTGATATAAAGGTAAATAAAAGAAGTCCCTGCGGGCCCTTGATGATCTGATCAGACCAGCCACAACAAAGTATGGTAGAGTCATAAATCTAACATCAAAAATATGAGAACCAGTCTACAACTTCATAAAAACTATGAACCAGTCTAAGATTGGTGTTATTGTGTTTAACAATGAACTGCATGATCTTATTTATATTATGCAATGAGTTTTGCCTTCATCACTTTCAACAATAGCATATTTTGACAATTAGGAACTGACTAAAGCCCGTCTGGCTAGCTTAGTTGGTAGCACTCAAGTGAACTGATCGGGGAGGGGGGTCAGAAGTTAATATCACATTGATGCATTCATCTCAGCCATTGTTTCATAGAAACTAAATGTAAAACATAGCCCAGCAAGTCATGCAAACACCTTACATCTTACATAATTTACAATGAAACCTATAAAAACGTATTCAATGTCTTATAATACATTCAAACACTAAGCATACAGCCAAAAAATTCTATTTAACCCAAAGATGAAAGTAATACACTAACCATTCAAATGGAACCCAAAGAAATGTAAATAAAAATCAGAATTCATTTAAATCAACCCAAAGAAATAAATATCAATTCAAAACTCAATTCAATTAACCCAAAGGAATAAAAATTAAAATATATCAAATACATTAAATAAACCCAAAGTAGAATAAGTGAGTGAAAGTTCATCAAGAGAAGTCTTTTGAAAACTATTTGATGAAAATACCCGAGTAAATTAGTAAAATTGAATGTAAAATGTAAACAAAAATTATTATTTCAAAGAAAATTTTCATTTTTCTACAGGACCAATCAGTTCCATTGAATCAAATTAATATGCAAATAAAGATAACACAGTACAAAGCAACAGAATTTCAATACACTCAATTGAAGGAATAATTTATTCAAATTTGTTTCAAAATTTTTGAATATTGAAAAAAAATCATATACAAAAATTTTCACCTTTTTCACACCATGAAGCCCAAGTTATTAAACATTATTTATTCAGTAAATTATGATACAAAAAGCAAAGGATATTGACAAAAAATAGCAAATAATGGAATATAATACAAAAATTTGTCAATAAAGCTGGAATTCTAATGGACTCATTAATATGCGGAATATCTGTACACAAATGATATTGTGGACTTAATAATCAAATTATAAATAAATTTACTATCAAATGTTTGTATTTACATTTCAAATTTTAAAGAAAATAGCGAATACAATACTATAAGGAATGAATCAGAGGTTTAATTTTTATACTTTTGTCCCCAAAAATTTGTATTTGAAAGTTTTAATGTATAGGAAATTACTTGTCATGGAATACCTATCTTGTTATTTTAAATATACAAACTATATAGGGGTCAATATAAGTTTATGTTTATTGGACAGAGGTTTTTGGGAAATCACTGGATGTTTCAATCACCCAAAAAATGGAAAAGGCTAAAAGGGTGGACTGTGTGGAAGGAAGAAGGGGAGCAGAGATAAAGAATGGAAAAGGGAAAAAGTAGGGGAGAGAGGAGAGGAAAAAGGAAATATGTTTTTTGACAATAAATTCTTTTATATCAGCCACTAAACTTACTTTTCATACTAACACACAACCTTCTCTACGAAAAATTAAAAGTTTTTTTATGGTACTAATGGTTCAGGGTGAAACATGTCTAGATCCCTCTTTATTTACGAGAGTTTACAGGGAATTATGGGAACATCGTACATGAAGTTGGACTACTTTTGCCCTGACCCATAAAAAATATTTTATCATTATGTCTCAGTACTTTTTTTAAAGCATCACAATTTGTTTTATTTTTCAAACACTGATTTGAATTTATGTTATTGACCCAGAATGCAAAATCAAACCACCCAAAATTCAAAACTTATAGCTATGCTTCACTTCAATAAAGTCCTAAAAGCTACTTATTACCATTACACTTACAAACTTATAGCACTGAAGTATTGATGCATCAAAAATAATTCACAGGCTTAGCGTAAAACGGTTGTAACTCAAGACAAAAAGAGTTACGACCGTTTTGCGCTAAGCCAATAAAATATATCAACACTGGACTGATCTACAAATTTTTCATAATTTTAAATTATCTTACAAAGTAGACTGGTACATCCTGACCAAAATATCTCAATAAAAAATTTGATACGACCCAGTCTAATTGGATTATAGATTCACTAAATCATCTCTTTTCATTCACACAATATCCTAGACTAAATCAAATACTCCGTGCTCAACAACAATTGTAAATATTTGTTTAAAATTTATTTTTGAAAGTGTTTTAAAACATATTAGGACTTCTATGTAAATACATGACAAGTGAGAAGAGAATAAGCCTAATAGTGTGTTAATGTAATAAAAAATAAGAATTTCAAGTTTATAACTTTCCAGGGATTAGCCAGGGTCCCAAATTTAGGGAGAAGTGACTTCTCCCTCAAAACAATTTAGGGAGAAATGCAATGATGTAAGAGAGAAATGGGGAGGATGGACAGGCGGAAAAAGTTTGACGAAAACCACATGAAAGACAATACAGAATCTGAGTAGATTTTTTCAATGACCTTGACCCTAGCAAGAAACTAAGCAACCTTGACCTTGGCAATAGCTGACACGTGAACAATAACGACATTTAAAAAAAAAATCTTAAGAAAATATAAAAATCACACTAATTTTATAAAAATTGATATTCATAGAGAATTAAAAAAATAGGCATAATAATTGGACATTATTATCTCAATTTTTCTATCAATGCTTATTAATAAAATATCAAATGACCTTTCTTAAAGGAAAACTGATTATATTTGTAACCTTGTACTTTATTTCACACAAAATCAAATATAAATTACTGTCTTTATCAAGGGAGATAAATACAAATCTGAACAATTTTCCAAGGGAGATAATTCAACTACAAGTCAAATTGAAAACAGTAATAAATTTTCAACATAACTAAATTACACAAAAGGCAGACAACAAAAGAAATGATAAAATTGAGAATAATTGAGCAACAGTATATTAGACTTATGACAAAAAATTAAAAGACAAACTTCCAAAAAAAATTTTTTTTCAAAAAAGGGAGGTAATTGAAATTTTTCTATTCATGTGAAGTATACCCTCAAACAAAATATAGCCACTATAGTCACTAGCAAATATAATAATGAGCCATTATTTTTGACAAGGTGATTGCCTCCAAATTATATTTGTAGAGTACTGTAATTGATTCAAATTAGCCATTTTTCACAGTAAAAAATGTCAAGTTTTCTTTTCACGTCAACTGACACATCTATAGTGATTATACGATCAATTTAATGATAAATGTATGTCTCATTTTATGCATTTATTTATTGATGACATACACTAAGTCAAAAAATAATTTTCAAAGATAAAATAACGAAGAAAAAAACACAAACTTTTGAAAATGAAAAAAGACGTTTCTTCTTTTCTAAATAAAAGTAATTTTTGAAAAACCAATAGACCAAAACATGAGTAACTTAGAGATCTAAAGATGCAAAAAAATGTTTGCAAAATATAAATTCAATATATCCAGGGTGGTTAAATGGTTTAGCAACCAAGTACTGGAAAGCCTAGAGTTTGAATCTAAATTTTAGTTTTGATCATTAAATAGATTCCATGTAATGCTCACTATCTCACAGCTGGTTTTTGTCTGGGGTTATAAAATGTATAGGTCATATCACAGTGTTCAGTCAACTTTCTTAGCTCACCATTCTTAGAAGGGCTAAATCTCTGGATTAAACTGAAATCTCTTCATTTAATTATTATTAAAAATCATGGAGGATAAAGTATGCATTGCTAATGATAAATAAAATTGAACAATACATTAATTTATGTTCATTCTTTATTTTGTAATTTTGTATATATGTCATGTATTGTATGTCAATTTATATAATGTCATTGATTATAATGTACGTGTTCTTTGCTCTCTGATTTCGGAGGTAATAAAAGTATATATATACTAGGCATATACTTCCATCAGTGACTGATAACTGCCCGACAAGATATAGAATCAGTGGTAGTAGAAAGAATGGTCATAGAAATTATTTCATGACCAAACTACACAAAAGTATGCACTGCCTGGGAATCAAAGAAGAGTGTAAAGAAATAGATTATAAGAAAAGGCAGCAGATAATCCTTTATTATCAACTTTACTTGATTTGGCCTTTTTTTTTACCAGACGGAAATTAACCCAAAAAGAACAAAAGTACTTGTGCCCTGTGTCCTTCCTTCCTAGAATTGACAAAAATCATGGAACAATATGACAGCAATCAGTCCCAAGGCTGAGAGTATTAAAGAAAGCTGATTATTTTCCTATTTACCCACAGTACCATTAACACCAGAAAACTCATTTTCCTTGTTTAGGATCCATGATTATTTCTTCAATAAAGAACCCAGTGTATTATATGACTTGACATTTCAACTATTTTCCAAGTAAGAAATCATGAAATTACCTACTAGTAAATGTGATTATATAAAATATATTCAAGGTTACAAATTACAAAGAAAGAACTCATGAACTTCTCCGGTAACTATTCAAGGTTGCATTCACTAGGTGAAAGAAGAAATGAAATTTCCTGTAAAACTCACAGAACAAGAAATATCATGTGGAAACCACATTAAAGCCGGATTGTTCCGCAGATGGAGAAAATTTAGATCAAGTTTATGTTGTTACAAAAGAAACTTTAATGCAAAAATTACAAAGGGAAATAATCCATAATAAAGCCAGGTAGAGTTGTGGTTACTTTCTAATTCTGTTCATCACATGGTATGTTATCATTGTACGAAGTTTCATAAAGATCTGACAATAAATGGCTGAAATATATTGTGAATAAAAAACTTCAATGCAATTGTTAACGACACCCGAAGCCTGCCTGCCCGCCCATCCCCCTAACTGGATTTTGCTAAACTATAAGCCTAATTTTTTCATTGAAAAATCTGGCAAAAAATGCTTCACCTATTTACCTAGACATAAGGTCATAAGATTATCTTTGTAAGTGTTATTTTGGCAAAACTCAATAAAGGCTGCACAAAGTTACAAAGAAAAATTCTGGAGTATTTGTTTATAACAGAGAAGTACCAGATACATCATTTCATTGACTGCATGCTGTTTCACCTACTTTCTAAGTCATGAGGACACGTTATTGGTTTTTTGTTTGTTTGGTTAAACGCCATAGCAACACATTGTATAGGTCATGTAACAGCGGTCAGTCAACCTACTCACTCCTCCTGAAAAGACTAAATCTCTGAATTTAGCTGTTAACTATTAACTACTAAGCACATACTTTCATTAGTGACTGACAACTGCCCTACATGATTAAAAATCATTGGTAGGAGGGAGAATGGCCATAGAAATAATTTCATGAACAAGCTTCAAGCTTCCTCGAAAGTATGCCCCGCCTGGAATCAAACTCACGACCCCTTGATCAGTAGACTTGCGTGCTACCAAATGAGCTATCCAGGCGGATTATTAGTTTTTTCATTATATCAGTAATTATTTCAGAAATCAAGGGTTGCATCTCCAGACCTTCTTCCGAAAGAAAATAACAATGGCATAACTATATATCACCACATCAAGTAACATATCTGGCTGTAAATTTAGACTGTCCTATCAACTCAAATAAGGTTATTTTACAGAGGCCAGTACACCTAACCTAGCTTTCCTGGACCCTTGTCAATAACCAGTACCGGAACTCATCGTCCCTTCAACAAGACTAGCAACTTTTCCATATACCTTATTAATTGAGGAAAATTGACATTATGGTTTATGATAAGTTTTCATAGATGGGTATAACAGCTCTGGGTGGGATTCGAACCTGTACCCCCCTTGGGACACCAGATTCCAATCCCGACTTGCTACCAACAGGGCTATAAACATCTTTCTACATTCTTGACACGTGCCTCTTAAATTCTGCAATAGAAGTTCTATTTCTGAATGTCATTTAATATAAGAAAGTATATTTGACAATATTTTCCTATGGGAAAATCTTAGCCTTTACTGATCCATAAATTCCACATCGGGGCGTATATTATACAGGTATAAGCACTTCTACCCGCTTTTAAGATGTATGAGTAACCGATTTCAAGATTTTTTTGCGAAAGTGGTTCGAATTACTCTGCATTATCAGTTGATTATTTCTATTTTATTGCAATTGAAACTGCATCTGTTATGTTCCGTACCCACACCTACGTGAAAGGTATATATAATACCCCCTGCCTCATTGTTGCTTATATTTAATCAGAAGATTAGTCATACGTCATAGAGCGATAATTAATAGACTACTTGCAGCACGCATTTGGATGCCTATCAGCAATGTTGCACATTTTTGTGCATTGTTTACAATGACTCATTGCCGTTAGAATGTACATTATTACATTATTTATCAAAACTATACTGTTGAAGATTTTCTCTTTTTTTCATGTGAAAATATTAAGATAACTCTTAAAAGTTTGCATTGGTTTTTGCTCATCCAGCAGAATTGCTATAAGAGTTCGGGAAATTTATTTTTTTGCAAGTCTGTTGGAATGTTATATATTTCAATCAAACTTTTTGTGAACACTTTAGTGACTCACCTGTGAAGAGTAACCATCCATAGGCAGAGCTAGGAATATTAAGGAGGGGTTTTGAAACCCTTTTTAAAGATAATTCAGTTTTCCACCCAAATTTTGGACAACATTTTTTAAGAGTCAGAAAATACCAAATTTGAAAGCACTTTAAGCCATTTTATACAATTCTTAGGAGTCAAAACAAAATTTGAAAATTTTAGTGGGAAATGGAACAACCCCACCTTGACCCACCATTGGTTCAATTTTAGTTTTTATATCATACTTAACGCACAGACATTTATTGCATTTTTGCATCAACTAAGGAATTTTGCATTAGTTTCAACATTGGCTATGTAAATAGGTTTTTGATAACTTAATGACTAAATCACAGAAATTTTTGTCACAGTTGGTACTGCAGATTATTTTTGCATGAGGATAAAAAGAATTACAGCAAAAAACCAAACCACAAGTTATTCACCAATTTCAGGAGTATGGTATTTGCATTCAATTATTTTGATTGGCCACTTTTAAACATGTTCAGAAGATTGTAAAATCTGATTAGTGCATTTTCTGAGCATTTTCTAAAAATTGACCAATCAAATTGCAGCATTTAAAAGTTATAGTACATTCTCAAAGAATTGACCAATCAAATTTGTAACATTATTTGGTACACAGCCAATCAAAAAGCAGCATTTCCAGAGTATTGTCCAATCAAAATGGTGCAAAATTTTTAAAACAATCAAATGTTTCAAAGCCTTATTTGAATACATCTTTTTTCCAAATAGATATGAAATAAGGTGATGCAACAAAAATCGTAAAAATGATTCAAAACTATGATTCATAAACTAACTGACAGCAACGAATACAACACTCATCATGTACATGTACGTCTTAATTGTTTAATAGTAGATTCAATTAAGTACTTCTGTACATGAATCATTTAAAGACTTAGCTTTTCCCTGATGACCTTACAGACAATAGTAATTAGGAAACCATTAACACTTTGTCATAAAATATTTAACTGATTGGCTCATTATAGGTAAAAATGGTTCCCGGTTCAAAATATCTTTAACAGTCATTTGCTAATTGCTGTATTATGATGGTACCCCCCACTTAAGTTAAAATAATCTATGGCTTATCATAAATTTAGTATGGTTCTGGTTCAATATACCATAAACAGACATTTGCTAATTGTTTTATTAGGATGGTACCCCAACTAGTAAGTAAAGATGGTCATTAGTTCATTATAGATTAGCATGGTTCCTGGATCAATAAACCTTACAACAGTCATAAGCTAATTATCATATTAGGATGGTTCCTCACTAATATTAAGAACTGTCCATGGCTTATTATAGGTTTAGCAGTGTCCCTTGTGTAATAAGCATTACAATTCTATGCACATAAACTTGTTAGAATGGCAGCCGGCTCAATATGGATCAAAGTGGTCCCAAGCCCAGATTATGGTTCCTGCATTCGTAGCAATCTCACATAACCACACATGACTATACATTGTTGGTCAGTCAGTTCTACCAAGAGGAGGGAGGGAGGCAGTTTAAGTCATACAAAATCCCCCTGTAATATTGTTAGGTTTCATTATTTTTGTTGTGTCTTATTTATAAGGAACGTTTAGAAATTTAAAAACATGTCTCTCTTAGCCTTTTGGCTGTGTAAAAGGTTTGTTTTTACTGTTGCTGTTGCTGATATGTTACTAGACTCCTTTTTGGAACGATGTTTAACATCGTTCCAATGGTAACAAGAAAGTATAAGATTACTCTTTTCACGCTTCAACAATTTTCAACATAGACAAAGAGGCGTAGTTCAAGCGTGAAACTCATTAACATCTAATTTAAATGTAATACAACGCTGGCTTGTGTTGTCATTCTTGAAACTCTTCAGGAAAAGGGAGGTTACTCTCAGGACATACAAGTTTTGCAATCGAGACGGAACAACTCAACCCGTAGACAACTCAACCCGTGACAACTGCAATGATTACTTGTAGGAGTAAAAAGGGCCTACGATGTTTTTGACTATGCCTGTTATATGCGTAGCATAATAACATCATTCGATAGTAATAAACAAAATTAAATGATCGTATTATATTATGATACTTATGTCAATACATTAAGGACGATTTTGGTAGTTTTTGTGCGCACCGTTCTGTGCATATCTAAAACAACGTTACAAATAAGGCAGTGGCTAGAGTTACGGTACCGTAACTCTAGACCCAGTTTCAAGAGTTACGGAAGTTCCGTAACTGTAGACAACCCTGCCTAGGTTGACTAGAGTTACGGAAGTCAAATAACATGCGTATGTTTTAACTTTTAAACATCGAAAAACTTGTTTAAATTCATTATTACTCGAAATAAACAAATATTTACCGACGTGACTTATCTAATTGTTATTACACCTGCCATTTTGGATATGACTAAAACACTTACCAGATGTTTAATATACGGCGATATGACGTTGTCGTCTTCAAAGTGTCACATTAAAAGTTTACTTGAGCGATTTTAAGTTAAAGAGTTTGATTATAATTTGGAATGAATATGTATAATTTTGTACGGAATTTTAAGCAAATATTTATAGGAAATAGACGATTCTTTGAGTAATTTTAATTGTGAATAAACTGCAAGTGCAAAACGTTAATTTGACTTAAATTTCGTGAACAAAAATGGGAATGTAGCTTGATGCAAAAGAGCTTAGTACTTGGGGGGAAACCTTAAATGAATTGTTAGAAAGTCAATGTTTTTGTGAAAAAAAATCAGCTTGTCATTCCACACCAAATCTTAAAAGTTTTAACGAAAATATTAACGATCTCGTTAAAAATACCCATTGATAACCAAAAATGAGAAGTTGTCAGCTCCTTGTGGTTAAAGAAAATAGTCCAAAATAATCTTTGGTTTGGTGAGATGACTGAAATACATGACCCTAAAATGTGTTGATGAAAATTAAATCTTTGACTGGTTTATTTTGTTTGATATAGTAAGATAAACCTTGCCATGAGCAAACCACCTGAGAAGTCTAGTGCTATCCTTTTGTTAAATTCTGTTAATTGATACTTAATACATTATTTCATAGATAATATACATAATTATATATTCTTTAATCAAAAAATAAGTTCAGGAAATCGTTCCTCCAGCACTCCAGTGCTTTGATTTAAAACTTGCAAAACAAGATGAAATTTTGATTCAAAAATGAAAATTTTGGTGACCAAGCCCCTTTATTCCGGAGAATGTTTTTGCCCCCTCCCCCTATTGCTAGAAAATGTTCCAAAAAGCCGCCTCTGCCATGATACAGTACTCAGGGTGAATAAATAGTTACACAGTACACAGGGGGGAAAACAATTTACTATTTCTTAATGATTAAATAATGTACATTGTAATTATCACTTTTCTATTAAGATATATTGATACAGTATAAAAATGTTAGAAAATATACAATTAAGACTTGGTATTTATCCCAACTATTATCTTGATAATTGATGAAGGAAGTAATTAGTTTTATCTAATAAGGACTAATACAGTCTATATTTATGTCTTTGTTTTAACAACATACCATATGTGCTGAAGTTTCTGTTAGTTCAAAATTTGCATTTCTCAGAAATAATGTATTGTTTTTTCCCTATGTTTTGGGGCACAAAATGTTTGGGACTTCAGCAAAGTTCTGAATATCTAAGATTATTTTCTGGTATTTTCAAAGAAGAAATGTTTTGCAGCTCAACTGATGACCACAAAAATAAATTCTCACATCAATTTCTGCTTGTATGGTAGAGTTAATATTAATGTAATTTTGTCTCATAATATGTACTTGGTTTCCTGTCTAGTCCCACTTCCTTGATATCTCCAAATATCTAACAATTTTCATGAAATCAGTGTGACTCTGCAAACATCCACTCAAAGTCTCCAGACTCAATGGAAAAACAACTCCTTTTATTGAGATTTTTAACTGAATTTCTGAATATATATCAAATGACTATCTAGCCCATTTATAAAAGAATGCCTTGCATCCAGTTGTGGTTGTTAAGATACATAGCTCAGACATTGCATTAAATTCACCAGCATCAACCAATTTATTAAGCTATGTAGAAAAGGGGTAAAAATAACCAACTAGCCCAGCTTTATGTACAGTGAAAACTGGAACTTGTCCAGACAGAACAAAAAAATGAGTTTTCAGAAGACCCAATTTTCAAAGTTTTTACTGTATTAACAATTTTTCAAGAACCAGAATCCTGTCCCAGGTTTTGAGTCATAGGGTTAAGGCTGTAACTGTAAGTTTATAAAGGTCTGTTAGCAGCAAAGGGCTATCACTTTCTTCTAGTATTGCTGCAACAGCCATCTTGAATCACACTTATCTGATGGTAAAATTGTAGTAAATCACAAATCAAACCAATAAATTAACCCCTGTCTTATGATGACATACAATGTGACAAAACTTTCTAAATTTTATCATTTTGATTTATTTCATTATTACTTGGGTTATTTATTGGTCAAAATTCATGAGTGGATCCAGTGATAGAGGGGCAGGGGTTTCCCGCCACAACCTTACTGAACTATCTATAATGCCAGGTAAAAAGTAATAAGTACTATTTCAATGAATGGTATTTAAGTACAGAAGCCATATTACAACAGGGACAGGGGATGGGGTCTGCCCCCTAGCCATGAAAAATTTGACAATACCTGATGCAAAATATCTTAAATTGGATTTTTCCATAACAGAACCCTTTTCAAAAAATATCTACATGAAATCCCTCCAACACCCAGGAAATATGTAATTACATGTAGTTCCACCCCTTGATCTGAATGGTTTTGTAATTAGCTCCACCCCTTGCTCTGAGTGGTTGTCATTTAGACAAAATCCTCAACTTTAGAGTGATTAGTTTATCTATGTTTAACATTTGTATGTCAACAATGCAAGTACCCCAAATCTAATAATTTTATTAGGGGCTGATAACAGCATTGTTGGGTGAAGCCAACACAAGCCATAAACTGTCAACAAATTTTATGACACCCCCAAAATCTTTACAATTCTTTACTCTCAGTTTAAAATAAACATAAATTTAGATTTTATCATGCTGGTAGTAAAAGGTCATATTTTTGGCAGGCAGAGAATAGAATAGGGGCCATAATGGCTACTCATGGGGCCAGTTAAATTGCTCCCTAATGGTACTTAAGGGTTCATTTTATTGAATGGATATTGTCTGTCTATAGCTATTATGAGTATTGTATTTATATAAATGTAGCAATAAAATAAGAGAAAATCTTTGTCAGACATTTCCTGCTGTTAACTCAGATAATAATAGGTACTTGGGACCTTATAATTTATAAATGTCAGTTTGTCTATATATTATTAAACCGTCTAAAAATTAGGTCCTGATGCACTGTGGCAGTAATTTTTGCTGAGTGTACTGTTTACTGAAATTTGTTGATGTTCTAAGATGCACGTAAGTTTTAGATAAAATGTAATAAATGGGGATTAATGCTGCATTTGCTTCATTTTTTTCAGCATATCTTCAGACGTTTGCCTTAAAAGTCCCATTATCAAAAGTTACCTCTTTTTTGGACTGCAAAGAAAATAGACATTTATCTATTTCAAACACCTCTAATGAACAGGCTTTTTAAATAAATGCAAATCTTGCTTAAGTATGTTTTATCAACTACATTGAACATCAGCACATAAATGAACATACATAGTGTGTTCTTATAAAAGTACTCCACTTTTTTAAGAAATGGACACTTTATTCAGGTAATTGATAAGTCTTTTTCAAACTTTAATTTAGAAAGCAGAATGGTTTGTACAGTTTATTGTGTCTATGTGATATTTTGATAACTTCTTGGTTGTAAAAGAGTTTTAAAGTCTACCATCAATGAATTGCAACATAAAGTGCCTTTTATCTTATATTTAAGAACAAAGCAGAAGAAAACAAACCAGAACCAGTGGCTTAAAACTGATCTATACTGGATACAGATATAGATATAAGTAATAGTACAAGCCTATAAATATATCAAGATTGCATTGCTTGTTTAAGTCAAGTTTAAGAAGCAATCAATTAAAACTCTATTCCCAGTCTCAGGTAAAAAAGAACTTTGTTTCAACCTGAGACCTAGGGATCTGTAATTGGGTGCCCTACCGCTCGACCACTATCCTACTAAATGACAGATAATCAGACAAACACACAGAGTGGCAGACAAACAGACAGTCAGATGGACAGACAGCATCGAGAGACTGTAATAGGGTGTTCTGCCACTCGACCACTATACTACTAAATGACAGATAATCAGACAAACACACAAACAGAGTGGCAGACAAACAGACAGTCAGATGGACAGACAGCATCGAGAGACTGTAATTGGGTGTCCTGCCACTCGACCACTTTTCCTACTAAATGACAGATTATCAGACAAATATACAAACAGAGTGGCAGACAAACACACAGACAGACAGACATCATCGAGAGATTGACAAACTAACAAACAATATTGTATTCCCTATCTGGGGTCAATGAGAAATGGTATTATAAGCAAAATTGTATCCCTATTCTCAGGTGAATGTGAACATTCTATAGACTATACATTAATCATCATCATCATCATCATCATCTGGTTTATTTTAAACAGGCCGTTGATTATTCCTTTGGTAAGGGTGAGGCCTGTGTGTCTGGTCTGGAACGAAGTCTTCCTCTCCATAATTGGCAATCTTCAGGGTTGGTTCCATCCATTTTCAGCGCCAGCAGGTCACGCTTAACCAGGTATTCCCAGGTTAACTTTTGTCTGCCTTGGCCCCGGTGTGCAGTGACGTTCAAATATCTGACTTGGGAGATCCAGCTTGTGCTACGTTCTACATGGCCAAACCATCTCAGCCTGTTTGTTTGGAGAACATCAGCAATGTCTCTGATTTTAAGCCAAGACGGGAGATCCTCCAAGGGGACATCATCCTCTAGTTTGACACAGCAGGTCCATCTTATCATGGCTCGGTCATTTCGCTGCAGTCTTTTAAAGATGTTCGCAGAAGCAGCCCAAGTCTCTGACCCGTGTAGCATGACGCTTCTCACACAGGTGGAGTACACACGACCTCTGGTAGTGATTGGCAGATGCTTGTTGGTGAGTATGGAGACATTGTAATTGTATTCTCTTTTTTCTTAGGTCAATGTGAATAAGCTACACATTAAACTTTAAATTAGTTAAATCATTACCTACAAGGTATAACAGTTAAAGTTTGCTATACTTTACATGATACATAAAGGATCCTGCAGTTAATTTGATATTATCTAGTTAATTATCAGATATAAACACGGGAGTACCTACCAGGATGTACCGCCTCTAACCGTGTGCCAGACATGTTGGCCTCATAGTGTAACAGTCAGCTGTTACCGCTGTAACTGTTTATTTTATCATCTCAGTTGCTACTAACTATGTTCTAGACTGAATGGCATCCTTTTATACAAGTAACTGTAAGGGTTGTTTTACATTGTCCAAGACCCACCAACCATTCATTGTCATTAATTCACTAATAGAGTGAAAATATCATTGACCAGTCCCATTGGGTTTCTAGACTGTTGGTTTATGGTTGAATACCTTAATTGATCATTAAAATTAAAAAGTGTGAACTATTTTGTATTTCTCCTTTTCCTTTGTTAGGCTTTTATTGTAAGAGATTTTATTTTAATTTTAATGTTATGAAAATAAGCAGCACTTGTGTTAATTGAGGTGACCAGCTAACATAGAAAACTTCTTTTCTGGTTTGTCAGCCTCTCAATGCTGTCTGTCTGCCTGCCTGCCTGTCTGTCTGTCTGCCTGCCTGCCTGCCTGCCTGCCTGCCTGCCTGCCTGTGTGTTTTTCTGATTATCTGTCCTTTCATAGGAAAAGTGGTCGAGCGGTAGGAGTGTGAATTATTTTGTATTCCTTCTATGTCTTTGTGAAGCTGTTATTGCTATAGATTTATTTTTATTTTAATGTTGCGCAACTTAAAAACACTTTTGCCAAGTTTTTGGGCACTCATTATAGATCACAGGGTCTTCGGTTTGAACCCCATCATGGGTACAGCTCAATTTTCTCAAACAAATAAATTTAACTCAGATTGCATCACTCCCTCCATTCAGGAGTAAATGGAAAGTGTGAGGATCACCAGCTTAAAGCTGATTTTCATGAGCAGGGTTTTATCAACAAAACAGCAGAACATAAATAATAGAAGCAAGCTTTAAACAGCAAGTTCTGCCATTCGAACCATCAAAATTGATAGACAGAATAACAAGATAATCTTATTACAGGGACATATTTTCTTCTTCTTAGATGAAGCATTAAAGGTACTCATTCATAGATTTCAACTTAAGTATCAACTTTTTCTAAATTTATCAAAATTGTATGGAAACATTTTTGGAAGCATGAAAACAAAGTTTTATTAATAGCAATTTTAGTGCAAATTGAAATACAACTACAAATGATGGTGTTTCATATGGTAAAAGCTACCCCCTATGTAACAGAATAGACAATTTTAGTGCATTTTTTGTGACTTTTATTGTATATTTCTTGCAACATATATTGTATAGGTCAGATTGTCTTAAAATAATGAGATATTTTCCCCACACAATTACAGACACTGAATGGTTTTTTTACAATTATAGAAAAAATAAACCAAATCTGTGAACTACAGTACATGTAAGAAAATATTGAATGATTATACAATAACAAAGGTAATATAGCCGAACTTCACTGCACTAGTACTACCTTTTTCATCCAGCTTATTCAATTCAAGCGAAACAATAAAGTTAAAACCATAAACTAAATTAATAATACAAAAAACTAATATTTAAACTTTTATTATGATAAGGGGGCTTATAATAATATCATAAAAAAATAGGCATTTATGACATGAAATGCGTAACATTCAATAGAAAATGCGCAATTATCAAAATAATAATGCGCAGTAATTACCAATTCTGATCAGGATTAAGACGCAGTACCTTACATAAGGAATTATAGGTATACGTACATTTGCCACTTTTCCTACCTCAATATTTTTTCTGGGTCAAAATAGCGGACCATAATTTTGTGCATCAATTATGTCATGGAAACAATTCATGAGTAAACAACATGTGACAAAAAAACAGTCAAATACCAACTCGTCAAACCCTACATCAAGAAGTAATAGAGCAAACATCTCTTTTCTACGACTCTTTGTAAACATCCTCATAAAACTGAGCGATTTAACAAGATTAGGATATTCGTAGATTCGCAAAACCAGGGTTTAATATCTTATCATGAGCATCATAATAATCAACAACACTAGAACAAAAATTAAAGAAGACAGCGTGAAAAGAAAGTAGTTCCGGCAATATTTCATCATCACTCTAAATTATTCCACATGTAGAATGTACGCAAGAAATTTTTCATGAATACGTAGTAGTTTACGTTGATTGTTAGATCGTGATTGCAACATGGTATATCGTAATAATCAACACAGTTAGTTAACAGCCTTAAACCATGACTTTATGGCTTCCATACAATGAGAGCCGAGTGCCAAGAAGAGAAGATGAAAAGACGGAAAAAACAGAAGTACAGCCGCAACACTTGACTTCTTGTTATCAGATAATCTAGGGTCTCTTGACTTCTGATGTCATGGCAACATGCCTGGGATATAGGATTTCCTTTATTCCTGATAATAATCACAGAAAAGAGTTCCATATGCTTAAAGACTCATAAAAATCTACATATTACACATATAGCACATTTGGACGACTTCCGATGCCTATCCCTTATGTTTTATATTCCAAAAATTGATAAAAAACCTTTGTTCCTTAATATTCAACTTCCTTTGTATGCCAAGGTCAATCTTTATTGAGTGTTGAGACAAATTTCAAGAATACTAAATTGCAGCACATAAAATCTGAAACAAATCTACCTGAGTCTGTGGACCCTATGTCCTTGTTGAGGCTTAATTCTTTATATTATAGTAAAGAAGCAATTTTAAATCAAATTTTAAGCTAACTATATTTTAACAAAAAGTCTACACTTCGTAGTCTTTCGTCAGTCTATTTATTTATTTATTTATTTATTTGAGTTAACGCCGTATCAACACAATTTAGGTCATTTCACGGCGTCCAGCGCACCTAACCTAGCTTTCCTGGACCATTGTCTATAACCAGTACTCACCTACCCTTCCACAAGGCCGGAAACTTCTCCATATTGTCTAATCAATGGAGGAAAATCGACATTATTGTCAAATTTTCATGGAAGGGTATAACCTCCCCGGGTGGGATTCAAACCCGCACCCCCTCGGGCACGAGTATCCAAATCCTGACGCGCTACCAACTGCGCTATCGACCCAGGTTCTTTCGTCAGTCTTCAAGCACAACAATGATATTGCAATCATAGAGTTGCAAGCTGGAAATGATGGCTATTAGAAGTCAGAATTGCAGGCATCAATTTCAGGATTCTGTTGGTACTCAATGAGACATGAAATTGACCACATTCCAACAAACATAGTAATGTCTATTCAAGACAAAATTATCATATTTTGTGACTTCAGCTTGTGATTTATGCTTTGGAATATAACTTAACCACATTTTGAAATACCAGTGATGATGTCTGCAGGTTAAATCCTTCATTAAAAATTTCGTTTAATATCATCAACTTAAAACACTAGGGCCTTGTAAAAATTAATTTTGGGCTAGCGAAAATTATTTGTTTTCTACAGTTGGGCTTGTTAATAATTTTACCCCTTGCAATTCAGCATAATAAATCAGGCTAGGGCTTGATAGAATTTATGGCCACGACTAAGCAACCCATTTAGCATAATGCCAGTATTCTCCCCCCCAACCCTGACCCCCACCCACCCACGCAAAATGTTGTTCATACTATGAGGCAGGGAGCAGAGGGGGCTGGAATTACAAAAACTTTCTAACACAAGTTTTCTATCAGAAGTAAACAACATTTTAAACCTCATCTTCAAGTACAGCAGACGCAGCAGCAGACGTAAAGTAGAGAGTACACAATACAGTCAACAACACACTCTGAGGTAGAGGACAAAGGTGTTCCACACATGTTAATCATTATCTCATCCATAAAACATATCTTCAACAAAGACTCAAGTTTCATATTCATAACAACAGCAACAAAACTTACAAAAAATATCAAGAATCATATGTATTATCTTACTCACGGATCTATTTTTTTCTTGACATGGATCTATTTTTTATGGCGTATTAATACATTATACATCATATCACTGAAATTGTTTGTTTGAAAGATTTCCGATACACAGTAATAAATTTATAATTTACACCAAGCTATAAAAATTATCATTTGGATCAACATGGTTAAAAAAAAAAGATCATAAAAATTATAAAATCATGAAAAAATTGCAGAGTTTTCTAGAAGGATCTCCTACAGGCGCTTTGACCTGAATTATCATCATGCTGCGGTAAGGTAAAAGTTTATACGCAGTTTTTCTTTGTTTTTACCTTTTTACGCAGAAAGTAATACCCCATCTAAGTTCACACCTTTATGAAAATCATTACATCAAGGTAAAATACCATGGGAAAAGTTTCAATTTCTGCTCAGAAATTATTACAGTCTATTTTCTACCAGTACCAAGAAACATGTATGTACCAAGTATACACCTTTGAGAAAAACATATTTATCACTTTGGTACTATAAAACATCTACAGTTTGAGTGATATTATTTTTTCAAGCTTTTTTCTTCCACTCCAAAATCAAACAAGATTTCATTGACCAGAGCTCGACATTGATTCTTAAAAAGGTTGCCTGGCCGGACAACCAAGTGGATACTAGCAGTAACGAGATGCTTGAACCTAAATATAGGTTGTCAGGGACATAGCATGATCTCTAATGTCAAGCTCTTTAGACAAGTAGTATTATTGCATGCAACATTATAGACCTATATCTAATTTATTAAGAATGACCTTGAAAATGACCTTGACCCTTGATGCTAAAGGTCAGAATCTTGCAAGGGTCAATTTGTTTATTGATGGAGAACAACTTGTGCTACTTTCAAAGCAATTGTAAAAAAAGTCCCTCTAGAAATCAGTGTTATTTTCAAATTTAAGGGAAAGGTGGTTAGGCCCATTTTCAGAGAAACATAGAGACAAAAACTTCTTTATGATGTTTTATGAATGCAAAAAAAGCATTCAACAGTACAAAATTTCAAAAATAGAGGAAATTTGCTATGTACAGAAAAGAGGAAAAGTATATACTTATTTGAGAAGGGAATGATACTGAATCTGGGTCCAAAAAGGACATAAAAAACATAGAAAATAATGGAGTCTAATGATTGAGACACAAATGGAATGGTCACAAACAAGGGACAGGCTTTGCTACTCCTGTTTGCCACAATCAGGGACATATAAGCTTTTTCTTCCAATCCAAAATCTGATCGCATCCAATATGTAGAGACAGCTTTTCCTAAATATAGCAAGATGGCAAAAACTGGACATATCAAATGCTGCAATCTAAAATAAAAAATTTCATATCAGTCTGAAAGTGGGCGGAGGTAATTGCAATAATAATGCCACGCTTCGAACAAAGGCTCAGAAAACCTAAGTACAAAATAACACCACAATTATGAATAATATGCACAATAAAATCTATTTAAAATCATATGAAAATTCTTGGCATTCTGTAACAAGTTAGATAAAACAATAATAAATGTAATTTTCACATCATTATTCATTTGGCAAGGAGATAATTTTGAAATTGTAGCTCTTTACCTACATCCATTAAAATCAATTTCAGATTCTGAATGTTTTGCTAGAGGGGGTAAAATTATAAGTAAAAGTTTTGTTCGTTTTCATATTACATTTCTTTTCAACAGAAAGAAGTCATATAAGGTAGTTAGTTCCCCTAACAGTCCTTCAAATTTACCAGTATCAGGGACCGATCCACAATTTTTTCTAGGGTGAGTTTTCCTGGGGGGGGGGGTCCAAACTTTCGAACCACAACCACATTATACACATTTCACATAATAATGCCACATATTAATAATAAAATCTACATAACCATTAAATCTATGTTAAGCACTGAAAAACAATGCTTCATACTACTTAAAAATGACTTACAGTCAAGAATAAACTAATGGACAAGTACATTTTGGAAATCCTAAGGGGGGTCCTGACCCCCCCCCCCCCCTGACCCCCCTGCAGGATCCACCTATGAGCATTCTCTAGACATTGCTAGTCTCCCAAAGCAACAACATGTACCTTCTTTCCTCATTAGTTATCTAGAGTTTTTGGTTCCTAGCATCTAAAAGCAACTGCCTGCTTTCTCAAATACAAAGCCAGGATTGGAGCCGGGCTCAAACTCTCAACTCTAACAATGAGAGGTTGCATTGATTTGAAGACATTGACTACTTTGCAACAAAGGCATTTTATTCTGAGTAAAAAGTTTTTTAAAGAGCCTCTTGCCCCATCTGAAACCACTCTTGTAAGTCTATATAAAATTTTTACCAATGTAAACAATTTCAGCAGTTTTAAAAATAGATAATCAGACATGGCTTATCAAGGTGTTGATAAATAGGTTATATTTCTAGAAGAAATTTATTTCCACATTTTAACACCTTAGTCCATATAAAAATGCTTCATTTTGTGCCAATTCCATGTGAGTCTTGAATATAGGATATTCATCCAACTTGGCAATTATTAGAAAAATAATTTCATAAAAAGAACAAACCATTGTGTAGTATGGCTAATCATATACACATACAACAGTTTATTTATTTCATGATCTAAGATCATTGTCAAAAGGAAACTGTTCATGTAACAAAAAATCTCTCCCTTTATGTGAAAAATGTCAAATAAATAACTAACATAAAAAATAAACCTCTCTGTATAATCATACTTAATAGAATTACCTCCCTTAGTAGTAATAAATGTACAATTACCACCCTTTAAGTTTATTAAAGTAAAATTACCTCCCTTTTATGATCAAGATGTGAAATTATCTCCCTTGATGCTAATAAATGCAGAATAGTCACCCTTTTTGCTCATAAATATAAAAGTCACCACCCTTTCAATTCAATAAGAATAAAAATACATCAGTATCAATAAGTTATCTCCCCTGATCATCAATCTATTTTTAAAACCAATTTATTTTTAGAACTAATCTATTTTTAGAACCAAAAATGTCACATTACCTGCAAAAAGCATCCCCACTTGTTGGTGTCTCACAAACAGCATTGTTTAAACATGGGTTAGGGTCACATGATGAAAAACCTGAAAATATAAATAAAAAGTACACACTATTTTGTGTTAATGTAATTTGTAAGGGTTTTACTAATGACATTTCCAGGCAATAAAAATATTGGGTATTTTCACCCACATAACCTGGTACAAACAAACATTTTGCAAATAATTCATTAAAATCATGAGTAACAAAGTCAGTTATATTGTTCTCTGTGCACAAACTTTTCATTGTAATGAAATGCTAATTTACTATCATGATTGTATGTACCACAGGTAAGAGCCCATAAATTTGACTTCCAGATGAAGTCTTTTTTTTATGATTCAAATATGCATAAGGGACTACATTGAAGGAATACATATTCCAAAACTGTGTCCAAGGGGACAGGAAAGTAAATATAGAACATGCAAACCAATGGTAATGTTGGCCAAAAAATCAAAGTGGTGTATGGCTGTACGACATATAGCCCTTTGAATAATAGTTTCAAGTGGTTATTTTTTAAATAAACCCATATGAACGTGTTTTAGACAGTTTTGAACCTAAAGTTGTATTGAGGATCCTTGGTTTTCTTCCTAAGTGAGTCCAAGCAACTCCCAGGTTTTGAACAAGGTGCAAAACCCTAACTTATCAAAAACTAGAATAATCAGTAACTGATTTCACAAACAGAAGTCAAGTTACAAATATTTCAAGCAGGTACTCAAGGCGGAAATCATGACAGGCTTAAGTTAAATCCTATAGATAACCCTAAAACAATTTTACACATCATAAATTGTATTTTAAGTGACACCTAGATGGTAAAACTACACTAAATTAGACTGATAAGGCTTTTCATTAAGATATACACAAGCTCAGATAAAATATCCTAAATCGCCAAAAATCACAAAAAAATGTTGATTTTCAACAAAGAAATAAAACCACACAACTCTCTCCTGATATTTGGTTTATCAGTCAAGTTGATTATGGTTTTATCAAGGCTAGCATGCTGTGCATCCAAGATAGTATGGACAGTTTAATTGTCTTATCAAAGATGGAGAGAGAGAGAGAAAAAAAACAATACCTAAGAGGTTAAACATTCAAATTGAAAAAACAACAACTAATCAATCAACCCAAAGTATACCTTTAAAAGAACCTAAAGAGTACCTTTAAAAGAACCCAAAGCATATCTTAAAACAAAAACAAAATCATCGTATCAAGATTTTTGTTATGATATTTAAGTGAACAAAAGTCACGTTTTTACATAAATTGTAACAATTTCTCAAATAATATGGTTACTAAGCAATCATAGGTGTTCATGTAATAAGGCTCATAGGCAGACAGAAAAAAGGAAATCCATGTTATTCTTTTGGTGATTTTTAAGACGCTTACCACTCCTTAGAAATTGAACCCCTTATAAAATAGTTTCCTCCCCAAAATTGGAATAAATGAATATCTAGATTTTAGACAAAAACGGTCAGTAAAAATACAAAGCTTCACAAACTAAATTTACAAATAATTTTACTTATTTGGCAACATTACATAGGCCATTTAAAATTTTATCTAAATTTTACCTAAATCAGTTAAACTGTGTTTAATGCCATTTCAACACAGATTAGGTTACTTTATGGAGGCCAGCACACCTAACCTAGCTTTCCTGGTCCATTGTCTATAATCAGACTCATTTATGGAAGTATACAGAACAAGTCCAGATTAAAATGAAAATATTTCATTGACAGCCTCAAATTATATTCTGTGGATGCATGGCACTTACTGAAAACTTAGATCAAACCCATAGCATCAAACAAGCAGGTGATTCCAGGAAATTTTCAAAAGTAAGATACATGTATTTTCTAGCACATCAGGAAAAAAATATCAGGAGGAAAAAAAATCACATCATAAAAAATGATAACAGAAAACTATGTGAGATATATATATAATTTTTATATCACATCACCTCCTCTCCTCCCCCTTTCTATCACTCCCCCCCCCATTCTGACATAGAACTCATTTCTAAGATTTGACTTTCAATGTTTACCTGTATGTACATAAGATTTCATATTAAGTGCATGATACAGCATCTAAAAATAGATTCAGCGTTACGCCACATGGAATCTTAGATAACGGATGACTCAGAATCAACAAAAAACACCAGCATAAAGCAAACAGTATGATGGTAAGAAGCATCTGATGAAAGCACCTTGATATCCTCTGATTAAAACCATTTGAAAATTTGAAACATGCTATTTTACCTTCAAAATTGAAGAGTAGCTAAAAAGAATGATAACACTTGAGCAGCTTAAAATATGATTTTTTAACCTTCAATACTGAAGAGTAGCTAAAAAATATGATTTCTGAGTAAAATATGCATAACTGAGACAAAGCATTTGAATACTTGGTGCTCATACATTAAATTAGTTCCAAAGGCAATTCTAAGCCACTTCAGAAAATGGCTGATTTTTAGTTATTTTTGACTGATTGGTGATGACTAAGCTATCATAAAGATGCTAACATCCAGGGCTCAGAATCTGAAATTAGAAACCCTTCAAAACATGGTTGCTGCTAGCACCAAATAAAGTAACATAGCGAAGGTCAGTCATTTTAAATCAACACAACTATAGTAATAAGTATGTGTGATTGTCTAAGCAGAATATTATTAGCCATCACAAAACAAATACATGGTGTTAACTTGACAAGAAAAGACTTGCCCAGTCTAGTCTAAATCTTCTGTCTAAAATTTTCAGATAATTCACCATTTTTTGTACTAATTTTCCGAGAATCAAGCAATTATTAAGACAGTAACCATATTTCAGATGACTAATGATTTCACCCCTTTGGGAAATAGAACATTCCAGGGAAAAAATCTGATAAATTCCTTGCAATCTTTCATGCTCCTGAATGATTTTGTACTTGGGTGAAATTTTGAAGAACGATGTTCTTACTAAGATAATATTATTATTTTTCTAATCAATCAAGCCATTTATTGATGGTTAGAAAATTTGAAATAAATAGTATTTTAAACATTCATTGAAAAAATTAATTAAGACAGTTATGAATAATTAGCTCAACAATAATTGATGTTTTCATAATTTATTCATGACATTTTTCATTTGTTATTAAATATTGATTGAGTTAATGCCTTTTATAATTAAAATGTTATAATTCAAATAAAATTTATGACTTTTATTCACATGTACTTGTTCACTCTCTGATTTTAAGTTGAAAAGCATTAGTTTAAAATTTTCCAAAGCTGACACAATATCATAGATTTCAGTCACCCAGTTCTAATTACAAATCTAAGTAAAGTTACTGGAGAAAAGACATTTTTTCTTGGAAAAAATCAATTACATAACAAAAGGATCTGACCTTCACTTTTGACCTTAAAAATTGCTTTGATGAATGACCTTGACCCTTCAAAAGTATATTATTCATTTTAACAAATGTCCTTGACCTTGTGACAGAAAATTTGTTAACTACTAACCTACTTGATACTGAGGTAGGGAAAAGAATGGCCATGGAAAATTAAACCTCAAAACTTCATGAGGGTCATAAGGAGGGTGCTTGATCTATGTTAAACTGATACCATGATAATTTACATATTTTTATACCAGGGTCTGTAGCGCAGTTGGTAGCACATTGGGATTTTTTGAATCTAGTGTCTCGAAAGGGGTAAGAGTTCAAATCCCACCTGGGGAGGTTATACTCTTCCATGAAAATTTGACAATAATGTAAATTTTCCTCCATTTATAATGCACAAGGAGAAGTTGCCGGCCTTGTGGAAGGGTAGATGAGTACTAGTTATAGACAAGGGTACAGGAAAGCTAGGTTAGGTGCACTGGACTCCGTAAAATAACCCAAATGTGTTGACCAAGTATAAGCATAAACATATTTTCATAAAATCATTATAATCTCTAAACATCCTGACGTCTGCTTCTTCCCAAAAATCTTCTATATAGATCTTTTTTACTTAGCCATACATTTATTTATGATCATAAATCTGTAGTAATAGAGCTGAAGGTTTTGATATATACAATATAGACAGATGAAAGTGTTATGATCCATCGAAAATTTATATAGAACTCTACTTGTAAACTGTTTATTCTATACTGAGATGTTACAACCGTCCATGATACATCTGTACCTTGTTACACACTAGCTTCATTATGTTCGAGAAATTCCAGAACATTACAATGGCGGCAGAAGACATTTTTTACAGAAGGTTTTCTCTGTGTGGGTGGGGGTTTGAATGTTTTTCTGTGCATGGGTGGGTGTCATATTCAAAATAAAGACTAGTTTAAGGGGGAGGGTGGGAAAAAAAACAAATTAATTGATCTTACTTTAATGTTTTTGAAAATTTCTGGAAAGGGGCTCCATAGATCCTCTGAACAAAGATTGTGTTTGAGGGGCTAGAATTTAGGACTGAAAATATTATTTTTAATCCTATTTTTTATGTTTTGAAAAATCTGAAGAGAAGGGGGGGCTCCAGTCCATCAGATTCCTTGCTTCTAAATTGTGTATAATTATTAACTGACAAGTTACAGAGAATGGTAAGTATGTGAGTGAGTAGGGTAATGTTTGTTTATTGTAATATTTGTGAGTACAGCTATGATAATAGAAATATGATTCTATGGAATAATAGGTCAGATGAGGTCAGTTAACTCAGGTCAATAAAGGTCAAATCAGGTCAGTCTGGTGGATCAAAGTCAAATCTGAAAAGTCTGTACTTGCTGTTCATTGGTTAGAAAAATTGTTGGCATTCTCCAGTGTATCAGCATTGCATTAAATTTCAGTTCCAGTTTTAAGCAAATTAGTAAGGGATATCATTAAAAAGTACCACATTTTTTTTACAAATTTAATGAAACTTGGCTAATACAATCTACAACTAGTTAGATAAATCAGGCTGAAGTCAATTTCCTTGCCCGTCAGTTTGTTCCTCAAGAGCTAAGCAGTAAAAAAAGGCTTAATTCTTGGTCAAGGAAACAAAGGGGTGGTGTTTAACAAGAATTGAACCAACATGAAGCTGGCTATCCAATGATTACCATGGCAATATCAAAATCTCTTAACCATACTCACTCCAATATATCCTCCTCAGAATCAATTCAATTACTTTCAAAATTTGCAAGAATTTGACAGAATCATAATTATTTTACTTTTCAAAACCATGAAAATTTTGAGTATTTGGACTGGTAGTCTGTTTTTACCTATTAGCATCTAGTATTAAGATGCATTAGTAAAAACTATGGAACCAGACAAGTTAATTAAATGTGCATACATCACTAATTGCATTGTTGGAGCAATAATATTGTGTCTATGCCAATGAATCAAGGTTGTTATTAATGCTATTTATGTTTTATAAGTAGTATATATACATAGTGGCCTGTTTATACAACATAACACCGTTTGTTTGTTCAAACATTTCTATATACCCCACCCACCTCCAGTCTTTGTGTGTTTTGTTGTATATAACGGTGATCATTCAACCTACTCACTGATCCTGAAAAGGATAAATCTCTGGGTTAAGCTGTTAACCAACTACTAAGCACATACTTTCGTCAGTGACTGACAACTGCCCTACATAATTAAGAATCATTGGTAGGTGGGAGAATGGCCGTAGAAATAATTTCATGACCAAGCACCGCAAAAGTATGCCCCACATGGGAATCAAACCCATGACCCCTCGATAAGTAGACTAGCGTGCTACCAACTGAGCTAGTAGGGTGGCTCACCCACCTCCAGTCACATTTATCAATCTAGTCTGATCAAGGCTGCATTCACCTTTGACCAAACAAACAGAACTGCATGGGAGAGCTGCAGGGGTAAGAGGCTCTAACTGATGTCTACCTAATCCAGACTCCACAAAAAACCCAAAGTAATAGATCTATACTCTTATAATAAGGAACAACTTTAAATTAATTTCAGTCGTGCAATATGTAATTTTTAGTTGGTCACAAGACAGACAAAACTAGACATCTATACATATTGTTTAAGTGACATAATGATACAATTATACTAATTAATTACTAGAGACATGTAATGGCCTTGTGTCAGATAAGTACTAAATACTTAATTAAAACAAAAAGCTTTGATCGTAGAGAAAGTCAAGTGAAACACTTTGCTTTTTTGTTCCTTAATGTACTTGTTTATTAAATTTCATTACTTTGTATTTTGAGGAGGCAGCATTACAGTGGCACAAGTCTGAAAATAATCTTACTGAAAAGTTACATAGTACAGAATAAAATAGAATGGAACAGAACAGATAATTTGTTTCAGTAACGTATACAATAGAATCTTGTTACAAACAATTGAACAAAGCATTATAATATGATGGGTTCCGAATTAATTTGGATGTTTAAAAAATGACAATTTTGTTGCAGACGTAGAGTCTCAGAATGCTGTACTATGTTCTACAATGAATGAAGACACCGGGTCCCAGTTTCACAAAAAATCTCAACTTTGTACTCAAACTCAATCTTATGTTTCAATCATTAATTTTACTTATTTAATCAATCTTACAACAAATGTATTATCATTAGAAACCTCAATAGTGATTTAAAAGCCATATTATTTAAAATAAAACTGACTTACATACTTGGATAAGGTTTAGTTTAATTTTATTGATTTGAGTCTGTTAATGAATTGTTGAGTTTAGTCTCAAGTAATAATTGAGTTTGTGGCTTTAAGTTTATAATAAAACCCAAGATATTTTATGTTGATACATTTTATATATTTTCATTATTGTGATCATCTTGAAACAGCCATTCTAACTACATTAAATACATGCTATTTAGAGACCAAAACACTTGAGTCTGTTATTGAGTTCATTCTTAAGTTTGTTTGTGAAACTGGGGCCTGTGCATTATGGGACTTCTACCTTAACTGAACAGTGATTGAACTCAGATTGAACCTAATGCATATTATAGTTTAAACATGCAAACTGATTATGCAGTTCAATAGTTAAGGGTATTTTTGAAGATTTTAGTTGAATCAATTAATAATAAATACTTATTGAAAGAACTATTATTTTAAATTAATTGATTTTATAGATTATCTTTAATCTAGTCACTAAAGCATTCATCCACTCATTGGCTCATGAGTACATAAAACTGAAATATGGGCGGTTCAAGAACTTTTTTCATGGGGGGGGGTAGGTGGAAGGAGTTCATACAAACTGTTTTTCCATGGTTGGTCAAAATTCATTTTTCCTTTAACTGAGAATATCTGCTGGTACAGAACAAAATAGAATGGAACAGAACAGAACAGATATACAATAAAATCCCTCCTCTATCTTTTCCAATTCACTTTGAAAATAACAGTAAACGGCGGGAGGGGGAGGTAATTTGGATTTTCCTACTCCCAAGAGGAGCCACACAATCATGATGGCATGAAACCATTGATTGGATGAATGACCCGATGATTTAATAAACATGAAATAAATAGTTTTAGATAAAAATCATATCGGTTCATTAGGTATTCATGTATTAGTATAAGTCATGTATAGTCATGTGTCAGAGACAATCGTGTATCGGTGACGACAAGAGACACTTGATGCATAGAGATCCATTGTTGGATCAAATTTTAAAATTAAGGGCAATCTGAATAAATTATTTGTTTAAGTAACATGACTGACAATTGAAAATTAACCCAACTTAACCTATTTTCAAGGTTTGAAGTCAGATTTATTCAAAATCAAAACACATGTCTTTTGCTTAATTTGGAAGGTACAGCAATTTTATAAACATTACAAAATTCATTAGTAATGGACTGAATGGATTGTTGGCCAGGTCACTCCAAACAATCAATTTTTAAAGGCCAATCTGTCATGGTAGTTTCAAATCATTGAATACAGTTGACCCTTGACCTTCAAAATGTAAGAAACATGTGTTCTAACTCCATGACCTTTAATCCACTAATACTTTTGTATCAAAGGAACTTCTTTTATAGAACTATTTTGTTTCAAGGCAGGTATATGATTCAAGGGGTTATTAGGTTGGATTTTATCAATTACGAGATATAGATGAATACTGATCTCTAGTGTCAGGTTCCACGGTGCCAACAGAACCTAATAATTTTTACTTCGGGTTTCCCAATGTTTAGTAGTGGACCGTGGCAAATCCACATCAAAATTTGTCGCGGACGATTACATTCGGTTGTGCGCGCGCAAATAAAGGGATAATTACCACTGCAATTAATATAGTCCGCATTACGCGTTAACAATCAGACGACAAGAAGCATGTGTATATCTTATCTAGTTTGTGTAAGTTAAAGGTCCCTTGTATGGCTTCCATGAGTTGTATACAGCCATATACTCTACTAAAACCCCATGTCTGACAGCGCTATCGGCGCTTTGATTTTATACTAGGTTTAACCCTGTGTCAATACAATTTTATGTCATTTTACAACAGCCAGCAACCTAACCTAGCTTTTCTGGACATTTGTCTATAATTAGTACTCACCTACTCTTCAACAAGACAGGCAAATTCTCCATTATACTTTATTAATGTAGGACAATTGACATTATTGTTAAATTTTCATGAAAGGGTATAACAACCCTAGGTGGGATTTAAACCCATATCTCTTCTACAATGCAAACAGTACAAGGTCATTCATATCGATTATTCAATTGTCACTGGCACATACATAGACCCTACTGATTTAAATACTCACTATTGATAATTGATTATTTAAATCAGAAGGATAAATGTTTGAGCCGCTGACGTTAGGATGAAATTTACCAATATGCTTTTTGGGGTTAAATTCTTGATAGCAATAGGTAAAGCAGTCCCATTTTCAATCATTTTGGTCCATTTTGGGACAGTCTACATTAAAAAGAAGGCAAATTTAGCAACCTTGACACATTTCAAGGTAGTTAAAGAAACCATTCTACAATTTTTGGAGGGAAAACATAATTCCACAATCCTTAGCCAAGCTGTAGCCACCAATGAAATTTGAATATCACATATCAATTCAAAATTCATAACATGTGGTTTTAAATTTTGCACCTCCATAATTACTGATAACAATTTTGCACCTATGTATCAATTTAAATTTTAAACATCAAAGATTGAGTGCCAAGTAATAAGTACACTCTAATTGAACAATTTATGAAGGGAAACAATGATGTTGTTATTGGACTTCCTGTTTTCATGAAAATTTCTCATGAAAATTACTTCATAATCCCACATCCTCGGCATTAAATTCTTTCACCTTTTCGATTTTCCTATTTACTATTTCCTATTTCACATTAGGATTAAAATTGTAAAACAGACATAAAACACCTTGATTCATGAAATTATGAAATCTTTACCTATTATTCCACTTGTCATCAAGGAAAAATGCTTTTGTTTCAATTTCTCATGTTCATGAAAATATTTTCTATAGATCAATCCTTAAAATGCTAAGGGATGTGGAATTCCTATGCCTGACTTTTCTCACTTCTACATTTATGTCAGCAGACACGAAAATACACATGTTCTTCTAAATATGGGGACAATTCAAAACCCTAGAAAACAGCAAATTGTCTACCATAATACAACTATGGATTCCCAAAAACTTACATTGTACATACCCCAAAAAAATGTTGAATCACAAATAACACCATTTTACTAACACTATTTATTAAAGACTCCAGCTCCTGGAATACATATAACATATACATTTATACATAAACATGAGAGGATACACATACATAACAGATTCCTGTGTCTTCTTTAAACAAAGAAAATAATGAACAATGAAAAATAACATTCAAACAAATGAATTGAATAAAACAAATGAAATGAAAATATATGTTTTATGATGTAAAAGTCTTATTGTGAAAGATATTTTATGTAAGGATGGTAATTGTAACAGTATTATAATTTGGGTCAGACAGACAGTAAAATATTGACTCAAACAATGATCTTTAATCATATAAGTAGTTATAGCATTAAAGTTAACCTATTCAATACATACATGAACCCCTCTCCAGGATTTATCTTTTTTTTTTTTTTTTTTTTTTAAATATGAAAAAAAAAACATTAAAACAATCAAACAAAGACTGATAAGAAGAGAAAAAACAAAAACAAATAAACTTAGTAATGAACTATGAAAAAAAACTATATTCCTAAGTTATGCTTAGGATAAGGAAAAAAACATTAAGTGACTAGTGGTCAGTGTAAAGTAAAAAGTCATAGATACATGAAAAAAACATGAAAAAACAAAAACAAAAACATAACTGTTAGTATTTTAGTACTGGTCATTACTTGTACATATATGCTTAGTCATATTAAAATTCAATATCATACTACAAAATTCATATCATGTAATCAAAACAAATGCCAGTTCTCAACACTTCAATTAAATTATGGAAATCAGCACCAGCTTTAGTCAAACAGTCAGACAATTGGTTACAGGTTTGAATCCACTTAACTGATATATCTCCTTTATTGACACTCTCCTTAATGCTGGCTATGTCCATACGCAGACGTTTTTCAGATATCAATTTAGAAGAATGAATATTTTGACATAGAGATTTGTTATCAGTAAAACAAGTGATCATAACTTCTTTCAGTTTGAACATTTCACATAATATACCTCTAACAAAATAACACATATCAAGTCCTTCAACTAAGGACAATGCCTCTGCAGCTAATGTACTTTTAACAACCCTTTTTATCTTTTTAGCAGCCCATGATATCAAACATAGCCTACCATTGTTTCCTTTCAAAAATATAAGATATCCACCGGCACTGGAAACTTTATCAGTCAAATTGGCATAAGAAGCATCAGTAAAAAGAAGTAATTCTAAGTTTTCTGAGTCATTCAAATTGGGAAAAACCAACTTATACTCATTAAACTTAGCCTTCCTGATAGCCTTATTCATTTTTAAAACAAGCTTTGAATCATTTAAATCACAAGCAGTTGCTAAATCTAGAACATCAAAACATAAATCAGGTCTGCTTTGCGAAGCAATCCAATGAAGTTGCCCAACAATTTCAGAATATATGCTATGTTTGACATCAACTAAATTAAGCTTTCGGTCAATTTGTATCAGTTCTTCAATATAATCATGTTGATGAAGAAAAATTTCATCATCACTCTGTTCTATATTAAGACCAATGTATCTGAAATTAATATCCATTTCTTTACCACAATGAAATTTCAATCTAAGAGAAACAATCACATTTTGTTTGAAAAGTTCACTACCAGCCCAGAGAAAATCATCTACATGTGTCAGAAATATACCCTCAAGTTTATTGTTTTGGTACCAGTAA
This sequence comes from Mactra quadrangularis, assembly GCA_025267735.1. Classification (NCBI taxonomy): domain Eukaryota; kingdom Metazoa; phylum Mollusca; class Bivalvia; order Venerida; family Mactridae; genus Mactra; species Mactra quadrangularis. The sequence continues at coordinate 41,018,600 of CM046311.1, read as the reverse complement.
AATAGAGCAGGGTCTAACTTTGACTGTTCACATTTCAACTTAATGAGTTCTTTCTTTACACTGAGGAACCAGTTCCTAGAAGCATCAACAAGTCCATATACACATTTGTTTAACTTCCATACAACTGGATTTACAGATTCACACTCTTTAGGTGGTTGCACATAAATGACTCTATCTATATTTTGACCCTGTAAGAAAGCAGCTTTAATATCAATAGAATGAATGTCAAAACCCTTAGTTGCTGCAGCTGCTAAAAATAACCTTAAACTTTCTTTGTGAACAGTTGGAGAATCAGACTTCACATCAGTATCTTCTTCAAAACCTCTAACAACTAATCTGGCTTTCACCAAACATAACCCATCAATTTCTTTCTCAGTAATAACCCATCTAGTAGACATCACCTTCTGTCCAGTATATGGAACTTCATCATAAACACCAAACTGTTTCCAATTTTCAAGTTCACACTGTTTAGCACTCTTAACTTTCTCTTCATTATGTCTAGTTACTGGAACAAACACTATATTTACATCTTGGACATCCTCCAAAACACGCCATTCATGTACCTCGTTATCAAAGTCAATACCAGATGGATAATCACTGTCTGCAATTTGTATGTTCAAATAAGCCTTGTTCTTTCCAGTAGCTTTACCACCTTTACTCAACACTTTAGCCTTTATCCAATTATCATTACCGTGAACCCTATATTCAATACCTTGTCCAATTCGTGGCAAGTTCTGTTTTGGTCTGACCATCGCAGCATCTCTTGCAGGGGGTACTTCAGGTATAACTACATTGGGTTCCTCTTCTTCATTTATTTGATCAGGTTCTTCATTCCCGTCATTTCTCATATCTACAGATTCATCATCACTGTTAATGTTCACATTTTGCGTTTCTAAGTGTTTGATATTTTCACTGTCAACTAAATTTTTATTTACCTCATCACTGAATTCAAGACCACACCGTATAAGTCTACATGGATGAACCCTCACATAAATATTTCCATGTCTTACAAACACAACTTTGCCATCTTGACCAATCACAGTACCAGGGCCCTTCCATTTGTCATCTCCATCTCGCTTGTAATATACACGATCTCCTTGCTGAAAACACTCACCAGAAGCTCTGATTTTGTGACGTAAGGCTCGTCTGATTCGTTCAGAGTTTTCAGCTTCTATAAACGCTCGTCTACTAGAATGTAATGCATTAATGTGTTTAGCAAAACGCTGACTGATAGTAGTGTTCTCCAAGGCAGGCGGTTTATTTGTGATAACACTTGGAAGATTAGGATTAGCACCAAATACAAGTTGATACGGACTCCAACCATATACCATAGATAAACTGTTCTTAGCATTCACTGCCCATGCTAAGGCAACTTCTAAATTCAGTCCTGGTTGGTCTTCCAAAATTTTGGCTACACAATTGTCAACAACAGCATGGTTACGTTCACAAATCCCATTTTGCCAAGGACTGTAAGCAGCTGTATTCATAACCTCAATATTCAAATTAGCACACATATCTTGGAAAACTTCATTAGCAAATTCCCCACCATTGTCAGCAAGAAAACGTTTAGGTGGACCCATTCCACTTCCAATCCACATTGTCATTATCTTTTCAGTCACAACTTCGGGTGTTTTTCTCCTGATGACAGCAGCTAGACTAAATCTTGTAGCAACATCTACCAAATGTAAAAAGTATAAATTTGGTTTCCATTCTTTCAAATCAACAGCCACGACTTCATTGAATTCAGTAGCTAAAGGAAGGGAAACGACCGGTCGAGCTGGAGTCTTTTTAAATCTCTTACATACTTCACAATTAGCAGTAACTTTGTCCACACACTCTAGATGCTCATCTGAGTACCCTCCAGCATCTCTCAGTAGGGTCTTTAAGCGCTTAGCTGATGGATGAGCAAACTGTTTGTGAAGCTTTTCAATGATAACAGCCATCTCCTTGGTGGACTGATGAGTAGCAATCAAAGCAGATTTAGTACCTTCAACACTAACGTTAATTTGATCAATAGGAACACAATAATGACCAGAAGAAGTACACTGTAATTCAACATCTTTGCCAAATATTGAAGCACTATCATTCTCTAAATCAAGTTTAACTTTAGCCGTCTTCATTGAGTCCTTACTAAGTAGTAATGGTATGTCACTTGTAACTACATCTGCCTGAATTTTACACTCAGTTCCAGCAATCATACATGGGATTGTTACTTTCTTAATGGATTGTAAGACAGTTCCACCACCAAATTTAAAACATGTGTCACTTGGCTGCTCAATTACTTCATTTCTGATGACTGAGTCAAGTGAGTCAAGGTAACAATTCATCCAAGCTTCTCCAGCAACTGTAGAAGTACAACCACTATCTAACACGGCTGAGTTTGCTGATTCAGCTAAAAGAATTAAAGCTTCTTGTGTCTTATTACCGGTAAATAACACTGCATGTTCCACACTTTTCTTCGCCATATTTTCATAAGAATGAGGACACTGTTTCACTAAATGTCTAACTGAATCACAACTGAGACAACGAAGTGGTTGACCATCAGGCCCATCAGGATTAATAGGCTTAGTAGGTGTATTATTACGAGAAGTTTTGTCTCTGTCACCATTGTCGTTACCTTTGTTGTTATTAAAACTGGACCTATTATTATTGTAATTACCCCGCGCTCCTGTTGGTCTATAACTTCCACTTTTTCCTCTGTACCCAGAACTTTTCCCAAACCTTGATCTAGAGTAGTTTACATCTTCATTGGTAAGGCACACAGATTCAACTTTGATACTAGTGAAATCTCCCATATCTTTACTAGAAGCAGCCTGCTGTCCAAAGAACTTCTTCAATGAAGTACACATTTGCTTGAATAAATCATCTACCTTGGAATAGTCAACGCCAGTCAATACTAACTGTCTATCTTTCATATCCAACTCAGAACACTCCAAAAGTTTAAATGCTAAAACACTTTGTGGTAGATCCATTTTGAATTTCTTAGTTTTATTATACAGTTTTTCAAATTCAGTCACATAGTCTTCCATGGAAGTAACTTTACTACGTCTAAACCTGTCAAATTCAGTATATACTTCATATGCTTCACTTAATTCGTCTTTCTTAAAGATTTTGTCCATGAAAGCTATAAGTTTCTCAACACCATCATCAGCATTTAACACATCAACAGTAAGATCACTAAACACTTTGTCCCTGATATTGTTATTTCCTTCTTCAGGTAATGATAAAGCTATAGCAACACCTCTTTTTTTAACATCAAGTTCAGTCAACGCCTGCCACGCCTTTAATTCATCCACCCAACGACTATAAGGCTTCTGATCACTAAACACAGGTGGAACTTTATAATTTACGCTTGTCGCCATTTTGAAAACTCAGTAATTGTCACAGCTACACAAACACTAAAACAACACAGTCACTGCACTTCACCGCTCACAATACGCTAGAATAATGTCACAACGCTACTGTCTTTGACGCTACACAATGGTCACTTGTAATATCACTGTACATACACTGTTACACTTGGAATGTCATAACACTTCACCAGATTTTCACATCACAATTCACTTCCAGAAATCACGCTCTGCTACCATGTTGAATCACAAATAACACCATTTTACTAACACTATTTATTAAAGACTCCAGCTCCTGGAATACATATAACATATACATTTATACATAAACATGAGAGGATACACATACATAACAAAAAACAACAGCTCTAAAATACTGAACAAAAAAAATTTGCTGAGGAATCAAAAATATCACAGTAGGTTTCTGGATAACCCAAACAAAAAATGGATGCAGACTTAACAAAGCTAAACATTGTCATGTAAATATTATACCATTCTTACAAGATATCATGATCCATTTATAAATAAACTAACTTTGCACTAAAAATGCAGTTAAAAAAAAGAAGTTCCAAAAAAGCATACAAAAAAGTTCTAAGAAAAATAGTTCCCATAAACAAAGTGACATCAATGCCACTTAATATGCCTAGTAACAATTCAAGAATCATAATTCTGGTAATTCTTAGTAGATTGGCCCAACCAAACCCAGCATTGTACAATTCAAGGGCCATAACTTGGGTGTTTCTTTGAAGACTGTCCCATCCTAACCCCAAATTGTACAATTAAAGTGCTATAACTCTAGTATTTCTTAGTAAATTTGTTAATCTGAAACCCAACAATATCAATTTATCCCAGCAACAAACATTCTGGCCAAGTTTGGTGAAAATTGGATGAAAACTGTTTTTGACTCAGAAGGCAAATGCCAAAGAACAAAATTGGTATTCCTGTGCAGCCCGCAAGTTTTCTTAAACCGAAATCCATATAATATGACCTGTTTTCTATATTAAGTGTTAAAATAGTTCTATAAAAAAGTAGTGCAGCAAAAAAGTAGGACAGCAAGAAGTAGTTTTGCAAAAAAAGGAGTACAGCAAGAAAATAGTCCCATAACTTGACATAACCCAGTAAGGAGTTACAAACAGGATATGCATGTGGTTTTTGCTTATTGAGATTTTATTCATATAATTATATTTTAGACAAATTTGACAAAGATAAGATGTTTTAAAAAACGTCAGTCACAGCTGTTACCAGACAAACCGCACTGATATGTCAACAAAGATATTCCAGCCCCTAAAATAAACTATATCAAACCAACTTAAATTATACAATACATGTAATTATAGATTTTAGAAAATATCACAAAACTTTGTTAAATTTTCTTACACTTTAAAGGAGACTCATTTTTTTTGCGACAAAAAAACCAAAATCATTCTATATGTACCAAATATCAACGAGTTTCCCATTCATTGAAGAACTCTTTGGTTGGGTTTAATGCCATAGCAATGCATAGAATAGATTATATAAAGGTGGTCAGTCAACCTCCTCACCAATCCTGGAAAGGCTAAATCACTGAAGTCAGGGATTGAGCTAGCTGAGTGTGCTACTAAAGCATTAAAGGACTGTAAAGGCCTGAATTTCCAAAGATTTTATGACCAATGTTTTATGAAAACTTTTCATGAAACATAACTAAATTATCATATTTTTTGTAAATATGACACCTTTACCATGAATAATAAAACAATAGAGCAGGAATAAAATCAGGATCTACCCTTATAAGGACAAATAAAAACAATTAACACAAGGGAGTATACCTATCAATATGAACAAGAAAGGGGAGGGGGGAATTTTTACGACAAACAAAATAGGGGGGGGGGGTATTTTTATGACAAAAAATAGGGGGGGGGGGTATTTTATGCCAAACAAAATAGGACGGGTGGATGTTTTTATGACAGACAAAATAGGAAGGGGGGATATTTTCAGGACAAACAAAATAGGGGTGGAGGGATTTTTAAAGACAAACAAAATAGGTGTGAGGGATTTTTAAAGACAAACAAATATGGAAGGGGTATTTTCACACCAAACAAAATTGGGGGGGGGGGGTATTTTTATGACAAGGGTCTAGGTAACAAGATGAGGTTGTAATACAATAAAAAGAGAGATAACATGATATCATATAACATTGTAAAGATAACTATGATTTCTTGATTAGATAAATATATTGTATAAATCAAATACCACAAAGTTTGTAAACAACTGTTAACATCACTATTCAACATGTATATATTGATAACAAAAATGTTATATCCTCTAAAATATACCATTCTTAAAAACAATTTAATATGGTAATCTTATGTACAAGCCTAGTACATTACTGGGCATTGTCGTACCCAGAGGCAAGTAGGATTTGCAATACTAAATCTAGAATCTTGATATTCTCAGGGTACAAGAATGATTACTGGGAGGCTTTAAAGGTTTCCAACTTCTAAGTTCTAATTAGTAAAAATACTGAGCTTTGACTCTATGAGTAAGTAAATGAGTGATAACAAAGATGTTATATTGTCTCAAATATTGTTAAACTTGTTTTCAACGGACAGTGGCACCTAACCCGGCTGATTTAAATAGTTAAATTTGTTTAATTATCTTTTTACATATCGAGGGTTCAACGCAAAACTATTCCAACTACATATTTAATGGAAAATGAGGTTTTGGTATTTTCTGATGTATTTGGTCATCATATTATATAATTCAGTACTTTCGTACTCATTATCCATATAAATAAACATCTGAATTTATTTACGGTATATAGGATTTATTAAATGCTTGCTAAGTATTTAAATCAGTGGGGTTAATGTATGCTACGCTGACAGTTGAATACAATTTAATATATCTAGTAAAGAAGACTCATAAATGTGAAATTGCTTAACATAACTATTCATATAGAACCAGAAATGCAGTCAGCATAATCCAATATTAATGACAATGCTCTTATAAATACACATGGCTGGCCCAAGATGATAGTCAAAACATAGTTTTTGCAGCATTCCTTTCAGGCTCAGCAATCAAGTAAAAAATCAAAGAGAAAAAAATGGGAAAAGTACTACAAAAAACAACCGCAACCTTGAGACTAAACATTTTTCTCCCTGGAGTAGAAATTCCATGAAGAAGTTCTACTTTTTGATGGTAGTTATAACACAGAGTACCACAGACTAGGATTGAATTTCACACTTTGGGTTAATATTTAACAGAGGTAATTGTTCCCAATCAGAGCACATTGGAGACATAACAGTGGGGTAATTACACCATTTCCTTGATTAACTAACATTGGACTAACTCAAGGAGAACTTTGGAGAATGAAAATTGAGAAAACCAGTCAACGAGCAATGATGATTCTTACACAGTGGCGAGTAAAAAAAAACGATAAAAAAAAAAACGAGACAAAAATTTTCACCAGTTTTTCATTGATTAATCTGCTTCCCCATTTTTTACTCAAAAATTTGAAAAATTGACTCATGAGGGAAAATTGAAAAAATTTTCACTCTCCACCTCCTTGAACCATGAACCAAAATTTGGAAAATTTCACCTTCTGCCGCCTGGAATGATATTTAAACATAGTGCAAAAGATTGGGTAAGCATTAAATATCGAGACATATTAATTACAGGAAAAAGATTAAGCAAAATCTGTCTGAACTGATTCTAGGTCTTCCAGCTATAATTATATGAGGAAAAATTCACTATATTTCAATGGAAACAAGACAGCTGTAAATGCTGGAAGAAACAACACTCTTAGATCATTTTCATCCTTAACTCCATGGTCCTTCCTCCATTCAATTAATTCCTTACAGTTCTCACATTCTTCTTACATCATGAACTTAAATGGAACAATAGTGCTCTAACATTGCACTTTTAAAACTGGGTTTTAGTCTCAAATGATATTTCCAAACCCACCTGTCCCATTCATCCGCTAAATCCACAAGCCCAAAGCTCAGGACCACTCACAAGCGTTAAGTCAAGGACCAGTGAAAATTGATTTTGGCTCGCAAAAAGTACTTATATCATTTACCCAGTCTAGTTACCACTGTTTAGTGCTGAAGTCTTTAAATAAAGTGTGAAAGTGTAAGTGTTGATAATTCTGCCCTCTATGATGTAACATAATAATGCAGTTGGCTAGCACTTAATAAAATTTAAGGCAAAGACTGCCATCCACTTTTTCTAAAACAGACTGGCTTTAACATGCAAACCTTTTTTCTATACCAAACTATCTTCACACAACTGTTCTTCCTCACCCCACCCACCCACTCATCCAAACCGGCAATGCTTTATGATTTGGTATAGTAAATATGACTAAGGGAATAATAAAATACAAGAAATCTATCCAGATGTTTCGCTTCCATAACTTAGAATCATAAAAATATATTTGAACATTTAAAAGTTTTTCCCAATAAAATGCCATTTCAAGCCATTAGGAATCTCAGACAAAATATTTAAAAACTAAATAAAATTTACATGCAAATATTTTGGCTATTCATAGGTATTATTACTAAATGAGCCGAAAATGCCTACAGCATCATAAAACCTAAGGTCTGTTTTCATACCAGCAAATCTTGATACAGGTGCTCTGCTATTAACGTGTTTTTAACATATTTTTTACCGGAGAAAGACATATGGTTTATTTTACATCATAATGCAGCGAAGAACTTATATGTTATCAGCAAGGAAACATATTACTCATATCTCCGCAATTTATATATTAATATGTTGGTACTACAGTTTCACTGGAATAACCTATAACTGCATTACAGAGGTTACTTTGTTCATAAGCAGACCTAGTAAAACGAGGTTTATATAGACACTAAGAGGTTCAAAACCCTGTTTTTAAATTTTCAACATTATTTATGAGTAATGTGGAACAATGCTCCCTCCCACCCAAATGTGTTATAAGGCTATCCTGGCCACTCTGTTACAGAAGTCTTTATTATAAATCCATGTGAGACAATCCCCCTGTGTTGACTGTGTTTTGAGGCCATTTGGGACAACCACTCCAATGTTGACTGTGTTTTGAGACCATGTGGGACATCCCTCTAATGTTGACTGTGTTTTGAGGCCATGTGGGACAACCCCTCCAATGTTGACTGTGTTCCGAAGCCAAGTGGGACATCCCTAAAATGTTGAATGTGTTTCTAAGCCATGTAGGACAATCTAACAATACTGACTATGTTACAAAACCATGCGGGACTACTGTCCAATGTTGACTGCCTTACAAAACCATGTGGGACAACCCTCAAAAGTTGACCGAGTCCGGGCCATGTGGGACATCCCTCTAATGTTGACTGTGTTTTGAGGCCATATGGGACAACCCTCCAATGTTGACTGTGTTTTGAGGCCATATGGGACAACCCCTTATGCTGACTGTGTTTTGAGGCCATATGGGACAACCCCTTATGCTGACTGTGTTTTGAGGCCATATGGGACAACCCTCCAATGTTGACTGTGTTTTGAGGCCATGTGGGACAATTTCATACTGACAGGAATGCTCTCTTCACTAATTGAAATACAATTGCCATTAAAAATGCATTAAAATTGGCAATTACTGTGTTTTTATTCTTTAACTTAATTGCAATGAAAGAATGGAATTGATTTAAAGGCAAGCAATAGTCTGCAGACATTAGGTTCAGGCAAAATAATGAAACTCTTTTTACAAGTTTGGTGTTCAATCAAATCCCATTTTAGATTTTTTAATTAAAGCAAAGTTATGAAGTAAATTCAAGTACATAATAATGATGAAAGATTCTGGAATGCAACCAAACATTTAAAATCTAATAAGTTTTTAATTAATTCATTTAAAAAGCTTAATTAAAAACATATTTTTAAAAATCAGTTTAACGCTTGCTAATGACCATCTCAGAAAATGTTTCACATAGACTGAACAAATATTTTGTGTGGCAATTGAACCAAGTTTGTTCAGAGTGATTTCTTTTATCAAATTCAGAGAAATAGATTAATCTCAACTTCACTGAACAATGAAATTTGGATTTGTACAATTTTGAAACTAAAGAATCCAGCGCAAAAACTTTCTTGCCGATAAAAACTGTCGCAACTCAGACGACAAGTTGTCCTTGTTTAAACATAAAAAACAATCCCCGACATCTAACAAGAAAATATTCAAAATGTAAAAAGTTTCGGAAAAACTTCAAACAATGAAAATTTTCAAATAATTGAACAATCTTTCATCTACAAAATCATTATATAGGCACACTTTAATTGAAAACATTCAATAATTGGTATTAATAACTGTTTAATTTGCATGCTGAAATAATTGAAAGAGAAAAATACATTTTTTTTCAAGTGAAATTAAATTGCGATGACTTTAAAGATGAAATCTTTAGAAATGCTTTCATTTGAATATCTGGATAGCTATAAAATTTGTAAGTAATAATCACTCTATGTGAAATAGTGACTAATATACTAAGTACTTTGAACGAAATGATTTATAGGTACTGATTTTTTCATTAAAACACAATTAAAGCTAGGCAAATTAGGTAAAACTATTCTATGGTACACTGATTTACTTACAAAAAAGCATTTGAACTTCTTCATCATCAGTTAAAGTTAAGATATTTATTTTTGAGTGTTTAGCAAAAAATATCTCAATTTTATAAAAGTTGGAGAAGATTTATGTAACTAGATTGAAAGAATTTTTATGATGATATGGAAGAGCCTTACACTGGGATTTTAAGGATATAAAAAGGGGTCAGATAAAGGCCTTAGATAATAAAATACAATTTTTAAAGAAAATTTTATCACAATTAAATTTCATTGATAGGGGAAACAAAAAAGTCAATATCAAAACTCCAGATTTAGGTAAATTGTATGACCTTTAAGACATGTGGTGATCGTAGGTGACTATATAGTCACTTTCAACAGCCTTGCTGTTGGGTTAACCCTTTAGCGACGCGGTTGAGTGTCTCGCCTACCACCCGGCAGAACCAGGTTCGATTCCCAGTCAAGGCATATATGGTTTTTATTCCTCCAATTTACTTTAATGGCAACGAGGATGTTCAGGAGGGAAAATTACTGGACCTGTAAAGGGGCTACTCTTAAATAAAGGAGAAACATGGGTTTATAATAGATATAACTTTTCAACATTGAAATTATTATATTGATTATTACAATCCAAGGGAGTAAAATAGTCCAATAGATGGTATCCATTAACCAAAGTGGTTACAAGGATTTACCTTGAAACTTCTGAAGTAAATTTCTGAAAGATTTATCATTAATGGCCATTGTTCTACAACTCAGATAAGGACAGGCTGGTGAAAACAGATGGAGAGAATAGAAGGAGGTCAAGATTTCAAACTCAATCCTCTCAAGGAAGAGAGAAAAGGGTAGAAAGGTGAAAAAAGGGCCAGGTTCAATGCCCTTCTGGTTTAGAACAAGCCCAAAGTCTAGGAAGCAAAGTATAATATTAGACTTCCTGGCAATTCTCTCAAAAAACTTCCATTTCACTGGAAGACCAGAACTTTACAAATTTTTAATTTCTTTAATTCAAATTTGAAAAAGTAAACATATTCCAAATACTTACAAACCTCAGGAAATTGATATTTTAAGGATTTGAAATTGATACTATAATGAGATGACAGACTGTGTTATAAATCAAGTCAAATATCAACACAGACCATTATTATACACCTACATATTCAATATATCTAGACCCTGATTATAACAAATCATTTCACACAATAATCATAATAATAATAAAGACTTTATTTAACGAGGCTACACATTTGGATAAATCCAATCTTCCATGTGGACCTCAATAAAACATGTACAAGTTATTTACATTATTTACATGGTGAAAAATAAATAGAAAGATAAGTAATATGATGCTAAGTCACACAAGCCTGAAATAGAAAGAGTGAATATATCCTCACACCAGGTAACCCGCTAAATCGGGCGCGCGAGGCTGACTCGGGCGATATCCAACACGATACATCTTCCAATCACAATCTTTCACACAATAAACATAATAAATAATTTCTCTGAATGCATTAATAATGCTGATTTGTAGGGGTGATTTATTATGTTTATTAACATTAGTATATAAAACATGATTAAAATTGCCTTTTGTGAATTCAAATGTAATCAAAACCAATGCCTAAATTAATAGCAGTGTTCAATTTTAAAATGGTTGTAAGTTGTAACCCATTTTAAAACGTATATTGTAAAATCCTTTTGAATCTAGTTATATTCTGAACATAATAATTATTCAAAATCTTACCATGATGCGATAACAAAAAGTAAAACTTACAACTAACATTGACCATAAAACTGTTGATAATGCAGCCCTGATTTCAAGTCTATGGTTTTTTATTACGAATAATAGGTTTTAGGTACAAACAAACCTTTACTGTTATATTTTATAATGAAAAAAGGTACTAAGAGAACAATATGGTATGTGAGATTTTCATAAAAAATACGAGAACATATTGTACCTGCTTAGAAAACACCTCAGAACAGAACAGCATAGGAAACTATCAAATAGAGCTTTTCTCAGTACTTGGGGAAGGGCCCTGGGGCCTTTTTATATATAGAACAATTTGGGAAATTTTATTGCAATTTCATTTAAAGGAGAGCAAAATATCCAAGGTAAACTCCAAACTTGGGGAAAAATGCATGATTTTAAAGAAATTTCGAGACGGGAAGGCACCTGTTAAAGGCCCTTGTTATATAAGGAAAAACTGCCTGTATCAAATCAAAATCTGGGTAATAAACAAAATACATTATATTGTATGTTCGTACACCAGAAATTATCTTGATTCTAGATCAGGCATCTTTAAATAACTATGATACAGAAGAATAATAATACAGCAGACCTGTGGTGCTTTTCACAAAAATTCTAACGAAAATAATCTTCGTAAGTCAGTTTCATATAATTAGCACTTCAAAATCAGACGGATAATAAGCATAACTATGATATGATATTCAAAAGGTATACTCAATTCTAGTATAATATTTAGAATTGATGAGCAAAAAATGAGCATATTATTAATGTTTCTTGTTTTGACTTACAGAGATTTTTTTCGTCAGAATGTTTTGTGAAAAGCACCACTGCTTTTTACATTCATCCTAAGATTTTATATTACATCCCTGATTCATTCAGCAGAATGCCTTCATACATGCATAATTAACTGTAGTTTTCTAAATGGACAACAAAAGCTTCAAAAATATAGAACATCATTGAATGTTCACCTGTCCTCGAAGCCAGGTGAGTTAGTCCTTTGTAAAATGAAGTTTCAATTCAGATACAAATCAAAATTTCTGATTCTAAATAACTTCAAATTTCAGATAAAATTTCAAACTAAACGGTCACACACATAAGACAGTATCATACAAACTCATTTATTTTGCCAACTCGATTTCATTTTGACAAAATTTCAAAGAAATTATAAACATTCTAAAAATTGCATGCATTCCGATGCTACACGCGCAAATTAACCACAGCGCGTGCATCGCATGGTTATACGGTAATTTAGGAATCAAGTTTTCCTTACCCTTCGTTGTTCCAAAGTTAATTAGCAATATAAAAGAGCATATCCAATAATAATACATCATCGCGAGCAAAAAGCGATGGCCTTTTCTATATTATTATCCATACATTCATGTTAAATCCAAAAATTTAATCCAAAAACTTTCATTCAATGAAATTTTATTCCAAAATAAACTCGCGTATTACTCTACACACTTACACACGAACTGAATTACTGTAATCACGGTACACTCGTGCCAAAATACTAAATGTAAATTGGCTCAAGTGGATTCATACGCGAAAAGCAAATACTAACTTCTTAAACTTTTAGTCTGCTTAAATAATGAGATAAAATCCATCTAATACACTTTAAACATATTTCTATTGAGCAGTGACACGATTTAATACACTGTCGTCTGTAATTAAAATATCTGGTAAAGTTTAATGGCGAACTACTTTTTCCTTGGGTAATGAACAGCTGTATGCGTTATGCGGTCGCGAAATTAACTGCACTCGCTTAGATGATACGGCAAGTGCGGTCGTAACACGCTTGGGTGAACTTCAAACTCGCTTCGGAGCTTCGGAATTAATTAAAATCAGGTGAAGAAATAGTGAATCTTTTATTTAAAGTTCGCTATTTTAAATCAGAAAGATTTTTATCGGTCGATAATTGTTTGAAATTATTCGTTTAAAGGATATCAACTTATTTTACAAAAGGGTATCTCAACTTACATCGTATTTAATAACGAGTTTAAAGATACCGACAACTTTTGTCGTAATTTAAACATAGGGACATTTTACTATTCGTCTCCCTCACTGATAATGTATAATAATGACATAATTCACTAATTTACTCAAATTTACTCCCAACATATAATAATGTAGGCAATCAGAGTATTTTAACAGGCGGACGTTTGAAGTAATAATTTTATTTGCTTGGGGAATCACACGTGAGGATATTGTTTTAGTGTTTTATAAACGGGATACTTATGAAAAAGTCGTAAACTATCTTGAAAAGCGAATGTTTTTTTACAGTCTTGAATCTTTTTGGTGCCTACACACTTAGTCACTATTAAATACCTGCCCAAGAATGTCCAACATAGAATTGCGCTACTTATTTTCATCATTAACAAAACTTTTTCATTATTTTTCACCTTCAGGTGAAATTAATTTATTGTGTATAATGTTAACTAATTGCTTTAATAGCCCTTTACCTTTAGCGCGTGAAATTTATTTTAATGACCCATCCAGTTATCAAAAAAGTCAATCGAATTACGATGCTCACAAAAGATATGCACAATGTCCCAATGCTTACACAATAAAGAAATTACAAAACGTAATAAATGCTAAAAACGAAACGCAATTATGAAAATGGGTCACGTAAATTGCGATGTATACTAATTATATCAAATATTGTTTTTGAAAACAATATCAGAAGTCGCAGAAACTCTATACTTAAAACGAACGGATACAAACACTTCTCTGTTGTATTTCACTCCTTAAGTGCGACTTCTGCTACGTTTATAACAATTCTTAAAAAGTAACAAGTATAGTAAAAAAATGTAGGTATATATACAAAGCAACATTTGTCACTTGAGAGACGTGCTAGTCTTGTAATACGAAGCCAAATACTTGAATTGTCTGCAAACAATGTAATGTAAACAAAAAAGTGAACTAACATATATGGAATTGGCATATTTAGTAATACTAATTCACGGTGCATGAAAAACATCACCCTTTGGTTACCTGGAACCATGGAGATGCTTGGACCACATGACCGAGTTTCAAAATCTATTTAGATCTAGCTAGATCAATCTCAATCGTACTCAAATGTATTAATGTTTCAAATTTTGGTGTTTCTGTGGAAACTGTATAATGCTTATTTAATTTGGGATTTTACTATTCTAAAAGTTTGTTTTATAGAAAAAATGAATAAATATATGTAAAAATCGCTATTTCTTTTCCTAGAACGCACAAAACGCTACTTTTGCAGAATTCTCGTACCCAGAGTCTAGTAGGATTTTCAATACTAGCTAGTTTTGAGAATCCTACTAGACTCTGGGTACGAGAATGCTTTTGCGGGTATAAAATTACATCTATTAACTACATTCAATATTTTATCTTTAATTGTAATTATTAAAGTGTTTTCTTGATAAAACAATCTATATATTTTCAACTCAACGCACGTGAACTTGCGCTGAAACACGAACGACAATCCATTTAGTGCGGACGAATGCAGACGACTTTTCCGTGTTTTTATCATCACAGTCCCGCAAGAGTTATCTCGCTTAAAAAATATTATTGTTTACTTCCGGTAAATTAGCAAAACGTGGTAATGGTTCGAACACTTAAATTTCACGAGAAGAAACTCCTTAAAAAGGTTGATTTCATATCATGGAACCTCGACAACAACTTAGAAGAGTTGAAGGTTATGAAAAAGTATTATATTCAGCGACGCGAGGATTACACAAAGTAATTTTCTTGTTTTGTCATATGTTTTCGTGACCATGATTTCTTTTGTATTTCAGACAAATAGAGATTCCTCTTTTTTAAGCCAAATTGATGCGTGATATTTGTAAGAGATTATTGTAAATGATCGTTTTTAGGTTTACTTGATGCTGGGTTGCACCGGGTTCATAGACTTGACCGAGATTTGGGCTTGGGAGTTGGATGTTGCAATGCATTTTACAATCAAGATCCTCGTGTTTAGGATTTAGAATCTAGTGTCTTAGAGGGTACCAGTTCCAATCGTTATACCCTTTCATGAAAATTTGACAATTATGTCAATTTTTCTCCATTGATAAGGTAAATGGAGAAGTTTCTGGCCTTTTGGAAGGTAGGCGAGTACTGGTTATAAACTATGGTATAGGTAAGCCAGGTTAGGTGTGCTGGACACTGTAAAATAACCAAAATGTGTTGACAGAGTGTTTAACCCAGTATGATAATAGGATGCATCCAATCTTCCTTGGGTTTATAGTAGCAAGGTAAGTCTGATGTTGGCCTGGTAATTTTGATAGTCTGCTAGACATTGGTTTGAAACACTTGCCTTCTTGCTAGTGATGTACTGGTAAGCCTGAATAATCCATTAATGGCTAGAAAATGCCAAGAGATTCCAATAATCGATGTTGCTCTCCTGGAATGGATAGCAGGAACCAAATAGGCCAGGTACGAAAACAGTCCGAAAAGATGTGTTTTAAGTAGTTCCCAAATGTTTAACATGGCAGACAATCCAAACAAGTAAAAAAAATTAACCATCCAATTGCAAATACCTAGTCCTGGGGGAATATGAATTAATTGACATAATGCTGCGCATATTTAAAAAAAAATAGTTGCTTTGAAGCCCTAAGTAGACTAATTAATTTGTATATATGCAAATTAAAGTGAACAGATTATTTAATTGAATAATTTGATTATTTAACTAACAGATTCCAACCGATAATAGGTTGGCATTTTACAGCCGATGTACCGTCACTACTTCTTGCTAGGAGTGTATAAAACTTGAAACAAGTATTTTTGGCTAACTTCATATGAAGGTGCAGAGGTTAAGTGGTAGAATGCATGTTCTGAGTATTGCCAATTTCCTTGAGCAAGAAATTAATCTAAAGTTGTTCCACTCCACCCACATTTAAATGAGTTAAGTGAGGTATCTGAAGCTGATTTCAGTGATCAGGGATAATTGTACTTAAGGCCACAACAAGTTGATGATTTGATGATATGTTCTACAGATTTTTCTAGAAAAAAATGTGGTGAGCGAAGAAAAAAAAAAATCTTAATTCAGTTGCTTTATTTAGCGGTTTGACCAAATTTTTATGAGCGAGCGAGGAAATAAAAAATTTTTTTTGTAAAAACCGTCAAAATTAAGGTGCGAGCGAATCTATAGAACATATGGGCCCGGTTTCACGAACGTTCTCATAACTTAAATAAATTTAAGATTGTCTTAAATATTTTGGCCGTAACTATGAGTATCTTATAAAATATTTTAAGTGGATTTCACGAAGCCTTTCTTACACAAGTATAAATTTATAGTTGATATAAGCGACCCAAACTTAAACCAACAATATTACCTTAGAGTACTAAATGTCCAACGCGTTTCATTAATGGAATCTATAGCGTAAACGGTTAGAGTGTTGTGCTTGAAACATTGTTTTTGTCTGGCATAGGTTCGAACCGTGAATGTTGATTTTTCACTTTTGGTTTATTCTTTTTTAATTTTGTCAATTATTTGTGTTTTCCTATTATGCACAATTATCTTACCTTCACTTCATTGCTAGAGTTTAGTATTTTTCGAAATTACAATAGTGTGCATCAGCGAAGATTGAATAAGACGTGATAAATGTAGGTAATGAGTGGAGGATCTTTGTATAGTTATAAGATGCATAAGACATCTCATATATTTTGGACCATTATCAAAGTTTGGAGACGAGCGTTATTTAATTTGCATAACAAAAAATTGCATTGCAAACTATGATGCCCGTCTTGGCTAACTTAAAAATAAGGTGATATGTCAAATCCATTGCTAGTATGTGATAAAAGAACCCTATGCTAAATATTTGGTTTACAATTTTTGAATGTGCGTAAATGTTTCAGACAGTTACACAAAAAGCATTACTTGAATTGTAGTGCACGGTTCAGTCAATTATTGTCCGTTTGATGGAGTGACAACAATTCCTACATTAAACAAGTTTAAAAATTGCTAATAATGGCTTTTGACGATTGATGTCTACCTTACAATACGCTTGACATTTTTTACTGTTTTACAATATAGTTTGACATTCAATGCTTGCCTGGACAGTGTATGTTTAAAATGGTTCGACTCTCATTACTTGCATCTGAAAATATTGAACTGTTTATATCACAAATTTTTGTTAAAGTCTACAAGCTATGGATCTTAAAAAGACATAACAAATGAATTTAGCATACTTAATATGTCATGCCTCGTAAACAAAAATGCTGAATAAAGGTGTAAATATTTACGCGAAAAATGGAACGAAGTCCAATTTATTGTTGTTTACATGTATTTAGATTTAGGAGATAAGGAAGGAGTTGAATACAGGAATAATTGCAAAGTGTTATAATACGATAATAATAATAACAATAAAACGCCGTCGGATTACGGCACGATTTGGTGACGAATGTGTATTAAATTTAGAATCAATGGAATTGATAAAATTAATTAATCAATTTACTGTTGGAATGATTGTCATCTCTAAAATCTTAACAGAATGACGATCGATCTAGATATTAAAGTATTTAGCCGTTTAAATCTGCTAGTTTTATTATTATTCATATAATAATACAGAAACTCAACTCTGCCAACACTTAAATGCAGAAACTGTCATACTCCGTCTTATACGTGAGGGGACGAATAAGTTCAACGATGAAATGAATCGTAGCAGGTGAAATTCTGATAAATTCTATCTTTCGACATACTTCCTAAACCACATTTAGTATCCCTTCCTCGGAATTCACGTCGTCTAGGGACTCTATAGGCAGTCAATCATAAATTTAGACGAACGTTAACCATCTGTTTATATTTAAGTAATGTTTACATTCGGTTTAATCTACCCGTTCACTCGATTAAATTTTTACTCATAACTTGGACAAGTTAAGAACGGATTAAATTGTAAAATGTTTGTGAAACGCACTTAAACTTAAAAATGCTAAAAATAGAACATTTAAGGTTAATCTAGAAATATAAGATAGGATTGCGTTCGTGAAACCGGGCCCTGATCAATTTGTTGTGGCTTAATTGTTAAGTTTGCTGAACAGCGTATGGAAGCAGACTTAAACTGCTCTTAACTTTAAAATCTAGCTATGATTGAATCATTGATTAAAAATGATGAGGTGAAATCTGTAAAAAACCTATCACCTCATTTTTATAATTTGATACTGCAACTTGAATTGGTGATAAAAAGATAGAAACGGAGCATAAAAGCTGTTAAAAATTGAAATACTTCGGCGAGACAATGTACAATTAATCTGATATAACTTGATTGACTTAAGTAAGGATATAACCTGAAAATATCAATGTAAAAAGGTTCATTTTAGTAAAGCTGTGTTAGACCGTATAAAAATATCATTTAATTGCAAATATACTTTTTTCTTTTCTAGGTATAACAAATTAGCCAAACATATCAGGGATGTGGCAAATAAGATAAAAGAGCTTGATGTAAAAGATCCATTTAGAACTGAGGCAACTAGTCAACTTCTAGAAAAACTGTAAGTAGATAGTCTTCAAAGTCTTCAGAGTTACTGACTTGCCCAAAGCCCTTAACAACTTGTAGGGGCAGTGGTCCAGTGGTAGGATGCAGGATAAGGGATTCAGAGGTACCGGGTTCGAACCTTACAAGGGACACTGCTAACTACTTTGAGCAAGATGTGTACCCTAAGTTGTTGAGAAATGACCTGCCTATAGATGATTTCAATGATAAGGGGTTATCTTAAGAAAATTGTAATCAACTGAACATGTCTATGGAAGCAGACTTTCAACAACATTGTTTTCAATCTTTTCAACAAGCTAACTTGCCCGAGTCATTGCTCAATAGAATTGTTTGAGAGAAAACCAGTCAGCCTCATTGCGCAAATTAAAAATGAGTTTAGGTTTTATGTACATACAATACAAAACTGGGTTTGAATCTCATCATTTACTCAGGTTTAAGAAAATTTCTTGGCTGTGTTAGTAAGAAACACCCTGCTTCTTGGTTAAGCCCATGTGTAAAGCTAGAAGATGGAAATTCAATATTAATTTGACCTATTTGACCTGTGAGTTGAACATTTTCTGATGTGTCATGTGATGCTCTCACTCATATCCTGTACAAAAAGACTTTTATTTAATTCTATTGAAATGTCTTAAGTGGTTTAACTGAGAGATGTAAATACAATCTGTTTATGAGTCGTTAATCATTGTCGCTTAGTTATTCATTGGATTGAAGATTCTGTGGTTTGTGAGTCAAAGATTTAGTATGCTGACTGGTTACTTGATGGGAAAAACCATTCTGATGTTTATGCTTTTATATTGGGATTTGTAGCCTTTTTTGTCGATTGTAATGGCTCATTTAATCTATTTCTGAAAAAGGGACAGAGTTTTTTCTGTCATGATCTTTTGGACATAAGATCTTTTGGAGAAGTTACCATAATTTTGTGTTCAGGATGATTATTATTAAGTGTTTAAGTAGCCATGTAAGATGTTAGCCCTTTTGTGACCCTTTAGCATTTTTTACAATTTGATTTACATTAATGCTTTACTCTGAATATAGCAGTTACAAAAAATCTGAATTAAAAGCCCTGTCTATATTCTACAATGTACAGGCAGTTCAAGAGTTAATAATGGTTAAATCAAATTCCACAATTATGTAAGAAGTTAAGTATCTATGGTTTTATATGGATTGGAAAGGGGGTGAGAGAAAAGATGAAATGGGTTTATATGATAAGGAAGCCAATTAAATTTCTTTTTTTGTTTAAAATATGTAATTATTTAACATCAGTTAAATATTCAATCTTTTGGAAGTTTTTTCTTCTTTATTTTGGACATATGTGTACTGCTTCTCAACCCTTGAAACTAAAATCAATGGTCATATTAATTAATTAATTCTAATGAATGACAGCCAAGTAAATATGAGACATACTGCTTGTAAAATGTTATTGTTACAATTTACGATGAAACTTGAGTGGTTTGGCATAAAATGATAAATTGATGTTTAATCATGAATACTTTATTTCCAATTTTCTTAATCTGTCTCATATAGTCTTTTTGTTACCGGTTTGTTAACTAAGCATCAGGACGGATCTGAGTTTATTTTTCTGTACAATGAAATACCCCTCTCTAATTTTGAATAAATTAAAGCTTTATTGGCTATGAGACCGTGCATATGATTTATTTTCTTCCACTAACAAATGTGTACTTTGAATAAAAGACATTTTCATTTCTTCACATTGTGGTTATTAGAATGAGAAACCAAAATAAACTGTATTTTGAATTATTGATAAAATGAATAATTATTAATCAAAATCTTGATTATGAATCGAGTGACATTAATTAATCTACATGTTCAAAATGATTGTGTTGTAAAGTTGGCTTACACGTTATGAGTATTAAAATTGTTCATTTCTATTTAGGCAATTGAAGTGGCTCTTTTTTTCATAAAAATAATCAAGTCAAAATGTTATATTTTTAGATGTAGCTTTTTACAGTTTAATAATCAGTTTTGTATCATTTCAGTTATAATATGGGCCTTATATCAACTAAACAAAGTTTAGAATTAGCTAATAAAGTACATGCTTCATCATTCTGCAGGTAAATATATATCTTATTATTATCAAGGGGAGTAACTCTTACATAAATTGTAAATGAGTTACTTCCCTTTGACTTACTATTTGCTTAATTTACACCACTGGGATTTTCTGTTCAAAGATACATTGGACATCGCAAGAAGAGAAGAGAAAACTTCTTGCATCTTTAGAAAACGTGAATATCATTGTTTATGTTTTCTTTCTATATTTAGCCTGAACTTCACAGAAGAATAAATACATAGAGTAAATTCCAAGTATATATAATCTGTTTGGGGACACATCTAGTTTAGCGGATCCAGGAAGTAAATATAAATATGCGTGTGCAGCGTTCTGTTTCTATGAGCAGACGCGCGAAGATAAATGGGGCTAATTTTCTGTTATTATGGGGGCTGCTGCCCCCACACCCCCGCCGATATTAAAAATGGATATCAAAAAAGCATTTTTTAAAAGTTATTAAAAATAATTCATTTAAATAATGAATAAAAACTGCATCGGTAAAAACAAAATGGCGTCCAAAATTTGTCAACAACGCAACGTCCGAGCATGCGCAATAGCGGGGTCCGCTAAACTAGATTCTATCCATCTGTTTGTTTTGTTTATTTACTTTGTTCGGTTTAACGCCGTAGCAACACACTGTATAGGTCATTTTACGGCGGTCAGTCAAACTACTCACTCCTGCTGGAAAGGCTAAATCTCTGGATTTAGCTGTTACCCAACTACTAAGCACATACTTTCGTCAGTGACTGACGACTGCCCTACATAATTAAGAATCGTTGGTAGGAGGGAGAAAGGCCGTAGAAACAATTTCATGACCAAGCTCCACGCCACGCCCGGTAATCAAACCCATGACCCCTCAATCAGTAGACTTGTGCGCTACCAACTGAGCTAGTAGGGTGGCTACCTATAATCTACATGAGTGAGTTACATACATGTATTTAATTTGAAAAATCCATCTTGCAGTTATATAAAGAGTAAAAATATGTATTGAGACTTGTCTATTATTTCAGACGAAGATTACCTGTAATAATGAAAAAAGAACATATGGCGGAGACATTGAAAGCTGCTGTAACTTTTATAGAACAAGGACGTATCCTTTCTAATCATGGGTAGTATCAACTATTGAAGGGGGTTGAGTATAGAATTCTTGTATAGTTTTGTCTTCTTTATGTGTTGATTAAAAAGTGATACATTTTTAGGTTTCGGTTTAACACAGTTGTAACACAATAAATTGGTCATATTACGACGCTCAATCAACATACTCACCATTCCTGGACAGGCTTTATCTCTGAATTTAGCTGTAAACAGTAACTAGTTATTTGTTGCATTCCTCAGTTAGTGACTGACAACTGCTTTACACGATGAGAAGAGAGAATGGCCATAGAAATTATTTCATGACCAAGCTCCACGAAAAGATCCCTGCCCAGGAATCGAATCCACGACCCCTGGATCAGTAGACGTGCGTGCTACCAACCAAGCTCCACAAAAGTATGCTGTCAGGGAATTGACCTACGACCCATCTATCAGTCGACTTGTGCTTTACCAACTAAGGTAGCATATGTGCAATGTTTTTACATATTGAACAAACTATTTATACCTTAACTATAATCTAGATGTTCGTGTAGGACCAGAGGTGGTAACTGACCCAGCATTTC
Source organism: Mactra quadrangularis (assembly GCA_025267735.1). Classification (NCBI taxonomy): domain Eukaryota; kingdom Metazoa; phylum Mollusca; class Bivalvia; order Venerida; family Mactridae; genus Mactra; species Mactra quadrangularis. Next base: position 40,995,792 of record CM046311.1, on the reverse strand, counting down.
TAGTAACAAGGTAAATTTTATGTATTCATAATTAGGAAATAACTTCCCAGCATTTGTGTAATTTGCACCCTACATGACCAATAAGCATCGATGCGCCTTAAAACAACATGAAATAAATAAAATAAATTGTTTATAACTTTCATGATAACCAAATTTTGGGTGTGGACTTCAAATTTGGACCCAAGTTATACAAAACCAAATTTTGGGTGTTGACTACAAACTTGGACCCAAGTTGTACAATCGGGGAACCAGAATATACATATTCATAACCCTCAAAATTTATCTTAAGTTCCATTTTGTTGGGGCAAGTAAATTTATAAAATTATAGATAAACCAATGAGCTCATTGCTTAAATCTATTGCAAACAAATGAGTGCTGGTAAGCAGTGCTTTACATTTACTGTCGTCCGATTGTCTGTGACAACCTAATTTTGGGTTTAGACAACAAGTTTTTGCTACAAGTTGTCAGATTAGACAACCAGACTATATTTTATAGATAAAGTGAGTTTATTGTTTAAATCTATTACAGACAAATGAGTGATTTTATAACTTGGACAGATACATCTGCTATCAGAAAACATGTAATGGATTATAATGACATGGTATGTAGCTGTTGTTTATCTTGTAATTTCTCCATGAATTTTAAACTTTGCCTTGTTTTGCACATAGCCTCTGTATTTATCTTACATGCTTCTTCTGTAGCTGCAAGGGCCATAGGGGCTGTAGAAGAGATAATAGTAATTTTCTTCAACCCGAGTCATCATGATTTGGCTGGTCTAGTAATATTATTGAAGTTTAGTTTACTTGATTTCTTGATAATGAATACAACTTTAAATGATTTCAAACTTTCTGTAGATATTCATTGTCGTGACTGGAAGTGTTGAGTACAAGATCCATGAAATAAAAATTATAATGTTGTGGGTTTTCAGTAATAAGGGACTTTAGTCAGTTATCTTTCCCTGATAAAATGTGAAGCAATCCAATTGGTAAGTAGGTCCTTACAGTTGGAATCCTCGGATTTTATCATTGAAGTCCTTTGAAAGGATAACAAATTTTTTCATGTAATATCTTTCTTGATATTAAAGATATTAACATGATAGGTGGTGAAATTTAGATAGTTCTTTACCATAAAAATACTCAGCTTGAGTTTCAAACAAATTAAATGATTTACAAAAAAGTTACTTAAGATTAATTTTGGCAAATTGATATTGAAAAGTAAGGGTAAAATCCGAGTAATCCAACTAATTGGACCTACCTATTTGAAAAGAATACAAGGGGAAATAACTGACTAAAGTCCCTAATTATTTCTCATTTATTGATTTTAAATTGATGTATTTTCACCTAGTTTAGTTTTTCTAATTCTTTGTAACATACCATGAAAGGGGTAGTGTTCTACAAAGATGAAATAAAATGGTGCATAGAACAAGTCATAATCCTTTTTATATAATATTCACAAAAATCAGATTTAGTTCAGGAGCAAAGTAATATTTACATACAAGTTACCTACAAACTTAAATTAATATAATACATTAATTCAATTTTACCATAATGTTTTATAAGTGACATTAATTCTTGCAGGGTATTATACTTGTCTATCACTGTACCTAATACCGGTAATTAGGTTTTATGTATGTGAAAAATTTGCATAATATAGAAATCGACACAATTACCCTGTCAACTGTTGTGAACTATAAAACTGTGGAATGCAATTTAGATTGGTTTGACATTTTGTAATTTTGATTTTTTGTCACTTTTACTGGTGTAACTACTTTCAATTGGAACTCATTTCAAATTTTGTGAGCCAATGATAGCTGCCTGTAATAGCTCACAGCCCGCAAAATATGCTGCAGTTATAGTTCGTTTTTTCGCAACTGTCGAAACATGAATAATTTCACGGCAACTTCGTGCTCGATTTCTAACACTCGTGACATTGAGATCATGTGTAATCATTCACCGTGAAAATATTCAAACTTTGACAGTTGTGAAAAAATGGGCAGTAGTATTTAGTATAATAAGCAGTAGTTCTGTAAAACGTCCTCTGTACATGTTGTTAAGTTAATAACTATAGTGCGTACAAAAAACAAATCACTGTTTATAATAACAATACAATGAACTAACCTACGACAAGGGATGCCCAGGATGACAATAAAATAACGATTGTGGTATGTTTTATTTGTGTCTTAGTTGTTGGTGTAATGGAAAGCGTTCTACCATAAAAAGCATGATTTACCAAGTGGTAATGGTTTATTCGACATGCTAATTTTGTTAAAATGAATTACACACATTTTATTTTCATTACTGCCTACCCCTGAAATGAATTGTCTCATTTCAATGTTTACCAAAACATGTTTTGTTTTTTTGTACGCACTATATCATGAATTGTGTTTATTTTTTCAGAGAGATGATTTTGATATGCTTGGTTGAAGATATAATTTACTTGTTGATGATTCATGCTTGTGCTTTACTGGACACCACAGAGAATAGTCAAGATAGTGGAATGGACACATAAAACAAGATCATGTGACATTTTGTTTTCATGTGATAGATCAGAACATCATGATCATGTGATAGATCGAAACACCATGATCATGTGATTGGTTGGTAAATCATGATCATGTGACATTTTTGTTCTTTCATGTGATTGGTTGATAAATCATGATCATGTGATTGGTTGATAAATCATGATCATGTGACATTTTTTGTCATTTCATGTGATTGGTTGTTTCTTTGCACAGCAAGATATCAAGTGTAGCTCCTCAACAGTTAAGTGATCTTTGAAAATAGTGTTTGTAAATAGAAAATCCTTGATTTTTGTAAATATTTGTTTTATTTGTATAATAAACATCGTTAAAAACTAGATTTTGTATGCTGTTATATTTTAAATTTTAGGAAATTTAGCTTTTCTTTCCATCTTGTAATAACTGTTATAGCCAGAAGGGGAATGCCATGATATTATAACACGAATCTTACAACAAAAACAGACATGCATATTAAATGTGTCTTATTTCTATAAATTCAAAGTAGGCAATTATGAATCATGCAAAATATTGTATTGTTCGTTTTTTCTCAACTGTCAAAACATGAATAATTTCACGGTGAATGCGTTTGTTAAAATACACCCATGAGTTTCCGAAAGTGTGTATTATGATTGAGTAAAGCTTCTTATGTCGTATGATATGTTTTAGTCAAGATATTTTTAATAACAATTAGGCCGCCAGTATAAAAACAATGCATTCAGTTACCGTGAAATTATTCAAGCTTTGACAGTTGAGAAAAAACGGACAATATCAAGTACAATACCAGTCTACTTGTAAATAAAGAAAATTGTACATTAGTCTTGCACTGACCAACTGATATGTCTTCAGATCTTGACATAAAAATTACATTTTGATTGTCGGATTAGCTACCTGTTTCTGTGTTCCTATTCATGACCTGAGACATCTGCAATAGAAAATTCTTTAAATTTGGACTAAGTTCAAGTCAAAAGTTGATTCGGAATTCAAGCTGATGGGTTTTCAACCAGGGTGTACCTGTGCCAAACATAGTTGGAAAATAGAGTTCCAAATAAGATAATAATAAGATCTATCAATGAAATCACTTGTGGTAAATTTTTAGTGTGATGTTCTGTAACAAGACCCTTGGATTTAAAATGTGTACGAAAATATTTTTATGCTGTGCATAAATAGTTAATTCAGATTCAATTAAGGCGAGGGTGACAACTCTTCCTTACCATGTTTAAATTGAAAATATTGTTTTCATACATTTTCTACTTTTAAATATCACTATCAACTTTTATTTCTATTTTCACAAATACTTGTATAGTATTACTTTTAATCTCCTGTACATTTCTTCTTCTATTTTTCTCGCACAGACGAGCACCTGCACAAAATATTCCAAAGAGGTTGATGCAGTATTGATAGATAGATAGATAAATTCATGACAAAATTTGATTATGTAATATAAAAGGGTTTATTTAAACTTTTTATACATGATAAAATTGTAAATGAACACAATAACTGGTAACATATTTTATAAAACAAGACCTGTTTTTAACTAAAACATTTAAATTTAACAATTAAAATAAACTGCATATTACTTAATACATACATATTTATACTATTAACAATTGCATATAAAAGCATTTGCACAAAAACACATTTTTCAAATGAAAATAAAAAAAAAAAGGTAGGTATTTTTCTATTGGAATTACAGCTTGGAATCCACTACTACAAATATCAAAGGTAAATAGCACCATAATTAAAAAATAAACAAATAAATGTACCACACTTATTACAATAAGTCAACAAAAATGCTAAATGTTCAACCTCTCTGGCAAGCACAATTGATTAACAAAATTTTCACACAATGCTTGGAGTCGTTTTGCCTCTTGGACAAATTAAATGTTAATTTCATTAAAAAAAAACAACAGAAAACAGATTCAAATGAACAACTGTAAAAGACCATGTCAAGTTTACAACAAGATAATAAGCACAATTTATTTCACCAAAAATGTAGCACTTTTCACACTAAAATATTTATATATACATATATAGCAGATGTATTTTACATGATATAAAATTACTCCAAACCTATCTTGGAATTTCAATATGAAATACATGAATAATGTAGTTTGTTTTGAGTTAAAACAAAGATTAATGCATTTAAAATAGTTTTGATAATCAGAATACTGTATTCGTACAATGACTCTTAATATAAGAGCATTGGTTTACGACCCTGAGCCACGCCCTAAATTAAGATTCTGAACCAAGGGAAGTAATCCTGGCAGAATATTATGAGCAAGAGTTTGTCCCCTTCCCATATTTTGCATTAAAGGAATTCTAGGCAAGGACCCCATGTTGGGATTACCAATACCTTGACATGGCATCATTAAGGGGTTAAACTGAGGTAAAAGCCCTGGTTGGAACCCGGCCCCTAACCCCATACCCCTTGGAAACATGGTGTTGGTTAAATCACCCATACCGGTACATGGGAAACCAGCTTGGTTCAATAACGCTGGGTTCATTAACCTAGGGTTTGGCATACCATGAACTCCTAGCATGCCAGGAAAATGTCCAGAAGGCTGTTGCATGAAACTGGGAAAACTTCCTGTTGACTGGGACAAAATATTCCCACTTCCTGTCATAGACTGTGTCATCACATTACTACTTCCTGCCATAGACTGTGACCCTGTATCACCACTTCCTGTCACAGACTGTGTCATATTAGATGAACTTCCTGTAGCAGACCGTGGATAGAATTCTGGGAAATTTCCAGTCATGGCATGGTTCATCCAAGAATTGTTTATCAAGCTGCTTTGTGAACCAGACTGACTTAGTTGTGTCAATGGATCTATAGAACAAGTACTTGTAGATGCTTGGGTCATGATGTTAGCTGTTGCTATTGGCTGAAAACAAGAAACAACAGAAAGTTTTATATTTTTGTAATTATCCATTAACCTAATCTGATGCTCTTCTTTTTCTTCAAGTATTGCACAAAATCTTCTCTGAGGCAATATCATTTATTTACTTAGGTCCCTTAGAGGAGTGCAAATGTAAAAGTTTAAAAACACTACATTTTGTATTGAAAATAGTTCAGCTTAGGTATAAAAAGACTCGTATCTACGGAGTGCTGTGTAATGTTGCCTTGACCGTATCTGGTGTTGACCACATATATCAACAGTTTTTGGGGCAGACTTGCCAAAACAGCTTTAACTGATTTTTCCCTGACCAATACATGTACTTGCTTTCTCTACCACAAGGCGACATTTGAAAACAAAATAGGATTTTCATGGAACAGTTCTGTCCGTTTTAATCTAAACAAGACTGAAGTACAGGGGCTAATAAAACAGACAGAATATAAAGGTAGCACATAATTAAGTGTTGAATTATATAAATGCAAATAAAGATTTATATACTATTCAAGTTATGAATCATCTTGAGCATAATTATGGGTGCAGCCTCATTCTGGATGCAGCCTCACTCTGAAATCTTGCCATTTTGAACAGTGCAACATGGGAGTGTAGCAGAGGAAAAATACAACACTTGTACTCACTTGGCTTCAAGCTAGCTTTTATGACATTGTGGCAGAATGCTGCTTACAACTTCAGGGTTGTGAGTTTCGAATCATGGGTTTCAATTGGGTTACAATAGGCTCCCTATGTGGGACGTTAACCATTATCAATGGTTTTTTTTCAAATTAAATGCAGCAGATATATGTTAAATCTGAACAATGGTAAAATATAACAGGAAACATCTATAATCCTTCCTATCACAAAATACCAATACTTACTTTAGTAGATGAATCTAGGATATTCTGTATAACTCTCTGACTTTCAGACATTTCTGGACTGGTTTCAGGTTTTTTATCCTCTTGTTGATCACTCATACTTGATAAAGATGGTGTATCAGTCTTACCTGTGATTATTTGTACAAAAATAAACAATGTGTTCATTGATCAGATTTACGTTTTTTAAAATTGGATTTAATACCTTTTCAACACATTTTAGGTCATTTTATGGCATACAGCGCACCTAACCTAGCTTTCCTGGACCCTTGTCTATAACCAGTACTCACCTACCCTTCCACAAGGCTGGAAACTTCTCCATATTATCTAATCAATGGAGGAAAATTGACATTATAGTCTAATTTTCATGGAAGGGTATAACCTCTCGAGTGGGATTCGAACCCACACCCTCGGGCACGAGATTCCGAATTCCGACGCGCTACCATCTGCGCTATCGACCCGGGTTGATTAGAATAACATGTTTTATCAACATTTTATAAGTTTATGAATGGCGCTTATAGTCCTTTACTCATTTTAACGGAAAGGCTAGAAAGTGGACTTGAGTTAAGTCACAATATTTCAGCTGAAATTAAAAACACCCAAGCCCCATTGAATATATGTATTTCATCACAGTTTTAGACAAAGATATTTCTTTCACTGTGGCATTCACAATTAGAAACTAACTGTACAGTGATATTACAATTTTTTCAAAACACTATTTTCTTATATTTGGGAAATACAAGGTGGTTGATCTGAACATCCACATTTTCTCTTATACATCAAAGCAAAAATAAAATAGTTTTTCAAATGTAATTTTTCGAAATTTACAAGAAAAATTCTACATGTATGTATAAACAACTTATACAAACAACAACTGGAAGAACTTCTAGAAATAATTTTAACGACACATGGATATTAACAATTGTTGGAAGATTTTGGCTGCTCATATCCCTCAGTGAAAAAAAGCAAGAATCCTTACTTACCTGCATTTTGTTGATTCTTAATCTGTTGTTTAATGGCAACTATTTCAATCTCGTAATTATTTAATTCATTCACTAAATCATCTGTAAGTTTATCTGGGTCAGATATCATTGTTTGTAATACTCTCTTTCTGTAAATGATGTCCAATGAGATTAAGTTTAACATTTAAACTAGCCATTGAGATTTAGTTAAACATTTAAACTAGCCATTGAGATTTAGTTAAACATTTAAACTAGCCATTGAGATTTAGTGTAACATTTAAACTAATCATTGAGATTTAGTGTAACATTTAAACTAATCATTGAGTATTAGTGTAACATTTAAACTAATCATTGAGATTTAGTGTAACATTTAAACTAATCATTGAGATTTAGTGTAACATTTAAACTAAACATTGAAATTTAGTGTAACATTTAAACTAAACATTGAAATTTAGTGTAACATTAAAACTAGCCATTGAGATTTAGTGTAACATTTAAACTAGCCATTGAAATTTAGAGTAACATTTAAACTAATCAGTGAGATTTAGTGTAACATTTAAACTAAACATTGAAATTTAGTGTAACATTTAAACTAAACATTGAAATTTAGTGTAACATTTAAACTAAACATTGAAATTTAGTGTAACATTTAAACTAAACATTGAAATTTAGTGTAACATTTAAACTAAACATTGAAATTTAGTGTAAGATATGAAATAACCAATCAATTTAATGTTACATTAGAAAAACTAATCAGATTCTGCAAATTTAGTGATTTATATGGTGTTTTTGACAATTTTTCTGACAAATTCAGCAATCAATCAGTTTACTTACCATTCATGAAATCTTAAACTTTAACTTTAAACAAGAAATATGCTCATCTCCTCAAAGTAGCTGATAACTGTCCAACTTGAGGTAGGAGAGAGAATGGCCATAGAAAGTATTTCAAAATTAAACTCCACTAAATATGAATATCCTTACAGATAAAATGTAATTTAAGATTTAAATAAAGCGGAAAATAAGATGACGAAAGATGGAAAGAACAAAAGAAAGAAAGAAGATGAAAAGCTGGGGTGTGTACATTCCCCCCCCCCCCACCCATCAAGATGTACCTTTTAAATTGTAATGTTTGTAAAGCCATTTGTTTATCTTCCAGACTAAAATCTTCTATATCATCATCTTGTGACTGTTCTAAACTTTTATCTTCTGTTTTATCTTCTGATTTATCTTCACATGTTGTTGTTGTAGTGGTGGTGGTGGTAGGATTTCCACTCTGAAATTTCGGAGAAAAATGTGAGTTATAAATCATAGTATTGATTTGTGTTAAAATTTCTTTGAGCTCAATTCTTTTTCAGGGTACAATTTTACTTCAACATTAAGTTATGAACCCAGCCACCCCAAGGACTATGACTTTGATTCTTGAGCAGGGCATACTTTCATGGAGGTTGGTCACGATAAAATTTCAACTGCCATTCATCCTCCTACCACTGATTCTAAATCATGTAGAGCAGCTGTGAGTCACTGACTAAAGTATGTGCCTTGTAACTGATTAACAGCTAAATTTAAGTTTTTTTGCCTATCTAGGAATGGTGACAAGCCGGACTGACTGCTGTGAGATGATCTATACATTGTGTTGCTACAGTGTTAAACCCTGACAACTTCTCCCCCTGTAGAGGAAATGTACATTAACCCCACTGATTTATAAATACAGATATTTATTTTATTGGTCTTGAGAAGTGACTAAAAACAGAGATATTGAGTACTTAAATAAGTATACTATAATGAGTATTTAAATCAGTGGGGTTAATGTTTACCGTATTGATGGTTAACAAGAGCTCCGCTGGGCGGGGCATTATACGCCCGTGTGCAGTCCATGCTGTGTTCTATCTCATATAAAGTCCCTGTGACCTTGACCAATGACCCCGGGATCTCAGAATAGGTCCCATTCTTAACAGGAGGGCTATCCAAAGCAAAGATTTTGAGAACCTAGGTACAGCCATGGTTGATTTATCACCGACACAAAGTTTTCCCATACAAACTTCCAGTGACCTTGACCCTGGGGCCTCAGAACCAAAAGTTCTCGCCCTTGACCCAAAGAGTATTGATACATAAAATTTGGTGATCTTAGGTAAAGTTGGTTGTTGGACAAGGTTTTTCCTCATGATTTTTCTTTTGACTTTAACCTTTAACCCAGGGACCTGAAACCAAAGGGGCATATGCTAGACATTAAGGCTACCCTTAAATAAGATTTGGAAAACCTACAATGTAGGTACAATTAATATTGAGTTACTGTCCGGAAAATGTTTCAGTATGAATTAAGTCCCTGTGACCTTGACTTTTGTCCCTGGGGTTTCCAAATCAAAAGAGAACATCAAATACCAAAGAGCTATCAACACATTACATCTTGACAAATGGGCTGATCCACATAAAATTTGGTTAACCTAGGTACAATCATTGTTTAGTTATTGTCCGGACAAGGATTGTCCATATGATGCCCCTGTGACCTAGATCTTTGACCCAGTTTTGACCCAAAACCAATTGGGAACATCCTTAACACATGGGCCACCCTCAAATAAAATTTGGTGAACTAAATTCATTTTACTTATTAAATATAGCATTATTTCCATGGTTTGCCATTTTGACTTTATTAACATATTGATTGAACATTTGAAGTCTCTGCTTGGTAATTTGATATCTTCTGGATGATGGTTTAAACTTGACCCAGGGGCCCCAAAATCAATAGGGAACATCCTTGACACATGGGCTACTCTCACATGAAATTTGGTGAACTTTGGTACAATCATTGTTGAGTAATTATCCGGACAATGTTTTTCAATATGATGCTCCTGTGACCTTGACCTTTGACCAAGGTACCCCAAAACCAATAGGGCATAACCTTGACACATGGGCTACTTTCACGCCAAATTTAGTGAACCTAGGTACATTGGTTGTTCAGTTATTGTCTGGACAAGGTTTTTCCATATGATCCCTCTGTGACCTTGACCTTTGGGTCTGGGGCCCAAAAACCTATTGGGAACATCCTTGACACAAGGGCTACCTTCACATAAAATTTTGTGAACCTAGGTACAGTAGTTGATGAGTTATTGTCCAAACAAGGATTTTCAATATGATGCCTCTGTGACCTTGACCTTTGACCCAGGAACCCCAAAACCAATAGGGCATAACCTTTACCCAAGGGCTACCCTCACATAAAATTTGGAGAACCTAGGTACATTGGTGGTTCAGTTATTGTCTGGACAAGTGTTTCATTGTTTGCCGTTTTGACTTTATAAACATATTGATAGAACATTTGAAGTCACAGCTTGGTAATTTGATATCTTCTGGTTTAAGATTTAAACTTAACCCTGTTTTCCCAAAACTGATAAGGTACATCCTTGACACATGGGCTACTCTCACATGAAATTTGGTGAACTTTGGTACAATCATTGTTGAGTAATTATCCAGACAATGTTTTTCAATATGATGCCCCTGTGACCTTGACCTTTGACCAAGGTGCCCCAAAACCAATAGGGCATAACCTTGACACATGGGCTACTTTCACGCCAAATTTAGTGAACCTAGGTACATTGGTTGTTCGGTTATTGTCTGGACAAGGTTTTTCCATATGATCCCTCTGTGACCTTGACCTTTGGGTCTGGGGCCCAAATACCTATTGGGAACATCCTTGACACAAGGGCTACCTTCACATAAAATTTTGTGAACCTAGGTACAGTAGTTGATGAGTTATTGTCCAAACAAGGATTTTCAATATGATGCCTCTGTGACCTTGACCTTTGACCCAGGAACCCCAAAACCAATAGGGCATAACCTTTACCCAAGGGCTACCCTCACATAAAATTTGGAGAACCTAGGTACATTGGTGGTTCAGTTATTGTCTGGACAAGTGTTTCATTGTTTGCCGTTTTGACTTTATAAACATATTGATAGAACATTTGAAGTCACAGCTTGGTAATTTGATATCTTCTGGTTTAAGATTTAAACTTAACCCTGTTTTCCCAAAACTGATAAGGTACATCCTTGACACATGGGCTACTCTCACATGAAATTTGGTGAACCTAGGTACAGTCATTAGTGAGTTATTACCCGGACAATGTTTTTCAATTTGATGCCACTGTGACCTTGACCTTTGACCCAGGGGCCCCAAAATCAATAGTGCATATCCTTGACACATGGGCTACTCTCACATGAAATTTGGTGAACCTAGGTACATTGGTGTTTCATTTATTGTCCGGACAAAGTTTTTCCATATAATGCCCCTGTGACCTTGACCTTTGAACCTGGGGCCCCATAAACCTATAGGGCGCATCTTTGACACATGGGCTACTCTTACATAAAATTTGGTGAACCTAGGTACAGGCGTTGTTTAGTTATGGTCCGGACAAGGTTTTTCAATTTGATGTCCCTGTGACCTTGACCTTTGACCCAGGGGCCCCAAAACCGATTGGGAACATCCTTGACACATGGGCTTCTCTCACATAAAATTTGGTGATCCTAGGTAGATTGGTTTTTAAGTTATTGTCAGGACAAGTTTTTTTCCCATATGATGCCACTGTGACCTTGACCTTTGACGCAGGGGCCCCAAAACCGATAGGGAACATCTTTGACACATGGGCTACTCTTACATTAAATTTGGTGAACTTAGGTACATTGGTGGTTCAGATATTGTACGGACAAGTTTTACCTATTTTAAGTCCCAGTGACCTTGACCTTTAACCCTGGGGTCTCAAAATCAATAGGGAACCTCCTCCACCCAAGGGCTATCAACACATAAAATTTGAGGAACCTAGGTTCATCCTTTCTTGAGTTATCATCCGGACAAGCAATTGTCCACGGACGGACAGACGGACAGACGGACAGACGGACAGACGGACAGACGGACAGACGGACAGACGGACAACAGCATAACATAATACGACCGTTTTTTCAAAACGGGCGTATAAAAAAGTTAACACACCCATAACGACTTACAGTAGTTAGTATTAAAATCAGTGAGGGTAATGTATATTCCACAGACAGTAGATTTAAATATAACAATAAAATTAACATACCTTCCAGTAAGGACTATCAGGATCAAACTTATTAACTAGTTCTTCTATAGACTTTAATAGATTTTCATCATCATGTTCAAATACACGTAGAATCTTTGGTACACTGAAATTATACATACATTAATAAAGCAGTGGTGCTTTTCACAAAAATTCTTACGATAAAAATCTTCGTAAGTCAAAAGCAAGAAACATTAATAATACGCTCATTTTTTGGCTTATCAATTCTAAATATTATACAAATTGTGTAGAATCATGTATACCTTTTTGAATATCATATGATAGTTATGCTTATTATCCGTCTGACTTTGATGTGCTAATTATATGAAACTGACGTACGAAGATTTTTTTCGTAAGAAATTTTGTGAAAAGCACCACTGGTATTCAACAAAGTATAAGAGTGGGCGTAGCTGAGTGTTTATGACATTTGACCGATAATCATTGGATGGCCAGCTCCAATTAGTTCAAACAACATCTAAAACCCACCCATTGTTTGTTCCTTGAACAATTAAACTTATCCTACTAACTCAGTACTGCGGGACAATGATGAAATGAAGGGGAATCCAGAGTCTAATGATTTAAATAATAAGATGTTGCAGGACAACTGTTTTTTTAAATGTTAATTTCCAGGATCCCAAAATACAACAGCTTATTTATTGGGTGAAAGTGTGTTAACACAATTTATGGTTATTTAACAGCGGCCAGCTCAACTAACCTAGCTTTCCTGAACCTTTGTCTGTATTCAGTACTTGCTTGCTCTTACAAAAGGCCAACAACTTCTCCTTAATTTTATTAATGAAGGAAAAAGGGCATTATAGTCGAATTCATGGAAGGGTATAAATAGCCATAGGCTCAAATCAGCAACCTCTGCTGAAAGCTAAATTTGAAAACCCATGCATAGCCTTCTGGGCCATAGACCTATGAGAAATAAAAATGTCACATTAACTGTTTGATTCTCTCAAATTGTATATTCTGATAAAGGCAACAGCCAAAAAGCAGCACACTATAATGTGTAGTAAACATTTAATTTGTAAGTAAGTGTGGTTGTTGGTCATTTAATTCAACTGTAGGTCAAGGTGTAAATTAGTCCTAAATATAAGACCCTACATAACTATTTTATCATACGGACGTTTTTCTGTTATGTAGGGTCTTAACGGATTGCTTCAAAAACGCATAGCAAAATATTTTTTTCAAAAAGTAAATGAATGTGGGTCAAATTAGCACCAAACGATAGATAAAAGTTTACTTTTATTCTTTCCATAAATCAAAAGATAATAATCAGGTTTTTCGCTTACAGAAACACTAATTACTTTTACTGCTATCCAGGGTTGTCGCCGTTCGCCGCCATTTTGAACTGAATTCTTGACGGTTAATAAAGTGTCGCTTCGGTTAAACAAAATTTTTTTCCAGAGTTGTCGTTCTTGCCTTCAATAGCATACCTTATAAATTCGTTCAAAATCAATTCTTACAAATCGCGTGACCCAATTTGAATTCGGATTGCTTTGGCTATTATTGCATGGTTATTGTGACAAACTGAAAGTACTCGTCAATTAAGGACTTTAAATGGATTATTTGACTGTCTAAGGTTAGAATTTGAAATAATTTCACTTTTATCATGTGTATTTTTCGTTTATCTTTCTATTGGTGTGTCGTTTTATTGCAAATTTTTCGAATTAAAACGAGTAGAACGTTCAGACCTGAATCGATGTCTGTACACTAAAATTTTTGCTATGCGTTTTTGAAGCAATCCGTTAAGACCCTACATAACAGAGACATGTCCAAATGATAAAAACATACGTAGGGTCTTATATTTAGGACTAGGTGTAAATGTTAAATGTACGTACCAATCTAATCTATAGAGTGACAGAAATGTCTTCTCTTCAGAATCATTTGTTTCCACAGCTGATACATTGTAACTGTAATATTATAAATACATGTACACATGAACATATGATAACATATAGTCTTCAACCAGCCATTTTATTTGCCGTCTGAGGAACTATTAAAACAACACAATTGGAAGAAATGTGCCGACTATGTTAACTACAAAAGGAAATCCTTGCCTACAAATCCCTAAACAACAATGCTCCTGATTACTTTAAATGTATTTTTTTGCAGCAACTCTAAATTAAGGTCAAATTCTACAAATGTTACATTACTGTTTAGGGTGGGACGACTCTTTCATGCTGACAATCAGTAAGAATAACAATTTAAATTTAAAGTAAGAGTTATACTTACTTTTTAAGATCATTAAACAATTCAGGATAATCTACTTTACCAACAACACGTCTTTGTATATCTACCCTTCTTTGTTTTAACTGAAAATATATGTACAGTTCTGTAATAAATATAATCAACATCACCTTGATGATAGCAAATTTCTGCATTTTTTTTGACAATTTTAACGTCCATAAATGTTTATATTGAGAATAAACAAGAGCTCCGCTGGGCGGGGCATTATACACCCGTGTGCAGTCCATGCTGTGTGGACTATCTCATATGAAGTCCCTGTGACCTTGACCAATGACCCTGGGATCTCGGAATAGGTCCCACCCTTAACTGGAGGGCTATCCAAAGCAAAGATTTTGAGAACCTAGGTACAGCCATGGTTGAGTTACCACCGGCACAAAGTTTTCCCATACAAACTTCCAGTGACCTTGACCCTGGGGCCTCAGAACCAAAAGTTCTCGCCCTTGACCCAAAGAGTAAAAGAGTATTGATACATAAAATTAGGTGCTCTTATATAAAGTTGGTTGTTGGACAAGGTTTTTCCTCATGATTTCCTTGTGACTTTGACCTTTAACCCATGGG
The DNA here is from genome assembly GCA_025267735.1 of Mactra quadrangularis. Taxonomy (NCBI): domain Eukaryota; kingdom Metazoa; phylum Mollusca; class Bivalvia; order Venerida; family Mactridae; genus Mactra; species Mactra quadrangularis. Next base: position 40,980,672 of record CM046311.1, on the reverse strand, counting down.
GCCTAAAACCAAAGGGGCATATGCTAGACATATAGGCTACCCTTATATAAAATTTGGTAAACCTAGGTACAATCATTATTGAGTAATTGTCCGGAAAATGTTTCAATATAAATTAAGTCCCAGTGACTTTGAATTTTGATCCTGGGGTCTCCAAATCAAAAGGGAACATCCTCTACCAAAGAGCTATCAACACATTACATCTTGACAAAAAGGCTGATCCACATAAAATTTGGTTAACCTAGGTACAATCATTGTTTAGTTATTGTCCGGACAAGGTTTATCCATATGATGCCTCTGTGACCTTGACCTTTGACCTAGTTTTGACCCAAAACCAATAGGGAACATCCTTGACACATGGGCTACCCTAACATAAAATTTGGTGAACTAAATTCATGTTACTTATTAAATATAGCAATACATCCAATGTTTGCCATTTTGACTTTATTAACATATTGATTGAACATTTGAAGTCACTGCTTGGTAATTTGATATCTTCTGGTTGAAGGTTTAAACTTGACCCAGGGGCCCCAAAATCAATAGGAAACATCCTTGACACATGGGCTACTCTCACATAAAATTTGGTGAACCAAAGTCATTGTTGAGTTATAACCCAGACAATGTTTTTCAATATGATGCCCCTGTGACCTTGACCTTTGACCCTGGGGCCCTAAAACAAATAGGGTATATCCCTGATACAAGGGCTACTCTCACATAAAATTTGGTGAACCTAGGTACAATCGTTGTGGAGTTATTGTCCGGACAAGGTTTTTCAATATGATGCCTCTGTGACCTTGACCTTTGACCCAGGGGCCCCAAAACCAATAGGGCATATTCTTGACACATGGGCTACTCTCACATAAAATTTAATCAACCTAGGTACATTGGTGGTTCAGTTATTGTCTAGACAATTTTTTCATTGTTTGCCATTTTGACTTTATTAACATATTGAATGAACATTTGAAGTCACAGCTTGGTAATTTGATATATTCTGAATCATGGTTTCAACTGGACCAAGGGGCCCTAAAAACGATAGAGAACATCCTTGACACATGGGCTACTCTCACATAATTTGGTGAACCTAGGTACAGTCATTGTTGAGTTATAACTTTGACAATGTTTTTCAATATGATGCCACTGTGACCTTGACCTTTGACCCAGGGGCCCCAAAACCAATAGGGCATAACCTTGACACATGGGCTACTCTCATATAAATTTTGGTGAACCTAGGTACATTGGTGGTACAGTTATTGTTTGGACTAGGTTTTTCCATATGATGCCCCTGTGACCTTGACCTTTGACCCTGGGGCCCAAAAACCTGTAGGGAACATCCTTGACACAAGGGCTACCTTCACATAAAATTTTGTGAACCTAGGTACAGTTGTTGATGAGTTATTGTCCGAACAAAGTTTTTCAATATGATGCCTCTGTGACCTTGACCTTTGACCCCCAAAACCAATAGGGCATATCCTTGACACAAGGGCTACCCTCACATAAGATTTGGTGAGCCTAGGTACACTGGTGGTTCAGTTATTGTCCGGACAAGTTTTTCATTGCTTGCTATTTTGACTTTATAAACATATTGATTGAACATTTGAAGTCACTGCTTGGTAATTTGATATCTTCTGGTTAAAGGTTTAAACTTGACCCAGCTTTCACAAAACTGATAAGAAACATGGGCTACTCTCAAATGAAATTTGGTGAACTTAGGTACAGTCATTGTTGAGTTATTACCTGGACAATGTTTTTCAATAAGATGCCCCTGTGACCTTGACCTTTGACCCAGGGGTCCCAAAATCAATAGGGCATATCCTTGACACATGGGCTACTCTCACATAAAATTTGGTGAACCTAGGTACATTGGTGGTTCAGTTATTGTCCGGACAAGTTTTACCTATTTTAAGTCCCAGTGACCTTGACCTTTGACCCTGGGGTCTCAAAATCAATAGGGAACCTCCTCCACACAAGGGCTATCCACACATAAAATTTGAGGAACCTAGGTGCATCCTTTCTTGAGTTATCATCCGGACAAGCAATTGTCCATGGACAGACGGACAACAGCATAACATAATACGACCGTTTTTTCAAAACGGGCGTATAAAAAGGTCTCTATACCCACCAACGGGTGTTTGTCAAGTAGTTTGAACTAAATTCTTACAATAGGCAGTAGGGAATACTTCCCGTTCGGGAAACAAGGGGATTCCCCTTCAGTGCTTCCCGATTGGGCAGCAAATGTCAAAATGTTTCCCGATCGGGAAGGATTTTGGCCTTTTTTGACGTACCTTACTAAAAGCGACCGCTGCATAAAAGTATTTGACCTACAAAAATATGAAAAAAACCGCCTGATACAGAAAAGGTGCATCTAAAATCCTACCGAGTCGTTTTCTTTTAAAATGCCTAGAATTAAAATAATCCGAAATTGAAATTCAGAAAAAATACGACATCAAAGAAAAAATTTGCTGCCCAATCGGGAAGCACTGAAGAGGAATCCCCTTGTTTCCCGAACGGGAAGTATTCCCTACTGATAGGTGCAGAGAAAATGAACGGCCAAGATTTTACAGCTAAGTGTCATAACTCTGCAAATAATCAAAGGACCATAGCCAAAATGGGGTATGCAAATGCTTGCTTGATAACCAGTCTATGTGTGAAGTTTGAATCAAATCCATAGAGTAGGTGCTGAGAAATTGAGCAGACAAGTAAAAGCTTCATAATGACCGACCAAACAACGGACAAGCTGACTCCTATATACCCCAAAAACATAGTTTTGAGGGGGATATAACAATATGATAAAACATCTTACCATACAAGTTAAAACATCATCTTCCCAAAATAAAACTGATATTTCTGATGATAAAACATATGCTACTCTTTCTAAACTTATAAGATGTATAATATAATCATCTGTTAGTTGTATCCTGTAAATAGTACATGAACAAGAAATGTAATGTGAAAACCACATTAAAGCTGGATTTTATAACTTTAGTGCAAAAAATACAAAGGGAAATAATCCATAATAAAGGCAGGCAGAGTTGTGGTTACTTTCTAATTCTGTTCATCACATGGTATGTTATCATTGTATGAAGTTTCATAAAGATCTGACAATAAATGGCAGAAATATATGGTAAAGAAAATATCGTTGAAAAATCCGGCTAATAAAATTATTGTCGGTTAATACTGGCATTCAATTGATTTCTGCTTGAAATCATAATAATTTTGTTTATACTCCTCGCTTATTAAAATGCCCAAGATATTGACTTTAAACATTAAAACAATTCCCCCCTCCATCATCCTAACTTACAGACAATACTAGTTACCATGGATGCAGAAAAAAGCAGCCCCTTGAAAGCTTTTATAGAACAAATACATTCCAACATCTTCACAAACCTACTTTTCTGATCTTAATAAAATTGGCTTTGTAGAGAGCTTGGCTTTATGCAGAGAGTATAAATCTACCTATAACGTAAGTCGAGGATGGCGAGATGGTGAATGAGTGGTTCTTTCAGTATAGTACAGTTGTACCATACTTTTTGAATGATGGAGGCATTAAATTTAATACACAGCTGGGTAGAATATTCATTATTAAGGATAATATTCTTAGTGATTCTTTTAAAATCTTAATATGGTTGATTTTATAGTTAGATAAATACTTACCATTTAACGTAACATCGTGTACTTTGGAATTCATTTTCATCGCATTCCGATTTGTAAACATCATCTCCATTTTTACATTGACCTTGTATGACCTTTGGTAACCTTGGTACCTCTACAGCATTCCATCCAAATACTTGACTATAGTCTGGTTCCTAAAAATAGAAAATGTATTAATATGTACATAGTTGTTGAGCTGGGAACCAAACCATCTTTTTATCTACTAACATACAAATGAGTCAAATGTTGCACTTTCATCGCAATTATTTAAATTGGATTTACACAGCACTACAACAAGGCTAAAACCAATAGGGAGCTCAATGAAAAGGTTTAGAACAATAAAAAATTCAATAATGGAAATAAATGCACTAGTAAAATCCCATTCAATTTAATCTAAGAGTTTTAATAGCAGTAGCAGGGCCACTGGGTAGTGAAAGTTTTTTTTTTTTTTTTTTAAATTGGTTTTGAACGTTGTATTCAACACTTATTTAGGTTATATATACGATGGCCAGCTCGTCCTTACTATAGCTTTCCTGGACACTTTTCTATCACCAGTACTAACTTACCCTACCACGAGACCGACAACTCATGTATAGGGCATGACCTACCGCGACTGGGCTTGAACCGGCAATCTCCAGATTTGAAGTCAGACATGCTAACCACTACGCCACGGCAGCGGCTTAAGTGATAGGGAGCACACTTAGGGATCACAAAGTCCCAGGTTGAACCCTACTAATGGCTCTGCTAATTTCCTAAAGCATAAATTTATTAACAAATGTTCCATTCCACTCAGGTGTAAATGGGTACTGGAAAGGATAATCAGGGGTTATCATACAAAATTGTTAAGTCCGCTGAACATGTATATGGAAAGCAGACTTTAAACCACACTTTATTTTCAACTTTAACTTTTAGAACATATACAATCTAAAGGAAATAAATCATAGTCGTTTTGTTTGGTTTAATGCCATAGCAACACATTGTATAGGTCATATAACAGCAGTCGGTCAATCTACTCACTCCTCCTGGAAAGGCTAAATCTCTGGATTTAGCTGTTAACCAACTACTAAGTGCATACTTTCATCAGTGTATGACAACTTCCCTACATAATTAAGAATCATTGGTAGGAGGGAGAATGACCGTAGAAATAATTTCATGACCAAGCTCCACAAAAGTATGCCCTGCCTAGGAAATGAACCCACGACCCCTTAATCAGTAGACTTGCATGCTAGCTTGGCGGCTTAAACACTGATCATAGACAAATTATCAACTATGCAAGGTAACAATGCTTGCAAATAGATCAACATTGATTTCTACGTATGTTATAAACATGGAGAGACAAATTGTAAAATGTGATAATAGACACATAATAGTCAAACAGAAAAGATTGGACATCTATATTTATTTATATAGCGAAACAAAATGCTAGAATATCGTAACTTAATATCAAATACTCTACGACTTATCTCTGTTGTACACGGAGTTTTATTTATCAAAATTATCCAACCGAAAAATAAAAACAATTAAAATTTTAATTTATTAATAATTTGATATCATTCAATCAAACACTGACTAATTGAGGTTTATAAATACCTTGATGAGAAAACAGGTGCTACGATAAATTGACTTGTAATACATAGGGACATGATTCTTTGGAACGTAATGAATTGAAGTCTTGATTTGGTGTAGGCTTAGTGTGTTCATGGCAAACGATTTTATGTATTAGATGACATGGCAAGGGATAATATTAAATGAGAATTAAATATTTTTGCTCAGGTAAGAGATTTTTTTCTACTATTTTTTATTTATTTTCAGTCAAATAGATCTTTGTATTTCCCTTTTTCTGTATGATAGTATTATTGAACTCTAATTTGGCCTAACATTTTTTCTCCAGTAAGTTTGAAGTTGCACCAAAACTTGTTCTGATTTTTTTATTGTTGTTAATAGGTATATTATAAATATCTGGGGTGAAGAAAATAGTAATTTTCTAAACATGATTCAGATAAAATCAGATCAATTTGAAAAATTATTTCATATGTTCCCTCAGTTCCGACAGGCCAGACATTAACAGAACAATAAAACTTTTGTAGCAGACCTTTGACTTGATGCCTTATACATGTATGACAAAATTTGATGGGTTACCGCCAGATTAGTCTATATCCTTCTTTATTTACAATAAGTTAACAGGGCTAGACATTCATTTTTTACTAAATTCCTTGTCTGAAACAAATGCTTGCTAGCAGTTACCTGGGCTAGACATTCATTATACCCCGCTTCGAAAAAGAGGGGGGTATACTGTTTTACCCTTGTCCGTCCGTCCGTCTGTACGTCCGTTACAAAATTTCCGTCGCAGTTTTCTCAGCAACTATAACATGCAGCAGCCTAATACTTTGCATATTGCTTCACCCCATAGTCCCATGTGGTGTAAAGCGATTTCATGCTCCTGGCTTATCTACTTCCTGTTTGTCGCATATTTTTAGATTTTTGCGGGGGTATCACTAGTTTTTACTAAATTCCTTGTCCGAAACAAAAGCTTACTAGCAGTAACAATTTATCTGAACCCATATATAAGTTGTCTGGGGCAATTGGACAACCTGTAATGTCAAGCCCTGACTGTTAAGACTACTTTTATGTACACCCATTGTTAGATCTCATATTCTTACGTTTGTTATAGACCACAGTAACATAATTCTACTATTTGAGTTAGTTTTAGGATATACAGGCTGAACTTTCTATTTACATATGGATGAAATCTTAATTACTTTCCTGTCCATAACTAAGTACAACAGATTAAAGGATTTCAGACCTTCAAATACTACAATCACGGTTCTTTACATAGAAAATATTACAAGAAAGGAATACTTGTCATTTTATGTTTATTTTATAAAATCGTCTATCAACCATTTATAATTTCCATGAAAGAAAAATAGACTGTTCTATTTGAAGGTATTAGACGATTTTATAGATTGTAATATTTTGAGTTACAATTTTATCTCTCTATGAGCCAGTAGTAAGAATACCAGTAAACTAATTTTCTTTTATATAGAGGTGACTGTTGTAAAGAGGGGCATTTTATACATTAACAAGAAATGTAATGTGGAAACCACAATAAAGCCGGATTTAAAAATTTTAACCAAAAAAACAAAGGGAAATAATCCATAATAAAGGCAGGTAGAGTTGTGGTTACTTTCTAATTCTGTTCATCACATGGTATGTTATCATTGTATGAAGTTTCATAAAGATCTGACAATAAATGGCAGAAATATATAGTAAAGAAAAAACTTTAACGCAACTGCTATTGACACCGGAAGCCTGACTGCCTGCCCGCCCAACCACTCACCCGTGTTTCGCCAAACTATTTGCCAAATTTTTTCATGGAAAAATCTGGCTAAAAAAGGCATGAGAGGGATGACTGTCTCTGGAATTTGTTCATGAGTAAAGTGAAGGTGGTTCTTACTAGAAAGTAGCTTAAATCGAGAGGTGATTATTATTAAGGATCACATTTGATAGAAGGTAATTTCATGTCCAACTTTTTAGTAAACTTATAAGTAAATGCTTATTTATGAGAACCATGCCATAACATTCAATATTCAAATTTGTCTTTACAATAATGTGTCCTGTTTTTTATCACCAAACTGTCTTGTCGTTTCATCGCCATGACATGATAATTGGAGAAAACATAAAACTAACCAAATACAAACCAAAGACAATTGAAAAGTACAAAAATCAATGAAAATTTAATTAAGTCAACACTAGAAAATATCTCCCAACTACAAAGAAATCTCTCATTCCTACACAATTTTTGATGGCTATCTCTCTAATGAACTAATTTTAATGACAAAATTATCACTTAATTATCTGGCAATTATCTCTCAATTATCTTGTGACATTGTAACTTCTCATTTGTTTCCATTTGGAAGAAAATATATCTATTGTAAAATACAAATCTCTATCTATCCCTACACTCGCTCAAAGCCATTATGGCATACAAGGGACTATAAATAATCACCAATCAGATCCAATCTATGTAGACCTTTAAATGAAGTAATCATAACTTATACATCAAGACAAAGACAGGAGACAATACTGTATCATTTAAAGCCATTGTGGCAACCCTCTTTAAATAATCAATCACAGCACAACACTAGTATTACTGCACAGAGCAACCCTCCAAAAAATATAATATAAGTACTGACTTCAGCGAAGTTAAAAATAATTAAAATACTTTTCCAAAGATTATTTAAAAACTTAAGACCAACTTACAAAGGATAATTACATGTAATTATTGAACACTGTACATGTAATGACAATGTAACTAGACTCTTCAGTGGTTAATAGGTGTACCGTAAGTGAAAGCTTTCAGACTTTTGATAAACTCTCTTATCAATGAAGAGTTGATGGTTTCTAGCCATGCAACAACCCAGTCGACTCGAAATTCGGCAAACAGACCTACCCAGTCAATGAAAACTCAGAGACCTACCTACCCAGTAAAAATGAAACTAGGCTGACTAACCTACCCAATTAACGGAAACTAGGTGAACCGACAGACAAATCCTGTAAAACAAAGAGGTCTGTCTAGATCCGGACCAACTGACCCAGTAAAAAATTGATCACATTGTCACAGTTCATAAAAATATGTAAAATGTCTCGGGTCCAGTAGGACTTGGTTTGGTCCTGCAAAATTTTGATCCAGAAGTAAATTACTGAGTTTCTCAGTGACTGCAGACTACCTATGGTTCTTCATAAGAGACTCTTATGACTATGCAAGCTTAGAACTGGATGTAATTAAAAGGATGATGAAGCAACAAACTTATTTCGCATGAAAATCACTGTCACTGAGGTGGTTGTATGGAGAGAGATCACTGTATGCACCAAAAATCCACCCTTGATATCTGTTGAGAATTAAAACAAGATCTTTAGGTGATGTTAATATTTATAACTTCATCATTAAAGTATTTGTGTCATTGCTTCAAGCCAAGGCCAGATTTAAAATGTTAATAAAAATACCTCCTATTTGAAGATTTAACTGTGTAATAAATGTATTTAAATGACAATCTGATATAAAATGGAACATAAACAACACTTGAACTTGTTTTTAAGGACCAAAATGTAGATAATAAAATAATGTCTGTCAAACAATGGATTTAAAATACAGTAAAACTATTAACTGATATCAAACTATTATAAATCAAACATATGTTTCCATTTTAATCTCCCCTTTTCAACAGTAAGAACAATATGAGTTTGACAGTTCATCAAACCATCCATCCTGGAAGCCGCCACCGGGAGACTAAATCCACCACAATTAGAGGGTCGGAACACTTCCTGAAGGGTGGTCCCTGGTTGATGATGTTGTTGGCTAGTGCAGTTAACACTGAATTATACTCGCATCTAAAGATTCATTTTAAAGAGCAACAACATTCAATACATAGAACTGTTCTTACATTCCCCAAAACAGGTGAGTGTGTTGTGCTGCTATCATCAATTCAACTACATCTAGAGTCAAAATGCATCTTTGGCATTTCAATGTCATATAATGGAGGTTTTAGCCATTATGAGATACTAACTTTTATCTATCAGTGTTTTAACAATTAATCAAAGGTGTCATATATTTGAAGATGGAGTCAACACAATACTTGATGAATATTACAAGTTACAAGTCTCTACAGTCCCTGCCTTTAAATACTGGTATAGGGCTGTCATTGATAGAAAATTTTGTATCAATATATCGAAAGGCAAATATCGGTGATATATCGAGTCAGACAAGGAGTGTAATAGAAGCTGCTAGAACTCAGTATATATTATACTATATAATGCCTGCATGATGTTATGCATGATGTTTAAAGGCGTTTCAGACATAAAACAAATTGTGTCTGTGACAGCCCGTGTCCTCTATTCAGGTGGAAAAAAAGATAAGTACAATGAAGTGATGTTAAATCATAGGTCACCTTCATTTAGTTTATAGCTTTATAAAATACTAGATTGTATCGATATTCTAAATTGCAAATCAATATCGGATCGTCTGTCAAGAATTGGTGATACATCAATATAGCAGTTTCCGATGACGGCCCTACCTCTATAGTCATTAAAAGATAGATAAGTGACTATATTCTTTGCAATCCATGGACAGTGCTTTCTTGATATAGGGCCTTTAACACACAAAATGTTAATTTAAGGACAACCAAACAATACCCTCTAGCTGTGACCTAATGGTCTAAATAGTAGGGCTGCAACGATTCGATTCGATACATCGAAACTCGACTGCGAGGGCGACGATTCGATTTCGATTCGGGACCTACGAATTTCGATTCGATACTGACCTTTAAACGTATCTACATAAGTTATAAGCATAAAAGCAAAAGGGCACCTAAAAGACACTAACTCCCCGCAACGGTTATTTCCCTTTATTAAATCAAGTAGCAAGGCGTTATCTGCAGTATATTAGAGCTGCATATTCTGATACAATTTATGTTTCATGTTGTATATATAGATACGTTTTAGTTGATATTACATTAATGATACATTTTCGCGACCTTTATATTCGTACCCAGTCCATTTCGTACTTAAAGAAGCAATCTTAATTTAGCAGATTTTCGGGTTTCATGTGAATTTAATTTGAGTAACACTTTTATTTTATCAATAATAAATAGTTTTAATCTCAAATAAATGTATAAATGCATATTTGGAGTAAATTATTGTAATAGATGAATCGAATCGAAAAAAAATCGAATCGAAAGAAAAAATATCGAATCGCATCGAATCGACTTTCCGGTGAATCGTTGCAGCTCTACTAAATAGTGAGATACCAAGCCTTATTTTAAACTTAAAAAATATTAAAGGTCCACCATGCAATGCTCATTATTGACTAGAAGCATACTTTCGTGGAGCTTGGTCATGAAATTATTTCTACAGCCATTCTCCCTCCTCCCAATGATTCTTAATCATGTAGAGCAGTTGTCAGTCACTGACGAAAGTATACACCTAGTAGTTAGTTAACAGCTAAATCCAGAGATTTAGCCTTTCCAGGAACAGTGAGTAGATTTCCTGACTGCCGTTATATAACCTATACAATGTGTTGCTATGGTGTTAAACCCAATAACAACAACAAGTGAAATACAGAGATACCTAGCCCCACTTGAAACTTTCACACGCAAATATTAAAAATCAATTTATCAATGCTAAGTTTTTCACATCAATGTTTACAACCAGAGAGAGTTCATACAAACAATTTATGACAAACACTTGATATCTCTATACTTGTATCATTTGTTACAAACAATATATACCTCTACAATGTATAAGTAACTTTAAATAAAGAAGGTTTGTCATGTAACTTTCCAAAATTTCAATAAATGTAAGACAAATGGTTTAAAAAGACTTATGAAGTTGTAATGAATAATGGCTTCACTCAGCAAATTTCTTTCTTCAGAAAATAAGCTTCACATTGCAAAGTGGCTTCACTCAGCCACTTGGCAAATCAGTTTCACTCAGCAAGTAGGCTTCACTCAGCCACTTGGCAAATTGGTTTCACTTAGCAAAAAGGCTTCACTCAGCCACTAGGTAAACTAGTTTTACTCAGCAAGTAGGCTTCACTCAGCTGATCCACAAATTGGTTTCACTCAGCAAATAGGCTTCACTCAGCCTCTATGCAAATTGGTTTCACTCAGCAACTCGGCAAATTGATTTCACTCAGCAAGTAGGCTTCACTCAGCCACTTGGCAAATTGGTTTCACTCAGCAAGTAGGCTTCACTCAGCCACTTGGCAAATTGGTTTCACTTAGCAAGCAGGCTTCACTCAGCCACTTGGCAAATTGGTTTCACTTAGCAAAAAGGCTTCGCTCAGCCACTAGGTAAATTAGTTTTACTCAGCAAGTAGGCTTCACTCAGCTGATCCACAAATTGGTTTCACTCAGCAAATAGGCTTCACTCAGCCTCTATGCAAATTGGTTTCACTCAGCAACTCAGCAAATTGGTTTCACTTAGCAAAAAGGCTTCACTCAGCCTCTTGGCAAATTGGTTTCACTCAGCAAATTGGTTTCACCCAGCAAATAAAATTGCTCAGATTATCATACACAACTCAGACCTTTAAAAGCTCCAAGTTTATCTATACAAAACTTCATTTATTCATGAGAGTGTTGCTTTAAACCTACAACTTGTTACAAAATGAAACAAGTGAAATATAAGCAAATATACATAAAACTAGTGTTATCTTAGTAAATCAAGGAATCATTACATTATTTGAATATCTTTGAAAATAAATTATTTATTCTAGATCTTAATTTGAGTACCGCTACATAATTAGATATTATTGTCATAAAATAAATGTTTTATTTAAGGTTTAAAAATTCAAGCAAAAAAGGGTAAAAACTTGATTGTGATCATTATTTGTTTCAACAGAAATGTTGAAATATTGGAATAATACTTTAGAGTGACTTTTTGTCAAAATTTTGTGACTTTTGTAAAAAAATGCAACTTTTTGTAAAAAAATGTAATTTTTTGTAAAAAAAATGTAATTTTTTGTAAAAAAATGTAACTTTTTGTAAAAAAAAGTAACTTTTTGCAAAAATAGTGACTTTCAGGGGATGTTTGGGACTTTTTTCTTTAAAATAGTAACTTTTCTTAAATGTAAGGGACTTTTTTGTTAAAATAGTGACTTTTTGTGAATGCTTATGACTTATCAAAAGAGTGAGTTTTGATAAAAAATTGAACTTTTTGGTAAACAAATGACTTTTTACAATAAAGAAGTAAAGATCCCTAGGTATAAAATAGTAATATTTTCAAAATGGTGACTTTTTAAAATGTATAAATACAAATTTAAACATGGAATTTTGAAGTGATATTTTATGATTTTTTTCAACACAAGTAAGTTCGTAGTATTTATTAGTTTATTTTATTATTAAGAATTTAACACTGTTTATCAAAACTTTTTATTAGTTTTTTAGGATGGCAGCTTCATCTAATCAGCTTTTCTAAAAATGTCATAACAAAAACTTGCTTACCCTTAAACAGGGAAAATGTTTAAGGGACAATAGGGCCTGTGTGGCATTTTGCTTGCAGTTAAAATATGGATAGAACATCTGGCTAGCTCAGTCAGTAGCTCATAAGTCTACTGATAACTGGGTCCTGAGTTTGATTTCCCGGGCGGGGCATACTTTTGTGGAGTTTGGTCATCAAATTATATTTCCCTGCTACCACTGATTTTAAATCATGAAGGGTAGTCATAGGTAACTTATAGAAGTATTCACCAAGTAATGATTTACAGCTAAATCCAGAGATTTATATTTCCAGGAACAGTAGGTTGACTGATAAGTTAAATGACCTATACAATGTGTTGCTACGGGGTTTAACCCAACCAAAAAATAGGAAAAATTACAAGAGAAAACATGTTTTTCAAGTCTCAAGAACAATTCAGCAAAATATTGTTGTAGTGTTGCTTTCACCAGATAATAATGTGATAATGTACAGAAAAAACTTCGGAAAATACATCTTGTTGTAAACAACTATCAACACTTAGGCCACAACAAGTTGATTACATGTTCTACGGATTTTTCTGGAAAAAAATGGGGCGAGTGAGCGATAAAAAAAATAAATAAAAAATTCTTTATTCACTTGCTTTATATAGCGGTTTGACCAAATTTTTATGAGCGAGCGAGGTAATAAAGATATTTTTTGTGTGTAAAAACTGTCAAAATTAAGGTGCGAGCAAATCCATAGAACATATGATCAATTTGTTGTGGCCTTATATAAGAATAGAACAAATTAGAGTACAAGTCAAAAACCTTAAAAAACTGTTTCATAACAGCAAAACAAAAGTTCATTTAAGGTCATTTATAACAAAATAAATACCAGTAGGCAGTAGTCAATTCTTATTTCACTTATTGAGAGTGACAATTTTTTTGGAGACAAATACAATTTTTGTGAAGGAATTCCATTTGTCAAGAATATCAGTTCCGTCTTCTTGGAATTGTTTCCTAGTTTTTTTATCAGAACCAGAAGGTTGGTAGCTGGGCTAGACTCCCACTTAGAATACCTCAACCATTCATTGAATGAATACTCTGATTAATAGATTCATAGGTCTACCAAGAATATTGTTTGTTTTTCGTGTGCTATATATGCAAGGCAAGCACAGGATTTATTTACTTCAACGCCAGTATAAGCATTTTGTTTGGACATGTGACACAAAGGTGATTAAAAAATGGCATCTAAATAATAATTGCGAGTTTAGTGGAAAACAGTCGTAACTCACTTTTTTCTTATATTGAGTTACGACTGTTTTCCGCTAAACCCACAATATGTCTGAGATTATTTGCTGCGAATGAGTTCCGATGCTAGACTCCTGTCAACAGTGAGAGGTAGATGATATAAAGTAAATCATCTCATCAACTTAGGGACAGTTGAACATAAATAATTGTATTTCTTTCATGCTTTACGGTGAAACGTCACGTTATTCGATGAAAATAAACAATGAAAATATAAATTTTATATTTTCATCGCAGTGAAAATATAACCTTATACTTTCATCGTTCATGATGTCATATTAGATGATAAATGACGTCATCTTGGAGTAGAAATGACGTCACGCTATAATTTGTGTAAAATACATCAAATAAAACACAAAACTAAGCATGAAAGAAACAGAATATTTGTCAACTTTGATGTAAGATCTTTTTTATTTCAACTCGTGAACTCAGAAAATTACATTTTTTCTCGTGGCTATGCCACTCGTGAAAATATGTTTTCTGAGCTCACTTGGTGAAATAAAAATCGATCTTGCACCAAAGTTGACGAATATCCTCTATTACTTTTCCTATATTTCAGTATACAATCCAATAAAGACAGAATAAGTCAACAAGATGGAAGACCAAGCTTGGGGTAATGGTAGGCTTGAAATACAAGACTGGAAACTGGAGAAAAAAATTAGAAAAGGTAAGTTAGTTATATTTTAATTCATTACATTTTTAACACCATTAAACTATATGATCTGAGACTTGAGGCTTCTAATACACAGGTCTTTAGTAACATACTACCCCTGATAAAGTGCAGAGATAGGCATATCTCAAATAGGCATTGACTGCAGGTCACCATGAAAAAAGGGTATTATCATCCGATTGTAGGGGGGATTTTACCAGGAGTTTGCTGGGCTTAAAGTCAAAGTCCATGCTATTGTTTGTTTGTGTTTTACGGCGCACCAACACAGAAAGGTCATATTGCGCCAAAAACAAATAATGATACTATTAATTCAGTCGATATTAATGATCTTTAGCTTTATATTTTATCATATACATTTATTTTCTTCAAAAAGTTAAGTATCACATGTGATGGTATAGACTCAAAAAGTTCTTTAAGTTAGTTAACCTTAAAATGTTTATCACGGATGTTTTTGAGATCCTGACAATCAATGAGAACATGTTTGACATTGAAATGCTCGTCACATGGTATACACTTAGGTGCTTCCTCTCTTTTGAGAAGGTATGAATGTGTTAATCTGGTATGACCTATTCTACATTGCGTAATCACAATTTAATCTCAGCGATTAGAAAATATTATTGATGGAGATGAATCAAGGATTGGCTTTATGTCATGTAACTTATTAAATATGTTCCACATTGTTTGCCATTTCGACTTAATTAACGAATTGATCGAACACTTTAAGTCACTGCTTGGTAATTTGAGATCAACTGGTTGAAGGTTTAAAGATTCTTTAGCGAGGATGTCTACTTTTTCATTTCCATGTATACCAATATGACTTGGTATCCAGCTCCATGCTATTTCAAGAGGACAAGGGCTACAAATGACTGGCACATAAAGTTTTGTCTCGTTCTTTTTAACCATTCCTTTTGCCACTGACATTAACAGTAAAATGTTTAACTAATTTAGTCATGACTCATCTGACAAAAATTATCATCAATTACAAACCAATTTAATTTTACACCAAAGTAATTCATGAACATATACAAACTGAGTTAACATAATATACAAAATACTTGTTAAAATGTTTGTAATTTACAAAAATAGCAAAGACTTGTATGCATAAAATATAATACCTTTTTTGATGAGAAAATATCTTATACTAATTTTTTTCATACATAAAACTTCATTGAAATACATTTTTGAGCATAAATTTGCTGTTCTAAATTGATATTGAAATTTTCATTGGTAAGTATTTTAGATTATTTAGTATTATAGGCATTGGGACAACTCCTGTTTGATATAGTTGTCAGTCTTCATTATAACCAACTAGCCCAAAACTCAGGACTAGTGAAAACTGATTAAGGCTAGTGAAGATTACTTGTACCGTTTAGGTCAGGCTAGTTGATAATACTGCACATTAAAATAACACATTACAGTAAAACTCTGATATAACATACTCGCTGGGCCATAGAAAAAAGGTATGTTATAACCGGGTATGTTATATCCATAGAGCATACTAAGTATGTTATATATCAGGATGAAAAACGGGCCAGAAAAAATGGTATGTTGTAACCCAGTGTATGTTATAACTGAGTATGTTATATCCGAGTTTTACTGTATTAATCCTAATCAGCAAATGCTGGTCATAACTTAAGTTTAAGACTGGTAATGCAAGGTTCATACAGACAACCTCGAGTGTAATTCAAAACTATTTTAATGACTAAAAGACACATTTAAATGACCATAACATTTATTATTAGGACATGTGAACATACATTTTTAGAGCCATGAATAAATTACAACAAGAGAAGTGTGCCTTAAAAAATCACCCCCCCTATTATTACCACCACCCTGTACTGTATCCCAATCAAAATTCACAACCCTGGACCCCAGTCAATAGTTCTACCAGAGTGGCAGGCAGCCCTTTATATAAACCTATTAGCATGTGGCTGGCAGGATACACTGCCCTCCAAAAGTTTCTTTACAATACTAGATTAAATTGCTACAGTTTTTAAGTTTA
This sequence comes from Mactra quadrangularis, assembly GCA_025267735.1. Lineage (NCBI taxonomy): Eukaryota > Metazoa > Mollusca > Bivalvia > Venerida > Mactridae > Mactra > Mactra quadrangularis. The sequence goes on along the minus strand of CM046311.1, from coordinate 40,964,099 downwards.
AATTAGAACAATATCCGTAAACAGATATCCTGTAGAGCGTTGTCATACAGGATCTCTACTTTCTCCGTGGAAGGTCATGTCGAGATAAACTTTGTTTCGACTAATCAATGCGTAGCTTTCATCTAGACGAAAACACTATTTATCACATTTTGATTTCGTAATTTCTATTTTTAGACCAAGTTTTGCATGCTAATTTAACAGCCGTATTATTCACAGTCTGCGATTCGGCGGCTCATTTCAAATTGCGTGACGTAGACGATGTAAACAAGTTACGTATCATAACAATTTCGTCATGAATATTATAATGAGAAAAGGTCGCCTGAACGTGACCTTCGTTTGAAAAAGTCCCAATCTAAATTAGCGAGTATGCGAGCGAAAAATTTAGATAGGGTTTTAATCAGATTGAAATTAGAAGAATTATTATAATTTTGTTTAAATTGCAGCTAAAATTATCTATCAGCCTTCGAAACTATGGTCAATGTATCTCAACAAAGCATCAAGTTTGAGATATTTTCGTTATTTCATATCCATATGACAAAATGTACTGATTAGAAAGAGCAAAATTGAAAACAAACTTTTTAAAATTCTATTTAGTACAATATAAATTGTAAATGTGTGAAGGAACTTTTGGAGGGCAGTGTATATAGAAATACTTCTAAATAACTGTAACCATAAAACAATGAAATGAACCATATAACAGTTCCTTGAAAATAATATCAACAATCAACAATGAAAAGAAAATTTAAAAAAAATATAATCAGAAAACAAAATGTAAGCAGAGGACAAAAGTAACAAAGTACCTCATCCCAAGTTTTGTTTTTCTGAAAAAAAAAATACTGAAACACTTAAATTAACCAAAATTTGAAAAATACCAACTTAACAAAGATAAGCTGGGGAAAATGTACTTTTTATATCAGCAAGTTTTTAAATAGACTATAAAAGTTCTAAAATATATCACATTTTAAAGACTGAACTGTTATACAAATCAAAGAGCAGGCATTATTTGTACTAACAGTTAAATTTAATACTTATTTTTATCTGAATTTTAGAAAATAAATGGCAGAGGGGTTACAATGTTGGACTGGTTATCATTGGATAGCCAGCTCCTCATTACGTCCAATCCCATCCAAAACCCACCCCATTGTTTCCTTGAGCAAGAAACTAGCTCAGATCAGTGATAATGATCATTAACAATCAGAAAAAAGTAAAATCTTTCAAGGGGGACAACTCCAATTACACTCAGAATTAAAGTACAACCAGAGTTACTCAACTTGATTACAAATTAATTCATATCTCACTGAAAAATGTTAAAGAAAGCCTATTGTCTCAGAACTTCTTTAAAACACACCACAAATGTTTGTTTTACTATCAGTAAACAGAAGAACCACATTACAATGATTTTTAAAGCTACCCCCTCACAAATTTGGTTTAAAATTATTTTTTCTGTTGATATTTTAAAATTACCAGTCAGTGATTGTTATTGTGTTAAGAAAGGTATTTTTAATATTTTTTACTGCTAACTGACATATAGATTATTGGATATATAAAATAATCACCAAAAAAAAACACTAAGTCATCTGTATATTGCTTTACTGATACAAAACCAAAATCTAAACAATTTTAAACTATTAAAAAGGATGCTATGTAACATAAAATCTTCGAACAAGCAGATTTAAGCTTCACAGTAGATTGAAGTCAATACTTTGAAAGATAAAAGAATTTTCAAAGAATCTTTCATTGATCCAGTTTTATGTTAAGTTCCAGTGAAACAAATAATCATATTGAAATATTACAAACAGAACTAACCGGGCCCATAGCACTATTTGTAGCACTAGTTTCTGGAAGGGGATATGGGTTAGAATCCCTCCCATGGCAGCTATACCCATTCATGAAAATTTGATAATATAACTTTTCTTCAATTTATAAGATATACAAAAAAGTCACTGGCCATGCGTATGTGAGTGAATGGTCATTTTCAAGGATTCAGGAAAGGATAAGTGAGTCAATTACCATTCATAACAAAACATATCAACCATATGGGTTAAAGTTTCAAGTTTTCTCCTATTAAACTTGACAACTAATTTATAAAAACATCAAAATGAAATATAATAGATTTTAAGTTTTATTCAATTATGGACTTGGAACCAGCATTAAACATAAACTCTAATAATACAAACATTTAAAAGAGGGCCAATTTCAAACAATAGACTTAATTAAAAACTGGGAACCAAACATTCACAAATTCATACAAAAAAGCAGGGCTACAATGAATAAATAAAAGAATACCAGAACTTTATTATGCAATATTTTATAGAGGACCAATTTCAAACAATAGACTTTCACTAAATACTGGGAACCAAACATTCATTAACTCATACAAAATGCCGGGCACCAATAAAAGAACAATATATCAGAATCAGACTGGAACCATGTACACATTGTCTTAAATTACAGGTAGTATAACACTTTGACACTAATTAATCTACATGTATAGTGCTCACCAAGAGTTTGGAGATGAAAGAAAATTTTAATTTCTGAATTTTCAATGATTTTTTTGTAGAAAAAATTACCTTTAATATATTTAGTATGGTTTCCACAAATGCATACAATTTATTTGAACATCTGACATTGTGAAGTTTCCAAAAACCATGTTCAATATTTTTTTTTTTTCAATGCATTAAAGGTTTTAAACTTCTTTTGTAGTTATAACAAAAAAAGAAACCATAACACAATAAAATCATAACTACAAAGTCTTTCAAAATAAATAAGTATCAAATGTTAAATAAAAGCTATTAAATAGGTCTACAGAGCAAAAATGTCCCCATACTGGGTAGACACTGTATTTAGATAATAACCCAGTCATATTTACACTGTATTACAAAATATTACCAAAAAACAAGCATAATACCTTAACAATATCAAATACCAAATACTATAATACCCAAACAATTGCAATAGGCATAATCTTCAATAATATTTCATAAAATTAATCAACGAAACAAATCTAGTATAGCAATAATTCACATCAAAGTAGATTTTGAATCAAAAATAAAAAATTTGAAAAGAAATAGTCCCCGGCGATAAATATTGTAAAACCTTGATCTTAACATAAGTCGTGGTAAACACAACTCGATATTGGATAACATTACTATCTAGGTTTGAACTTTAAACATTACCAATAAAAGTTTAAATGGAGTTTAGCTGTACATAGATCTTTGATTAATATATCGAATATTTAACACTTGGCATAAACACATCGCTGCAGGAGATTAGCCAGACATTGTGAATAATCTATCCTGACAGGAATTAGGATTAACGTACCAGTCGGGTTAATAGAGAAGCTTATAAGGTCAAAAATCTAGAAAAGGGAGTGACGTGAACTAATAAAGATTTAAATGCCAATTTGCGTTGAATCAAAACCAAGAGTCAAGGTCATTTTCAGAAAAACCAGCCAAAGATGAAGGACAATTAAACCGGAAATTAACACTGAACTGAGTTTTATAGATTCTATCATATTATGACGGTGGTTTAATTAACGGGCTGAAAACTCATTATTCAGGAATTTCCGACAGAAAAAATCCGGGAAAAGTTAATTTCACTGATTAAACAGTGAACACAGAGACTCAGCTTGAAGTCACATTTATTGATAAAATATATCGACCAATTTTTAATAGAATATTGGATACAAACAAGCAAGTCTTAATATACTGGTATTTTAAATATTTTTTTTATATATTCAATGTGGTACCAGCTTGTCGAATAACTTGTCAATCTCAGATAGTGAGTAAACATTAGAAACTGTGATAAAACTTTTCAATCCAAATACATTTTTTTAAATTTTGGAAATTTGAAATCTACATGGATGGTGAAATAAAAAAGTTAAAGTACTTAAAAACTTAGTACAAATTTAGTAAGGAATTGGAGATTTAAATTTTGTAACACTTAAATTTCTAATTTAAGAAATTTTTAAACTGTTATTGACTACAATTACATTGTAAACTTCATAGCAAAGTATAGAATAGAAAGTTTATTGAGAAGTAAAAATTTGAAAGCGTGCAATTGGAAATACATGTAATATGAAATACTATACGCTAATCGGCTATTATAACTATTATTGAAGAGTAAGGCTGACAATAAATAACATTGATGATCAATACTGCTCATACTGAAATGAATTAAAAAGTAATAATCTATTCTATTCTAAATTGGAAACTGTAGAATCTGATCAATTAATAGAACTAATTATTGCACTTTTTAAATGGGACTGGATTTAAAAATGTTTACCTGATATCAATATTTACAACAATTTATTTAACTGAGCAGCAATGCTAAATTCTATAGGCTTGAATTGAATTGTGTGTTTTTGATAGTAAATAAAGTGAGTATATTGTCTACATCTGACAGATAGAGATATAAATATAATTGCTAAGGCTACAATCAAGAGTGAAAGAGAATAAATAACTCTGGAGGGACAATATAAAAATGGCATGGTTTCAATAGCAAAAATAAGTCTGTTTGAATTTTGATGACAAAATATTCATAAACATACAATAGATAAAGAGAAAAAATAGACAAGGATAAAAAATAGTTGGACTGCAACCATAGTGATAATAAATAACTGGGATTGTGATAATATTCAAGGTGTTTACAAGTGCGTTCCGCATAGGATTGAAACATTTATAGTGACTTGTGCTAATAAGCATTATTACAAATCTAGGGTTGATATTGGAACTTGTAAATTGTGCTAATATAAACTGTGAACTTGTCACACCCTTTAGTTTTGCTGAGGGAATAATCAAACACACCTGATATATAGATATATTCCAATAAAAGACAGTTTTGTACATTCTTGTACTTTGAAATACATACATTGATCACGACAACATTTTAGGTCAAGGCATTCAATGTTTGATATATCTCCGAGTTGTGAATAACTTTTTTTGTTGAGAGAAACATTGAGGCTGACAAAAGGTTGAATTCTCTGATTTTCATTGACTTTTCTTGACAAAGTGACAGGGATATATTAACATATTGTGTATTGAGACAAACTACTGAGTGACTGGACAAACTATTGACTGACAAGAGTAACTTTCTTATAAAAGATTAAATAACAATTGCTTTATTTGGAATATTTTGACATCAAATGAAGGTATCTCAGAGTGGTATGTATAAAAAATTTTGATAATAAAATATCATGTATTAAATTCTTTATAATAAAATTATAAGTAGATTGGGGCCAGAAAAGTGTCAAGTGTTGAGGTATTCTACTGTCCAAACATTTGATAATTTCTGGGACAAGCATTTAATACTGGAAATATAGCAGTATAGACAATTCTTAGAAAAGAACTTCCAATCAATTCAATTCATAAAAATATTTCAAAAGAGTGCAAAGGGTATCTCTAAAATATTAATCCATCTATTCATTTCATTTGTTCACCTTTCTTTGAAGTGTATAAAGCTACTGAATGAAAAGTTGTACTACATTAATTTCAAACATGTGAAACTATATCTGTCATTTTCTACTGACTGTATTTGTTTAAATCTGTCTCGGCAATGATTTTAAAATACAGCGCTGTTCAAAACCAATTTTCTACATTTGATAATTGTTCCCCTAGACGGTCTACACATAGACCATTTGATCTACTTTTTTTGAAAATGGACAAATTCTCACACATCTTGGTCCATGGCATGGTAGCCTATGCACATAATTTTGAATCTAGTTTACCAAAGAGGATGTTGGTTTGTGTTTCACTAGGGAGGTCTGTTATACCATTCCATGAAAATTTGACTATAAAGTTGATTTTTTCCGTTAATATGGATGTTGAGATATTGTGGGCCTTATGGAAGGGTATGTGAGTAATGGTATTAGAAAAAGGTCCAAGAAATCTAGGTGAGGTGCACTGACTGCCATAAAATGACCATAACTTGCACAGTCATGGCATTTAACAAAATATATATAATAAAACTAAACAAGTTCTCCAGATGACCTCAACCTAGCTGTAGTCTTACAAAATCACTCAAAGATCCAAGCTATCAATGACACATTTAAACTACCATTCATAAAACGTAATAAAACTTTAACAAAAAGAAACTTATTAATATCCTCTTAAAAGGGATATAAATTCAATGAAAATGACAAACGAAATAATACATATGTCATGTATTGAACTTCATAGGGAGGGGGGGTGGGGTTCTGGCAAAATCTCAAAACTTTCTTCATGCATGTACAAACTTATACACACACGCACACTGTGTACAACATACTTTCATTGATCTTCAATAAAAAAGGAAAAAATATATTTAATGCTTATTTATGCAAATTTATGTAAATTTATGCAAGATTTATTTTCAGTAAGATTAAATCAACTTATTCAATACAACCTAAGTAGATTACAATATATTAAATAGATGATTAAAGAAATAAAAAGATTAAAGTAGATTAAAATATAAATTATGATTAAATTATGTATTATTATAAATATTATACCATGAATCAGTATACAAAATGTATGAAAAAACTTAAACAGAACAAGGACATTTCTCATACAAGGCTAGGCTAACTATCTCAATAAGATGTCTTCTTTTCATTATCAAAATACATGAAACAAAATAAACTTGCACATTAGTTTCAAATACATGCATTCCTACTTTTTGATTGTGTTTTTTATCAATAATTAGGCTTAGAGACATTGGCTAAGCTGAATAAGGAATTCAATGGTGCTCTGCACTAGTGTTTGACAATTTTCAGTAATATACATGAGTATTATAAAAATATACACTTTATAATAATAATGAAAGAAAATAAAATCCATTAGTTTCAAAAAAGGATTTTAAATAATCATAATAAAGTCAACATATCATATTCATATTAAATATTCATGATTAAGAAATCAATATTCATGAGTATCATATAAACATATCAAATATTCATGAAGTAGGTCATTTATAGAAGAGAACTATGATACATTGTGACAAGTACAATAAATCAAATAACTTGTTATTAATGCTAGTGAGACATGCTAACACATACCTGGAAATCACCAGGGAAATCACACAATATGTACAAGAGGTTTCTGAAGACCCTGGTTCGCTCACCTTAGATCTATTGAGTATTGACAAAAGCTTTCTAACAACCCTGGGTCGCTCATCTAAGATCTAATGACAAAAGCTTTCTGAGGGGCCTGGATCATTTACCTGATTTTGCTTTGTTTGTTGGGTTTAGCAACACATTGTATAGGTTATATAACAGTGGTCAGTCAACCTACTCACTGTTCTTGGAAATGCTAAATCTCTGGATTTAGCTGTTAACCAACTACTAAGTGCATACTTTCGTCAGTGACTGACAAATGCCCTACATAATTTAGAATCATTGGTAAGAGGTAAAATGTCCAAGGTCCATGAAAGTATGCCCCACCTGGGAATCAAACCCTTAGTCCCTCGATCAGTAAACTTGCATGCTACCAACTGAGCTAGCCAGGTGGCTATCACTTACCTGAGAGTTAGGGTAAAGTCAAAATATGCAATATGCAATGAAACCGTTTTTAGTCACATGACTAAAGTCAAGTTGCTCATATGTAACTAAAGAAAAAGACGAAATTTAAATTGCTCCACAAACAAACTGTACATTAATTGAAACCACTGAATCCTTTGAGAAATGTAAACCAATATAGCAAGCTATAATTCTACAACATTTTACAATGAAAATCATACACTGTCATAATCAATATTCCAGTCAGGTATTTTCATCATAAAACTTGAGACACCCAATTAATTTAGAATATTATAGATGTAATTACAAATTCCTTACTACCTGATATATGATAGGAAAGCCAATTTTAACTACCATAAGAATTCTTGGAGTATGACAAGTCATCTTTTCAAGGTCATAGCCTTAATTTTTTCAAACGCTAGCCAGACTTATTATGTTTTATTAACTATCACAAGAATTCTTTCATTAAGACCAGTCACCTGATCAGTCTTCAAAAAAACCCTTCATTAAAACTGGACATTTGGTCCAGCAGAATGGAATTTTTACTGGAAGGAAAGAACAATTACTGGACCAAAACATTAATTCTTATTAATTGAGTGAATTTTATGGAATTGGGAAAAATGTGGCATTAAGATTGGTGGACCTGTGGTCCACTCACAATCCAAAAGTTATTGGACCAACAGCAATTTTGGTGGACTCGGTCTACGGTCCAATGGCTTAATTCGAAGACTGCATCTGATCAGTCATTGCCTTTTATTTTCTCAAGCACTAGCATGACTTATCATGTTATAGAGTACAGAATAAACTTATCAACTAGCCTGACTATATAAAATATAGTAACTTTCACTAGCCTGCATCAATTTTCACATGCAACAGGCTTTGGGCTAGTGGGTTAAAGTGATACCTGTAATCAGTCTATAAGTGGTAGATAGAAAAAAGTCTTAAAGTCATAGGTTTGAATCTCTGCTTTAAACTCAAGTTGCTTCAAGGATGCTTTTTACAACTACCCCACCACAACACATTTTTGACAAATACTTAGTTTTTAAGTACAAAATTAATTGAAGTTACACCTTGTTATTGTCAGACTTTTTTTTTTTAAATCACATTATTTATGTGATTATATGTAAACAAAACAATACATACAACGTACTGCACTCTAAAATGTAAATAATAAAACAAAACAATAAATCAAGCTTAAAATACTACAAATTTCAAGGTTAAGTATTTACAACATTATAAACAAAGTTGCAAGCCATTTTTACGCCAATCTGAATCAGCAAGAATTCACACCCTATAGGTAATATTTACACACGGGTCAAATACTAATTTTTATCAACTAACTCCGTAGATAAAAAGTCAAATCAATATTCCTATACTTGGGACATTAGCCAAACAAGTCCGGTATTAAAGCTAGACGCAATAATGCTGTAACTTTATATTAATTCTACAACGATTTACGATCAAAACCTATCGAGGTCAAAAATTTAAAAGCCGTAGGATAAATATTAGCTATTTAAACCTATGTTGAATGTATTTTTCTAAAAGTTGTATACCATAGTTGCATTGAAATATCTACAGTATGGAAGTATATATTGAATCTACACAATTTTACAAATAGGTTGTAATTGAATGTAGAAATTATCGGGTAAGAAGATCGAAAAGCTCAAAAGCAATCGGCAAAAATTATGGATTTTTTAAATTTGAATGTGATCAAATAGTAGGCGGGTATTAAATGTGAATTTTAGTTTGGGCGTTCAATGATGAATTAATCATCGTACGATTTCTACGACTTTGATAAGTGCGAGAGATCAAGATCAGTAGTTAGAACAGCATTAGTTCAAAATATGAAAATTACACTTAAATTTGACATCGGAATGTAAAAATTTGCTATTTTAATTTTCAAGTAGTATTGTAAATGGATATAACAAACATAGAAATGAAATAGCATTTCTTTGAAGGGAATAATTCAAAATTACACAACTCTTCAAATTACAGGGATATTTTATTCACTTCAATCGCAGATCAATTTCGCATTGGCCTTGGATTTTAACCAAAACAAGGTAAAACTTTTGAAACTTATATACCTAATATGAAAGTTCTTTTTATACTTTTAACTTTCATGACATTTTAATAAATACAACTTAAAGATAAAGTATTGCTAATTTTTAATAACTGCCATTGGTGCATACATTACCCTCTTGATTTAAAAAAATCCTGGATAATTGTTAAAAAATCTCCTTACATAAATATGGTTATCAATTTTTATTGATTGTGAGTACAGAAGTTCTGTAGTGAATATTTAAATCATGGGGACAATATATGTGCCACTGACAGTGAATAAAATTTAACAATATTAAAAATTATAACAAATATTATCTTTCAATCTTGTTCTATTTTTGTCAAGTGTTTTGAAGCATAGAGTTAAGATATTTAAGTAATCTAACCACAAGGCAGTTGAGTTATTCCAGGATATATACTGCAATAAGATCATATGTCATTGCTCATACTGAATTCAAGAAAGTTTGTTTTAAATAACATTATCAAAGAAAAGTCAGACCTTCTCAGGAAGACAGAAAGAAGGCAACTTTAACATTAATGAGAGCAAGGTTAGGTATCACTGAGTCAAATCTACAAATTGCAAGCTTAGCACAAAACAGTCGTAACTCAATATAAGAAAAGAGTAGGGCTGTAACGATTCACCGATGCATCGTGAGATCGTATTCGCGACTGTCCGATACGGGTGTATCGAATCGCATCCTAAAAAATCGCGATTCAGAAGGCCCTTTACAAGAAATCAGTGAAAAACAAAATATACTACAATGTACATATCTATAGCATTTAACTTGCAATTGCAATCTTTACAGTTTACTTCTTATTCTCAATAGTCATTAAACAAAGATAACATTTGTTTTGTTGATTTGATTTTTTGCCAAGTAAGGGTAATTAATAACTTTGTTAATTTTATGATTGTTTGATAAAAATATCATAATTTGTCAATGCATTCATACCAAATTTACAATTTACATCGTATCGCGATTAATATCGTAATCGCGAGGCATATATCGTGATACGTATCGTATCGCGACCTTGGCCAAGATACGCAGCCCTAGAAAAGAGTGAGTTACGACAGTTTTGAGCTAAACCCACACAATATAAAATAAATTAATTATTAGAAACATAGACAAACAGATGAAATGGTATGTACAGTAGGGATAAACACACACACTAAACATATGAGGTAAAACCAATAGAGACATCAGTAGCGTGTTCAATTACACTAAACGTTACAGAACGTTAGATAACGATACATTCGGAACTCCTCGTCCATTTGCTGCGAATAATCTAATCTAATACAAAATATACGATCGTTAAGGCAATGAGTGAAGTTATAAAATTTACGGACTAAAAACAAAACATCACTCATTGCCTAAACTATCATATATTTGTTTACTTCAACACCGGTAGTTTTAAAATAGCGTCTAAATATGTCGGAGATTATTCACAGCGAATAGCCGAGGAGGTTCCAAATGTATCGTTACGGAACGTTACGAAACGTTCGCGGTAACTGAACGCCCTACAGATTTTTCATCAGTCCAATAAAAACAACAATCAGAGAGCACTATTACCTTAAATTTATTACAAGTACGATAAATTTTAAGACTTTTACAAGACTAAGATATTGAATATTTAATGATATAATCAGTCATATGGAACATGGTAAAGTTCTTTAGTCAATTAATATTTTATATACAATATACTTTTATACTTCATTTCCTGGGGTTATGAGACTTGAAATTGATCTTCATACTAAAATCTGTCATATGCTCAAATGAGTATTAAAAAAATTTCTGGATTTCAATAAATTAAAATTTTCGCGTTTTTTTTTTTATATTTTGATTTTACAACATTTAGAGGGCGGAACAAAACACTATTGTAACTCCCTCTACTTTCAAATGGTGCTACAAGTGTTTTGTTCAGCGCTCTATTTGTCAACACCAACAGTGCCCTTGCATTATGCATAATTAGTTTTTCTTAAAAATTATTTTGTCCAATGAACAGTTTATTACTATGATAGTTACATAATTATGTAAAGAAAAGAAGAAAACATCAACAAATTTACTTCAATATTAAATTTTTATGCTATTAAAAAAATAGAATAGAACAGAACAGAAAATTTATTTCAGTTAAGTACATAAGTACTAATCTTGTTTACATAGTGACAATACTCATAACAAATTAACTTAATCATTTTATACATCTACAGAAACAAAGATAGATAACAAAGGTTTTTTTAAACATGGAGTTTTAATTCAAGTTTTGTATCCATGGGTCAAGTTCTAATATTGAACAAACCAAGATAAATCGTTAACAACAGTAAATATTGAAACTTCACTAATTTGAAGACCAAAGTCAATAATTACAATCAATTCAAATATGATAGGATATCATAGGATTTTATTGGATTTATACCAACTTTGTGTTAGTTTGTGATTGACCTTGACCTGTATTTAACACCTACCTACATGTAGTTCTCCTACTTTCCTGGACCAATCTCCGTAAACACATATCCTGTAGACCAATGTCGTACAGGATCTGTACTTTCTCTGTAATAGGTCACGTCGAGGCGAACTTTGTGTCGACCAATCAATGCGTAGCTTTCATCTAGACGAAAACACTATTAATCACATTTTGATTTCGTAATTTCTATTTTCAGACCAAGTTTTGCTTGCTAATTTAACCGCGGCAATATTCAGTCTGTGATTGGGTGGCTCATTTCAAATTGCGTGACGTAGACGATGTAAACAAGTTACGTATCATAACAATTTCGTCATGAATATTATGATGAGAAAGGTCGCCTGAACGTGACCTTCGTTTGGAAAAGGCCAGATCTAAATTAGCGAGTATGCGAGCGAAAAATGTTTTAGATCGGGTTTTAATCAGATTGGTCCTGGACACAAGAACTTGCTTCAATTTCCACAACAGTAATTACATTATATTCTCTTAAGTGCTAGCCCAATTCATTGTGATAGACAGTAAGTACAGTGCAAAAATATCAACAACCCCAAATATATGAAATTAGTAATTTTTACTAGCCCAAATCAATTTTCATAAGTACAGGGCTTTGGGCTAGTGTGTTGATTAAAGCAATGACTGCACAAGGAGCCAACAATGTTTTTTTCTCATTTTCACGGAAAGGTATAATCAGGCATGACTTGGAATCCAACCCTAATTACTTGCAATCTTAAAACATCTGAAGTAACTACGTAGATATGAGTCCCAATATAAATAAATGACAATCATGTTTTAGAAGTGTCAACAAACCACAGCTATCCCCGTAGTTAAAATAGTCAGTGTATGCAAATAGTATTTTGAAATCAAAGGCTAACCAAATTGAAAGCTAACTGTACTAACATTCAATCCCTTAACCTATGGACCCTAAACATCCTCAAATAAGTTGTTTTTTATCATAATGTCTTCATACAATTAATTTTGTCATAATGTTTTGGCAATAGTACCAAGACAAATTGAAAGTTTAAGCTACATGGAATGTTAAGAGCAAATATCAAATCTTATTATTTAAATATTTAAAACTCAGACTCTACCCTCCCTGCCTCCCTCTGTCATACAAACAAGCAAACAAATCCATTAAAGGTTTACAAATGTGGGTTTTTAACAAACAATGCAGAATTAAGGTATGACTGAATTTAAAAATAAACTTTAATACAATCATATATTTCATACTTCCCGTAATGCATTGTGATCTGGGTGCGCTAATCTAATTGTATATCACCCACAATCACTTTGCTGTAATGTGACAATACAGAAAATTTGTAGTACAAGAAAATAAAACACAACGATGACAATATTACATACATTGTTTAATCATATTTTTTTTGTCATGCAAGCACATTGCAAAGTAATGAGAAATACATGTGCTTTTTAATCATTGCTGATAACATTTTTCATGTGAACTATTTAATGTCAATTTGGCTCATTAATCTTCATTGTGGACTACTTTTTATCATCATAAATATCTTTTAGGCATCATTAACAAAAGAACTACTTTCTTGTAAATTAATGCTTCTGTCATCTGAACTACTTTTTGTCAGGGATGTTGGTTAAATATCGATTAATCAAAGCAACAAATTATCAGCATCACATGAAAACACAATAAAAATCAGCAGACCATGACAAAAAGTAAGCAATAATCAGACTTTTACAAGCGATAAGAGAAACTGCGGGAAATATCAATGTCACCATTAGAAGAACAATCAAATATCCAACAACAGATAACAGGAAATCATTCCAAAGTACATGGAAAATCAATTTGTGACTCTTCACAGACTGAAGGTAGAAATGTGGTAACAGGAAGTGTCTGAGTTATATCCTTCAATCAGTACAAGGATTAAAACTTAACTTTCTAAATATCCAATCAAATACTTGATAACACAAAAATCCAATTAATTAACCAATCAGCTGCAAGTTTACACACCATGAACAACTATTCTGAATCAAACATCAAGTTAGTTACTTTAATTTTGAACTTGAAATTTTCAATCAAGACATTGACTGTAAGATTTTCGATCAACAATAAACCAAATTACAGGACTACAATCAGACAATAAACAGCCATAGCCACAAGATCTTAAATTCAAATTATCCAATCAAATTTAAGATAATAAACTACATGTATACAACAATTATCAGCCAATAATCTACCTTGTAATAAAAAAAAATTAATTCAAATTATCCAATCAAATTTAACCTAAGTTTTTTTCTATTTTCAGCAATGATGGATGTACAGAGCGAATGTGAAGTTATTCCAAGAGATTTTCTGTGCTGCAAAATCTGCGAGGAAGAATTTAAACATCCAAAATATCTTGTCTGCTTCCATTCCTTCTGTCAACAATGTATTGACAAGTATACACAGGAACACAACACAGATTCTTACTGGTGCCCAATTTGTGGCACAGAAACCAGCCTGGAAGATCACAGCACAAACAGTTTGCCTGATAACTTACTAGCTCAAAGATTAGTTTCACCTGCAACTAATGAGCAACAGAAAGACAAAATTTGCACCATTTGTAAAAATGGCGGAAACTTTATTGATGCAAAAAACTTTTGTACCGTTTGTGGTGACTTCCTGTGTCGTGAATGCACTGACAATCATTTAGAACAGGTGGACACTAGTGAACATGTTCTTGAAACAATGGAAGAGCATGATATCAGAATAGAATATGATGAATCAGCTAAATCTGGTCATGTTGTTCCACGTTGCTGTAGTTACTACGACCCACTTGACATCAGTGCATTGTTTTGTGTTGATTGCGACATTGCTGTCTGTGGGGACTGTCACTTATCGTATCATGAGGAGCATCGCTGTGCTGAAATGGTTGCTGTTGCAGAAAACTTCCAAAACAAGATAAAGAAGCCATTGGATGAGTTACAGAATGACGCCACACAGTTACAAGAAGCCATGATCTCTCTACAGAATGCAGAACAAAAGACAATTGAGCAGCAGAAGGAGTTACATTCCATGGTCAAACAACGTACAAAGTACTTATGTGAACTGATAGTTCAATATGAGAATGTCCTTCTTGATGAGATAGATAAACGTCATGCTCAGAATCTAGATGACATTCACGAGAGGCGGAAAGATCTTCAAATGCATCTAGCAGCCATAGATGGGGTTAGTGACTTCACTGAAAAGCTTCTGACTTACGGTTCATTTGAAGAGAAGGTGCTGATGAGGAAAAAGGTCGGTAAACGCGTACGAGAACTCTGTGAGGAGCCATTGCTAACCAACGACATGGAACCACAGAAAATTACACTGAACGAGCCCAATGTAGCCATAGAAAAAGTCTGCAACATGTTTGGTGAGCTCACAAGCCCAGATGAGAAAACAGAGGACGTCATTGATGGTATTCTGGACCAAGTGAATGTAGACTCGGGTCACGAAAGTGAACCCTTGGAAAACAATGAAATCATTGAACCTGAACAAGGCTTGTTTCAGAATGAGGATGATAGTGAATTACTAGGGTCTACTACAGGAAGTGATGTAAAAATGCTGACTCTGAGTAACAACAGTGAGACCTTGAGAAATGTTAAATTTCGAGAGGAAGTGGAGGAGGCGGAGTATGAGGCAGATAATGTATTCATGCTCGATGTTCCGAAAAGGGAGATTACTCTTCCACAAACAATACAACAAGAATGTCTGAAAGGTATCGGAATTAACAAATACGGTGACATGATTGTAGGGGCATCTGCTGGTAATTATCAAATGGTCTACTTATTGGAGAAAAGGGGTATAATAAGGGGCCAAGTGCCAGTACAAACTGGATGGAATATTCACTCAGTTGCCAGTGATGGTAAAGTGGCGCTGACTGTAGCCAGGGGAGATAATCGTTATAAAGTAAGGGTGCTGAAAAATGATGGAACAGGAAAGGTGCTAGCTAACATGCAGATTGAGAATTATGGGCTGAACTTTGTGACGTCTGATCAAACTGGACATTTAATAGTGGCATCAAATCGCTATTCACACGTTACTAACTTTGGAAAGATGACGTCAAAAGCAGGCGGGAATATCAGTTTGTATGATACTCAAGGGTTTTTGAAAAAGCGTATTACAAATGAGGACTATCAGGACCTTGGTATGTACATTCTTGAAAAACCTCATTGTATTGCGGTCGACAACAAACTTGGCAATTTCTATGTTGCGGATCCTGGCAATCACAATGTTACCGGTTTTGACAACACTGGTGAACTGTTGTTCGAGTACGGCAACAACGACCATGAAGCTGAAATTTATGACGGTCCGGATCTAGTGTGTACTGATGGCCATGGAAATATTCTTGTGGCAGATAAACGCATGGGGAAAGTTGATGTTTTGTCAAATAAAGGAGAACTAAAAAGGTCCCTATACACTGAGGATATCATCAAATACATTTCTGTGACCCCTGATAAACTACTTATGTTAGCTACTGGGGACGGGGCCATCAAGTTTTATGACTATATTAACCTTTAGGGATTTCATATTTTAAGGGTCAAGGTCAAAATGGTCATAACTCTTGTATGACTAAGAAAAATGAAAACTTCTTCCAAATTGAACTAATACAGGTAGTGAGAGGTGAAATATTTCATACAAAGAACACATTGAGTGACATGTTCCATTAAATTTATTAAAAAAGCTGATGTGAATCAACATTTGTGACTTAATATTAATGGAGTAATTTATATGAAGCATTCAGAATGCATGAATACCCGAAGTAAATTCAGTTGAGTACTCATGAGACTCAAGAAAAACTGAGAAATAAAGAGTCAAAGTGGAATGGATTGTTACATTTATGTAAGTTTGAAAATCATATTCTCAGTCAATCAGATGACATGGATTTATATCAAATATCCGTTTAATTGCATTTTAACCTGTTTCTCATCAAATGTTTAAGGTTATGTATGGTGACCAATTCACCTAACCAGCATTCCTCAACACTTTTGTTTACCAGTGCTTATCCTTCAAAAGTAGCCAACAATTTCTCCCTCTAGATGGGAAACCAGTAGTAAATATGAATTTTTTTATGAAAGGACTTAAGTTATAACCTGGCATGGCTGGGAACAATTTTAAAATCCTGAACAAAGCTACAGTGCCATGGTATCAGCTTATCAAAGCAAAAAAATCATTCTCTAAGCTATTCTGATTGCATGGATTAATATAATATGAACTTCTGCAGTAATAATGATTAGTCTCCTTTGAGAAGTTACTGGTTCCTTACCTAAGAAGGAGCAAGTACTGGTAAAAAGTAGTTGTCATTGAAAGCTGTAGTCAGCAGTCAAGCAAAAATAACTAAATACATGTAATAAGAGCTTGATTAACAGTTAAAATCCAAATGGTCTGATTTAATCTCAACACAATCTTGGCTAAAAGATTTTAAATGAAATTTTTAATCAATTTCTCATATACAGTCCATATACCAAACCTTGGCGTCAACTAAAAGGTAAAATTAAGGTCACCACAAAATTCGTAATCATGCTTTGTTATAAAATTTGTAAAGCCAATTAAACTTGGCAAAACACAGATTAAAATGCGCTCATACCTGGCATTAATCTAGTATTAATGACATTACAATAACACAAACATATTAACAAGGTTTTTTGCTGACATATCAAATTTGTTTTAATACGTCATTATTACAATATGAGATTTTATCAAACAAAAATTACCATACATCAACAGATTATTTCATTGGCTAAGGGATTTTGGGGGTTGGAACTCACCACCCTGAAATTTCAGTCTTTGATTAAGATATTCCCCAAATTATCAACTAGTAATTTTCAGTAGCCCAAATACATTTTTCAATATAGCCATGGGCTTTTAGTTAGAGGTTTACAGCAAAGACTGGAATTTTAAAAATTGTTTCAAAATATGTTTGGAATAGAATTTAAATTGAACTTTTGGTGAAAATTCATGACCCCCCCCCCAACAACTCTTAAGGAAAACTTTTTAAAACTTCCACTGCACTTGTTTGCAAACATAGGACCCTAACTTTACTGAAGACTCAACTACAAATTCCTTGGCTAGCAGTATAGAAACAGACCAGCATTCATATTTGTACAGTCTAAACTGGTCCTTTACTGGCCACTGTTCAAATTTACATTTCAAATTAAGGTCCTCATTGATTGGACTATAGATTGCTCCAAGCTTAAGACATGAAAAGTTTATCATCAAATTTCAGCAAATTAAGGGTTAATATTTAATATGTACAATGTACATCTAGTTATAATAATTATTTAATAGAGGCAATCAAGTTGAATTATAAGTATAGTCAAACTGTTTTAATTTTTGAAAATCAATTACAGTAGATATTTTGTGTATTAGTTTATTAGGCCACAACAAATTGATCATATGTTCTACGGATTCGCTCGCACCTTAATTTTGACGGTTTTTACAAAAAAAATATTTTGATTTCCTCGCTCATAAAAATTTGGTCAAACCGCTATATAAAGCAAGTGAATAAAGACTTTTTTTTATTTTTTTCTTCGCTCGCTCGCCCCATTTTTTTTTCAGAAAAATCCATAGAACATATGATCAACTTGTTGTGGCCTTATAGTAAATAACAAATATATGTTCTTTCATGATTTATTGTCAATTAAACTAGGATAGAAATTTAGTTGAGTAGAAATAATCCACCATAGTTGTTGGCCTGAGTTTATATATAAAATGAACCCGAACAAGCCAATGTGAATAAATCAACAATAAACCATAAAAGAAGCAAATATTCTTACTCTGACATAATTTTTTTTAAATGTATGCAAAATAAACCAACAACATCTAATTTAGTCATTCTAACTGACATCAGATTTGATAAATGAAAAATTCATCTTGATGTTCGAAGGTTTATTGCAGATTTTGATCATCAATTATATAGAGAAAAATACATGTTGTCTTAAAATTAATGGTTTAACTTAAACTTTAAATTCTCTATTAAATTCTCCAGGCACGTTACCATTTTCAAATGGAACGTAATTATAAGTATTGGAAAAAAGTGAAATTACAACATGAAATAAGTAGGGGGCATTTATTAGGAGAGGGGAGTTTAATAGAGAATACACAATATTTGGTTAAGTTTTGTATTTGTTCTAATTAAAGATGATCTAGTTAAATGTTTAATCTGTGATCTTTAAATGTTTAAATCTGTGATTTTTAGAGGCCAGAATAGATTAGTACAGAATAAGTATTAGTTAGATTATGTTTTCATTTTACTATAAGGTTTAGTGCGAGGGGCGGAGCCCCGAGCACTGAACCTTATAGTAAAATGAAAACATAATCTAACTGGCTTAGCACAGCATTTCCCCAAGTTCAACACGCTATAAGTAGGTCATTTTAAACGCCATACTATACAATATAGTACATGTCTACTATCAACAATCCTCGACAGCTGATTGGACGAGGGGAAAATGCTATGTGCTAAGGTCTGCTAGAGGCCATTATCATGTAAAATTTCAACAATATAGAACTGTAGAATTTATATACTTTTTACTGATATATGGAATGGTAAAACGTCTAATTCATTTTTGAAAGGCCATAGAAAGTTGATTGATAAATTCTCATCCATCCCCTATACTTGTTTTAAAAATCTGGATGAGAATTTAAAAACTAATTTTCTATGGCCTAATTTTCTACAAGTAGAATAGATAGTTCATTGTTCTGTTTATTTTTTGTTGTTTCTATCTGTGATTAAATCTATTGTTACTTATTACTATTTTGTTTTAATTTATTATCAATGTTAGATGTTATCTTTAAATTTCAATAAAAATTGGAAAATATCTGAATTCTTTGATCCTTTAGGAATTAGAGATTTGCACTGACTCAATTTTTTGCCAGTTTGTCAGTAACTTTATATCCCCCTTCACAACTGTGGATTAATCTCAAGTAAAAATTTCAAAACTTAATAAATTCAAAGTAAACCATTCAACATTCATTAGGAAATGTAGCAAAGTTTAGAGTCAGGCAAGATGACTTTTATTTTATTTTATTTATTTATTGGAGTTAACGCCGTGTCAACACAATTTAGGTCTTTTTACAGCGTCCAGCGCACCTAACCTAGCTTTCCTGGACCATTGTCTATAACCAGTACTAACCTACCCTTCCACAAGGCTGGAAACTTCTCCATATTATCTAATCAATGGAGGAAAATCTACATTATTGTCAAATTTTCATGGAAGGGTATAACCTCCCGAGTGGGATTCGAACCCTCACCCCCTCGGGCACGAGATTCCAAATCCCAGCGTGCTACCAACTGCGCTATCGACCCGGGTTTTCTAAAATTAAGCATTTGCTCTTCATAGCAGAACTTTATGGTATGACTTGGTGGTCATTTAAGAGTTTGTCTGTATAAGTAGAGTGAAGTGATTTGATATGGAAAAAATATCAAAGAGAGATATTTAAAAAGCCTTGAACATGTGCCAAAGATGAGCACTTTTAAAAATGATTGACCAAACATGAACTGAGAGGGCACTCAACTAAATATCAACACTGGAACATGATTTATCAACCTAAAAGTAAATTTGTTCTTCAAATATGTTTTGATATCCATTAAAACAAGTTTATGTACATAAAAATTCATATAAACATCCATTTTTAAATGTTTTGGCACATTGCCAATATTTGAATTAGATAAAAAATGATCATTTAAAATAGGATTGGCTAAAAGCCAAGACACTTATCATCATTGGTTTATTCAAAATGTCATCAGCCAATCAAAAGAGAGCTCTCAAGTATCAAGTAGAAAAACAAGTGAATAGACCTTGTAAATAAATCTTGAATGGAAATTAGGTAATGAAAGTGGTTTACATTGAATAATTTGAAATTAGAATAAACATGTTGACAAGTTTTAAGGCATTAATAATTCTATTGGAAAAAATTGAAACCATGAGCCGGGCTTCTTACCACTGACAGAGCTGGCACAAAGTAAATATACAAATCATATTGATATAGAAATATGAAATAAAGTCAAACAAACAGACCTGATTCTATAGAGAAGAAAATAGGTTAAGGAGACATAAATTTCATAATTTGAGAGTCTGTGACCTTGAATATTCAAGGAGATTAATCACATGTTGAATGATAGAAAAGTAATCATTTCAATACAAAATGTACTTTATACTTATGTTAAACCAACTAGATCTTGCTACAAGTAAACCTGAATCAGCTTGTCATTATTCCTACTTTTAGTCTTTGGATTTCAGAAAGAAAAAAAATGCTTATAAATATCTGACGATATAATATCAGCTGTCTGTTCTAAATAAGGATGTACGAGGGGTGATTGGAAAGTTCGAGGAATTTATTTATTAATGGTACATGGGATAACATAGGAAAAAATAAAATACATCATTCTGTACGTATACCAAAGACTGATATAAAGCCCAAATATTTTCTTGATACATTGGAAAATAAAGTTTTCACGAAATATTTTACAACACTAGTATACGGTACTTGAAGCACGCCGACGTCATCATTGGGTTACTTAAACGTCAAAGTCAAGTTTCCTATTTACTGTCTGCACATAATCACCACCTATTTCCATACACTTTCTATGGCTTTGTACCCACAGATTAAATGTAACCTTAAAGTATTCCTCACTGAATGAATAAATAATTCTCTTGTGCAATACAGCACACTGTAAGCCATCAATCCTTATATAGTTGGTTCTCCACTCACGCTGCCTTTCCAACAGTTACTGTCAGTGTCAGTTGATCTGGTCTTTCTTCATCAAATACCCATGTTCTACCTTCGCTGAACCTCTGGTGCCATGTGTAGACAATTGTTTTTTCACATGTTGGTAATGTATCAGCAGTTTTAATATGTTTAAGCATATCTGCAGGGGACAAATTGAGTCAAACACAACAATTTATGAATGCACCCAACTCAAAATCATTTGTTGACGTCATTCGTTGTTTCGAAGCCACGACTCTAAAATCTCTGCTATGAAATAACCATTCAAAAGAATTTCATGAAACTTTAAGGAAATTATTTCAAGACGTCACGCTTGTGTAATTAATGTTGGCGCATAATTCGTACTAAAATTGAGTGCGTAATACCATGTTTAATGTTTAAAAAATAGGTGAAAAATAGCGTGCTTCAAGTGACCAAACAGTGGTTGCTATGGATACCATTTATTCTTTCTACATATTGATAATCTGTTCACCAATATGATTTTTAAAACGCAAATGAATTGTTTTACACTTACTTGAGCTTTAATGTCATTTGACAAAGGAATAGATATTTTAGAAAGGAATTCCACGAATTTATCAATCACCCCTAATACATAGCATTTTTATTCATAACTGTAAAATGTTCGGTAGGCCCCCTAAATCATAGGCTGTATGAAACCAAGACTTTAAATGGTTGAGCAATATCATTCAGGGGGTATATGATTTTTGGGACTATTGAGCAATGTCATTTAGGGAGTAAATTATTTAAGGGGCCTAAAGGCGGCATAACTAATAAATGCATGTACCTTACCAAAGATAAATTATTGTATATATGATAGTCCTTTTCTTATTTGTTAAAAAATTGATCATTCATCTTAAGACATGCATCTGTATGATAGGAAAACTAGTCCTTTTATAATTATTTATAAATAGATCATACATCTGTATGAGGGGTTTTGAAGGGGTCACTAGTTTTAGGAGGTCATGAACAAACAAATATTTTAACCAATTCATGAGTGGTGTGTTCACAGCAGTTGTTTCATTATCAGGTGTAAATTGACTATATGTCTGTATGAGGGGTTTTAAAGGGGGGGTCACTAGTTTTAAAAGGTCATGACTAAACAAATAACTTACCAATGCATGAGTTGTAGTGTTCACAGCAGTTGATTCATTGTCAGGTATAAATTGAGCTAAGCCTTCATTCACCATCACATCATTTATATGTATGTCAACTTGAGGGTCACTGGTATCTGTTAAACATATTGACATCTTCTGATCCTGTGAAATACAACAACAGACATAGTGATCATTCTAGAACCCAGAAAATGGGTAAGACGACAGAAAAAGGGGCACGGCATAGAAGGTTGAAGATTCAAAGTAATTACTTTCGCATAGGGAAGAGTAAAAAAGGGGGCAGGAAAGAGAGAAAATGGGACAGGATGCAGTCTTATTTGTTTGTTTGTTTCTTGGGTTTAACGTCGTAGCAACACATTGTACAGGTCATATAGCGGCGGTCGGTCAACTTACTCACTCCTCCTGAAAAGGCTAAATCTCTAAACTACTAAGCGCTTACTTTCATCAGTGACTGACAACTGCCCTACATAATTAAGAATCGTTGGTAGAAGGGAGAATGGCTATAGAAATAATTTCATGACCAAGCTACACAAAAATATGCCCCGCCCGAGAATTCTTGAAAACCTTATAAATCATTTTCAGCAACAAAAATGTACATGTACATACCTTTACTTCAAACACATAAGCTACTAATGGTCTATGACTTGTTAACTCCAGTAGTCTTGTTTTACTTTTATTTTTCCATTTCTGAAAACAAAATGAACCATTTTTACTTAACAATCACTATCATCAAATAAATTTAAGTTAAGAATTTAACATGAAAATATAAGTCTGTTTTAAATAAGTCCGCTGCTGCCTAGGTGCGGTGGAAGAGGGCAGTATTTTGACTAAGAAGTTCCAGTTTCAATCCTTGGCTTGGGCAGTTTATACTAAACCAGTAAAAATTATATTTGATGCAGAGTTTACATCAATTGAAACAAGTAAATCTGTGAGCTAATGCTCACTAGTGATACCCCCGCCAAAATCTAAAAATATGCGACAAACAGGAAGTAGATGAGCAAGGAGCATGAAATTGCTTTACACCACATGGGACTATGGGATGAAGCAATATGCAAAGTATTAGGCTGCTGCATGTTATAGTTGCTGAGAAAACTGCGACGGAAATTTTGTAACGGACGGACGCACGCACAGACAAGGGTAAAACAGTATACCCCCCTCTTCTTCGAAGCGGGGGTATAAAAATAGGTGAGTCTCCATGAAAATGTAAATAAGTGCTGGTTAAGTGTCCAAAAAAGTTTGTAAGAGGAGCAAGCGCCATAACACTTGATAAATAGTGTTTAAAAAATGTGTACAATCCAATAAAAAAAGATACAAATGAAACTAATTAATTCTTAGATACAACGGTGGATTTAATAAACCATAAGAGAAAACTCCGCCTACCCCTGGAGCAGGTGGTTGAGTATTAGCAAGTCTGGCTTGAACTGCTTGTGCTGGTAATGTGAGAAATTCTGTCCTGAAAAAGAAATACACATCATGTGATGTTTCTCTAGATGAAGTAAAGCAATTACAGACAAATTCATTTCTCAATGAAAATAGCAGCGCCACTGGTTTGGTTTGAATCTGGGACCTCATTCCCTAAGCAAAGTATTGACATATGGAAAATATCTTTTAATTGAGCTGTTGGATTAGGGGCCTATCTGTCTCAGGTAAATTCGCACACAATATAAAACTGATTATTTAATTTCTTAGTATGAAGAATCCAAGACAATAAGAAAAGCACCAAGATTGTCATGGACAACTGCTAATCATAAGACTGCATAAACTGTCGCAAATTGCGAATATTTGCTAAGTCCAGTGTACCGGACTCAAAGTTAAGAGTTCACCGGATCCCGATCTGGTAAAAACAGGATCCGGTAGAATAGGATCCGACGGATCCCTCTGGGTATAAAAACTCTGTAACCCTAGTAAACGAGGTTAGACGAAGGTTAGACGAATTTTAGATTTAATACATTTCGGATATAATTTGTTTTTATAATTTTATGTTAATACAAAAAGTACTTAAAATAAAGTAATGTAAAGTGTCAACTTGTGTTAGTTAAACATTAATGTGGATGTAGAAAAACCAGCGATATATTTATGAAGTTTAACCAGTACCAACTTGGAAATTTAACCAGTACCAACTTAAAGTCTAACCAGTACCATCTTGAAGTCTAACCAGTACTAACTCAGAAGTCCAGCTAGAAACAACTTAAAGAGACTACACCACATAAACAAACAAAAATGAGCCTTACTCTAAAAACCAAACTTACTTTAGAAATCTAATATGTGACTTTGTAACAAAGTTGGTATTGCCATAGTCGACATAATAACATTTTATAAATCCCTCATCATTTGAACCAGTAATTACTCCACGGTGCCAGTTATTGTCTTCAGGAAATAAGGCAGCACAAACTTGTCCTGGAACCATCAAAGACTCTGGCATAGTGTAAACATCTGAGTTGTGTCTGTAAGCTTCACTGAAGAAAAAATGTCAATTAAAATCAAATATAGGAATGTACTACAAGGTAGTTATGATGAATCTATAAAACTCTTATTCAGATAGGGTAATTGGTACATCAGAAAATATTTTGGGTTTTTTTTACTGGGTTTAATGCCATGTCAACAAAATTTACGTCATTTTCGGCGCCCAGCGCACCTAGCCTAGCTTTCCTGGACCCTTGTCTATAACAAGTACTCACCTACCCTTCCACAAGCCCGAAAACTTCTCCATATTATCTTATTAATGGAGGAAAATCGACATTATAGTCAAATTTTCATGGAAGGGTAAAACCTCCCTGTGTGGGATTCGAACGTAAAGATTCTAAATCCCGGCATATTGCTTTGTTGTATCGTAAAACCAGTTCTGTCTCGCAACAGTGTCCAAAATACAAAGCCCTAATAAGGATATTTAATGTTAAAGGCTTTCCTATTGCCCCAGACATACTATATTTGGGTTCAGGCAACATTTACATTTTAATGCTAGTAAACATTTGATTCAGGCCAGTAAAATAATCATATACATGTAGCTGGTTGTCCAACCTGACAAAGTATTTTAAAAATTAATGTCCAGGTACAAAACTTGACTTATCAAACAGTTGTAAAGGGACACAAAACCAAGCAATATAAAACACAGTTAATGAAGGCAAACTTCTGATAATGTATAATAGACAATTACAAAACGGGCCAAAGTATATAAAACTTGACTTACTCTAGTTTATCCATGAGTTCTTCTAATGCTAGTGATTTAGTTTTATGTCTCAACATAATCCAGAATAGACCAGGTGATACAATATTTGTAACATATAATTCTATATATTGATCTGCATCAGGTAACATTACTGGTATAAAATGACATCCTGGACCTACAATACAAAGATGATATTTGTCTATTAAAATAATGAAATTCCAAGCACTTAAACATTTGTTTAGAGTTTAACAGTAATCCAACACAAATAGATCACACAGCGTCCAAAATAAAATGACACCCAAAAGCTAAAATACAGAAATATTTATTTGAACACACATGTAGCAGGGCACTCATTTGGCATATTTTGGGGCCGAATATGGGCCCTATTCTCCTCTCAAAATCATATGTTATTTCCCCCATCTCAGATAAAAATTACCTTCAAAATTAAATCAATGTACTGAAAGTACTGTTGGAAGGAATTGTTGAACAATTTTAGGAGTTCAAGTTACTATTTCGATATCCTACATAATTTCTTTATCATTTATAACCAAATGTGTTTCATATTTCATTTTACATGCACATTATTCTACTGATCGAGAAGTTGTATGTTTTGTTTCACGGGCAGGACATACTTTCGTGGAGCTATGTCATGGAATAATTTCTATGGTCATTCTCCCTCCTACCACTGATTCTAAATCATTTTAATACGGCAGTGTTCAGTCACTGAATTGCATCTAGTAGTAATCCAGAGATTGAGTCTTTTCAGGAACAGTGATAGGTGGATTGATGGTCACGATGTAACCTAAACAATGTGTTGCCATGGAGTTAAGGTCACAACAAATGATCACATGTTCTATGTATTTTGTTCCGAAGAATGGAGCTTAAGAGCAAATATTTTTTTTCCATATTTTGAATTTTGAGAAGCGAGCAAAAGCGAAGAATAAATTTGTGCGGTTTCTAAGACATTTATTTACCATAAGTTAAAAAGAGCATAAAAAGTATAGACTTTCTTTAATATATAAAATATAACCATATATCTATAGACTATAGTGTTATCACGTAATAAGTAGTTCTATGCTATATAAAGCAAGTTAACAATTACTCCAGATGAAAATTCAATTGAATTTAAAACTAGTTAGAAGTAGGGTAGAAGAGGTTTACAGCTTCATGAATTCATACGTAAAAGATAACTTCATTTTTCTTTGGTATTACTTTTATTAATACTAGATAACTAGGAAGCACAGATTACCAATTAACAGCGCCACACTAATCTTATAATGGACCAGCCTGGTTCACTTTTTGTGTATACAATGTATTAAGATTTTGGTAAATTATGCTAATGTCTAATAATACCGCTAGAATTAAATCAAGCCTGATTTGTTAATTTAATATGTGAAATTATGCTGATTTATATTGCTATTTAGAACTCAAATTACTAATTTTCAGTTCAATTCTACTTGACCGAGTGTCAAAACTTTTGATTTTCCGAAATTTATGACGCGTTAATTTCATTTTTTTTATTTTCGGATTTAAAGGTGCGAGAAATCAGACGAACATAACGATTAATTTGGTGTGGTCTAATAAAATAATAAAAAAAAACATTTATGGAATTCGCTTCGCGCTGTCATTAAACCTCAACGGACACCCATCCAAAGATTAACCCTACATTTTGTTGCTTAACTGCGATAAATGTCCAGGGCTTTACGCTCTCAAAGTAAACTCCTGCTGTGAAAACCGATCATTAAAATTGTACTTATATACAAGCGTGTGGTAGATACTATTACTAATGCGCAATAATACAATACAACTTCTCTCCGTGCACAGTTAGAATGTTGTTTGATTAATGTGTAAAAAAACATAAAATATAATAATTTTAAGTATTTGTTTAAATTATTTTTTTCAACTTATCTACTTTTGATAGTACACATATTTTTCTGCTGCATTATTTCTTTGTCGCATTGACTCATTGATTTCTATTGAGTTGAGGGTGTTGTTCGTTCTTTTTCAAATCTTGCAGAGCGCTGACATAGAAAGGAATTGTTTGAAAACAATTCCTTCCAAAAAATAAATAAAAATGAATATGGAGAGTAAAGATGGTTTAGGCACAGCTTCAGGTCATTTGTTTTAGTTGTCCTTCTACAGTCAGAATCAATACTAGCCATTCAAATCAATGGTAGAAGTGTTTAGAGTAACAACTGTACACATTTATGAGTTGACTGAAAATTACCCATATTGTCTTGAAATGATGCGAAATTCCCCGTTCTGAGGGTAAGGATATCAGTCTCCAAAAGTTGTTTAGTGCCCTGTGTAGTGTTTGTTTGTTTGCTTGCTTGTTGATTATTAATCAGATGTGCTACTGACAGTGTTAGCTAGACAGACTCCTTCAAAAACTAAACTTCATAACAGTTCAACACATCTAAGAAAGGAAAGCATAAATCAACGACAAAGTACGACACATACCTACAACATCTTGTGGTATACCATGTTGCTGTTGTTGTTGTTGTTGGTCATCATCTGATATATGTTGTTCTATATCTACATTATATGTTGTTGGTGATAATTTATCATGATTCATAGGGTACAACATTATACCTGTAGACAAACAACAACAATGTGTATACAAGGGGAGCCGGACAAAAGGTCCCATGGACAAAAAGTCCCATGTCATTTTTGACACGGGTGGACAAAAAGTCCCATGTAGTTTTGCCATCCTGGACAAAAGTCCCATCTCAGTTTGTCAAGGGTGGACAAAAAGTCCCATCTCATCTCTGTTTGATCCCATATTTTATATGACTTAAACAAGTAACAAAGTTATGATTTGTACTCAATGATCACACTATACTAGTTTAACTTTTATATTATGCATTTTAAATTAATTAAATGTTATGAATTAAACAAATTTATCAGCTTTAAAAAATTAGCTGAAGCCATCTGGATAAGATAGAAGTTGTTATTACAACTATTAGAATTAATTGATAGATGGAGACAGTCCACCTATCACTGGGACAAAATATAACAATACAAATGTTTGATTTTAACAGTTTGCATTAAATGATAATATATTCTATTGATCACCTAACAAGGGGACTTAAATGAATGAGGACCTTATCAACACATTAGTCAAATTGAGATGGTACTAGTTGTTCAGTCTGTAAAATTGACACGGGACTTTTTGTCCACCCCTGTCTAACTTAGATGGAACTTTTTGTCCAGGGTGGCAAAACTACATGGGACTTTTTGTCTACCCCTGTCAAAAATGACACGGGACTTTTTGTCAGTGCGACCTTTTGTCCTACCATCGTATACAAGGCAGTGTTAGATTTAATTTTTCATTAACTTTCCCCCAGTATCTTTTTGTTCCTCAAACATTACAATCTATTTTTCCATTTATTACTGAATAAACACTTTGACATAATTAACTTTGATTTTCATATTACTGGTTTTTTTATTAGAAACTCAGTTTGTTTCTGCATTACAATACTTAAATTTTGAAAGATTGACTTGATTGAAAAGAACAAATATATTGCAACCAGTCAGGGAACAACCAATGAAACTCATAAATGATGACTTTTTATGCAAAATTGGGTTTTAAGTCCTAAGTGGGCAAGTGCTTATTTCTAACACAGCAAGCCAGCCTAATCTTTTTTATTTCAAATGTATTTACACATTAGGATACTTATAATAGATTGTAATGCTTGAAAGGGGAATAATCATACTTAATACAATCTACTTGTTATATATGCTGATGTATCTTTCTTATTCTTAAAGTATTGGTATTTTTTGTATTTTTAAAGTCACACATTTGTAAAAGTGTAAAAATAATTATGGATGACTTTGTACATATAAAAGAAAAACAACATTATACATACAGATGAAATAATATCTAGAAACTTGGCAAGATTGTGTTGCCTGAAAATGATTAAAAGGGGAATTATTCCCACAGTCCAACAACACTTGATCTCGCACATACATGTAAGTTTAAAGATATACCATTGGTGAAATAACAATAATGTCAATTTTCATCTACTAATAAGGTAATGGTGTACAGTACAACCTCTCTAAGAACAACACCCGCTTGGAGGGTATAAAACATTTTGCTGTTTAAAGGTTATTGCTCTGCAGAGGTTAAATTCAATTAAATTATGCTTAAGGGAAATATCAAAAGCTGTCATTGTGCAGAGGATTTGTACTGCAGAGGGCCACTCTGCAGTGGTTGTACTGTAATTGCTAGCCTTATGGAGGTGAAGGTGAGTACTGGTTATAGACAAGGGTCCAAAAAAGCTAGGTGAAGAGTGCTGGCCCTGGTAAAATGACCATAGTTGTGT
This sequence comes from Mactra quadrangularis, assembly GCA_025267735.1. Lineage (NCBI taxonomy): Eukaryota > Metazoa > Mollusca > Bivalvia > Venerida > Mactridae > Mactra > Mactra quadrangularis. The sequence continues at coordinate 40,933,777 of CM046311.1, read as the reverse complement.
AGGCATGGCAATAAACCAAATATAAAACAAGCCTACCTGATGTAGAATATGATAATTGTAGATAATTATCAGCAAGTGAAACAAATAAATCTTCAGCTGTATTAAAACCTAATTCTTCAAATGGTAAATCTTTTGATGTATACTCCTGAAAATATATCAATATGTATTTACTCCTGAAATTATATCAATATGTATTTACTCCTGAATATATATTAATATGTATTTACTCCTGAAAATATATCAATATGAATACACTCCTGAAAATATATAAATTTGTATATACTCCTGAAAATATATCTATATGTATACACTCCTGAAATTATATCAATATGTATATACTCCTGAAAACATATCAATATGTATTTACTCCTGAAAATATATAAATATGTATACACTCCTGAAAATATATAAATTTGTATATACTCCTGAAAATATATCTATATGTATACACTCCTGAAATTATATAAATATGTATATACTCCTGAAAATATATCAATATGTATATACTCCTGAAAATATATCAATATATATATACTCCTGAAAATATATCAATATGTATATACTCCTGAAATTATATCAATATGTATATACTCCTGAAAATATATCAATATGTATATACTCCTGAAAATATATCAATATATATATACTCCAGAAAATATATCAATATATATATACTCCAGAAAATATATCAATATGTATATACTCCTGAAAATATATCAATATATATATACTCCAGAAAATATATCAATATATATATACTCCTGAAAATATATCAATATATATATACTCCTGAAAATATATCAATATATATATACTCCAGAAAATATATCAATATGTATATACTCCTGAAAATATATCAATATGTATATACTCCTGAAAATATATCAATATGTATATAAGTTATAAAGTCTCCTAGTTATAAAATATACTTCTATCCTAAACTGACTTATAAAATACAGATCAAATTACTTATTCAAAAACAAGAGCAATGGTGGGTACCAGCTGACCTTGACCTATGTTTCTCAATCAGTGAGAGATTATAGTGATCTGATGTCAGCTACTTTCCCCACTCACCTACAAAGGCAGGATTAGCCTAGTTGAAAGTCAAAGCTCCATGTAGACCTTATACAGTTTAGGTCAGTTAAATTAAATACCGGGTATTACAAGTAACTCTATTAGGATTATAATACAAAGTATCCCTAATTGCATATATAATTTTGAGTTCTACTGATTACAATTATCTAACCAATAGATATCCGGTCAGTCCCTTTTTTGTCCCCTAATAAAGATCAAAGCTACCTACCTTATATAGTTTAGGTAAATTTTTAATATTAACACCATTAGGATGAAAATACAATATATCTCTGATAGCATCCTTTATGTTAGTTTCTACTGCTTTACCACTTGAATGTCTGACCCCTTTTTTGTCCCCTAATAAAGATCAAAGCTACCTACCTTATACAGTTTAGGTAAGTTTTTAATATTTACACCATTTGAATGACAATACAATATATCTCTGATAGCATCTTTTATATTTGTTTCTACAGCTTTACCACTTGAATGTCTGACCCCTTTTTGTCCCCTAATAAAGATGAAAGCTACCTACCTTATATAGTTTAGGTAAATTTTTAATATTTACACCATTTGGATGACAATACAATATATCTCTGATAGCATCCTTTATATTAGTTTCTACTGCTTTACCACTTGAATGCCTTGATCTTGATGTAGAATATTCTGTCATAGAGAAATAGAAATACCATTTAGCAAAAATATATTTTTTTTCTGATCAATCATACATAATCATCATCTAAACTTTTATTGAGTGCTACAACAGCAATGTTGATCTTCCTTCTAGGAGGTCAATTGTGTGCAAGCACAACAGACATACACTGTAATTAAGATACATCCTTGTGCTGCGGACCAACCAGGGACAGTTTACATTCTCGGCAGTTTTGAGCAATAAAACCTTTCTGTGTTGGCATGATGTTTAACCCAACCAAACAAACAAACACACTTGACAGTCCATCTGTAATAGCCTTTCTATGACATCTTGAACCATCCAAAACTTCTGCACCTCATTCCTTGCAAGTCAAAAATCTTACAATTGCAGAACAATTAAGCTACTTTACCTAATTATCCCAAATCATGCAAGTACAAATTGTGTAATCATAAAATACATTCAGCAACTTGATCTATAAGTAATTTTACCTTGAGAAGGAGCACTCCTAGCATCATATAACATCCAATCACCTTGTGGGTTAGGTCTTCTAATGGTAACTATATGTGGCATTGATGCTACAAGATCTACCACACTTAAATGACCTAAATTCTTATATATTATAGGTTTACCATGGAATGCCTGCAAATAGATAAAACTAGGGATTGATTGATTGATTGATTGGTTGGTTGGTTGGTTGGTTGGTTGGTTGGTCGATCGATCGATCGATCGATCAATCAATCGATCAATCAATTGATTAACTGCTTAATTGTCAGCTTCTGGCAAGGTTATCGGCTAGGTAATAAGTTAACAGTTTCAGTGGTGAAATCTAAACATGTCCAGGAACAGTAAATTGGTAGACTGACCAACACCATACATTAACATGGTTAAAAGATGAATTACTTCATTATTTCGACAGCCTTTATATTTACAGTAAAAAACATCTGTTAGGTTTTTATTTTTCCTAAGATCTTCCAACTATGCATTACCATATAAATATTTCGTAAATATAAAAGAGTGAACTCTCATAATGCCATAACGCCATAAGGCACCTACCTGATATTCTCTGGCAAAACTACTTGCCCATAAACCATTACTATGTCTCTCCAAGATCTGAAACACAATATTTATATGAAGAATTTAGGACAAAATTTTGAAGACTTGGGATTTTGCAGCAGCAAAAGAAACAAGATGGTCCTGAGGGCCCTGGACTGCTCATCTGAGAACTAGATGCTTAGGGCATCTGACAAAAGATTGTTTAACTGTTTCAGCTGATGAAAACAGTGATCCCTAGGGCAGGCCAAATTTAAACCCAGGAGCATAATTCAAACAATCTTTGTAAAAGATCTAAAGATAATATCACAGGGGCAGGGCCAATTTTGACCCAAGGGGCATAATTTGAACAGTCTTTGTAAAACATCTTCTAGTGATGCCAAATTTAATAACTGTAAGCTATATGTTTTTTGACAAAAAAATATTTTAAGAAATTATTGACAACGAAAGCCATATGCACACACTAACACACATTGGTCAGACCCCCCACAGTAGCTCACCTTGAGCACTTTGTGCTCAGGTGATCTAAAAATACATACATTTTTTATTAGAAATGGGGCTGAACTTGAGCCCAAATTGCTTGACAAAACAAAACTCATTTAGACAACCAAGTATCAATTCTTTCATAATACATCTAAAACATAGTTGGAAAGATTGAAAGGTTGCCCTTTTTACTTGTTTAAATTGAAGTTCAATATATTGACATTTTAACCTTTATAAATGTGAGTTAAATGTAATCTTAGTAAATCATGTAATCAAATCTGTGGCCAAAGGCATAATGAACAAGGAAGTTTAGTTATTTTTACAAGAAGTAGATTTACTTACTGACACTATATAAACTGAATGAATATATTATACAGGCAGTTAAGCACACAGTTAATCATATCACTTGTTTGTTGTTTTTTATCCCACTGAATCACAATTGTCACTAGGGCTGTCATTGGAAATTGCTATATCGACATATCACCGATTCATGACAAACGATCCGATATTGATTTGCAATTAAGAATATAGATACAATCTAGCATTTTATGAAGCTATAATCTGAATGAAGGTGACCTTTGATTAAAAACATCACTGTTATCTATCTTATGTATTTATCTATTTTTCACCTGACACAGTTTGTTTTATGTCTGAAACACCTTTAAACAGCATGCATAACATCATACGGGCATTATATAGTAATATAAGTATATATATACTGGAGTTCTAGCAGCTTCTATTACACTCCTTATCTGACTCAATATATCGATATATCACAGATACTTGCGTTTCAATATATTGATACAAAATTTTATCAATGACAGCCCTAACTGTCACGAAACATATTTTATACTTACAGCTTGTACTTCTCTCTCCAGAGATTCTTCAGCTGGTGTGCTGTTACTTATAATACCAACACTTGGTACTTCCTGAGAACCTGAGGTATCTTTGTCCCCTGACTGGAAACGTCGACGACCTGTGTCAGAGACATAAAGTTACTATTACTAGTGTTAAATTACTTCTGTAAAATAGAACAATATATCAAGTCATGAATAATCCATGGTAAAATGTAAAGAATTTCAGGTTAAAGTTTTCTTGATGAAGGCTTTGGCCAAATCATTTGAATAAGAGTTGTTCATTTATAATTAAATTTTATCTATTTTTTATTTATTTATTTTCATACCACTCTTAACCTTGAAGCTCTTCAATTTTAGAAATTTTCCTAAAAAAAATGAAGACAATTACAATCTTTAGCACCATAGAGGATCACATACACAGAGATCAGTCATAAAATTACAGGAAATCACTGAAGAAGTTCTAAAACTAATTGTAGACAAGGTTTATACATCAATAAACCTTTGCTGATGTGTCTCCCTGATGCATGAAGTATAAGTCAAGGAAAAATGTAACAAAATATGAACAGAAATACCTCTGCCTTTTGATGCTCTATTTGTTTTACTTGGAGTAGTGTCAGAGCTGTTGTTAAGCTTCCTTATGGTTTCTTGAGAATCTAGTTGAACAGGTGAAGTTGGTGAGGTTTTAGGAGGTGCAACTTGTATACTCATTAGAGGTTCAGGTTTCTTTTTATACTCAATGGGTAAAACATACCATTCACCTTTTCTGACCTCTTCTACCTTTATAATATCACCCATTGATTGTAAAAACTCATACTGGTTCATAAACCCATAGTGATGATAGTTAAGTCCAGTCCCAAATACCCTCATAAAAGCTTTCTCTAAATATATCACTTCAACACCATCAGGAAATGATCGAAATAGTTCACCGATCTGACGTCGAACAAACGCAGGTACCACAGGCTGTGGGGGAACAAGTTGCTGGTACTGCCTTCTGGGTGGATATCTACTTCTATCCGGCATTTGATATCTATGTGGGGGACCACTGTAACCTCCGCGCTGACGGTATACAGCATATTTCTTTTTATTGGGTACTTTCTGTTTAGAAACAAGTTTCTGTATATGTTTAGTAGTCTCATCAGCTTTCGCTGATAGTGTCATCATTCCATTTTTAAACCCAATACTGACTACATCATCTAAGTCCCTGAAATAGTATATTGAATTAGTTCAAATTTGAGTTTCTGCTTTTTTAAAAGAAAGTTTAATGAGAGAGAAACTCAGAAAGTAAACTAAACACTGGTTTTTGGCGTTAATCTTACTCATCCTCAATGTGCTGCTAAGCAACAGCCACAAGCCAGTCTAGTGATACAAGTTTAAGTAACTTGGAATGAAAATTACACGTTACAAATTACATGCTCACCATGAGACAGTTAAAATGGCAAAATCCAAAGTTTCAGATAGCCAAAGCTTAGACAAGCAAGAAGTATTGAAAAAATTGTGCAATTTCATAAACGGACAATCACAAGTGTTTTTGGCAACTAAAAAAATTATTTGGAGTATTGAATAATTGATACCAAAATGATCAATTTAGACAATATTTTTTAATCCTAATTTAACCACTAAAATACCTGAGAAAATCTTCAAAGGAGACATAACCCAACATTCTAAAATCAATAGGTTCTCCAATAAATCCATGATAATCCGACTTCAGCTCTTTAGGCGTCAATGCTGCAGGTGATGATAGTAATAATGAACGTATATTCTTCTTTATATCAGCTTTCTTCTGTGATAAATCTGTCATCCTTACTATCAATATTAAAATATAAAAACACACACTTGATAAATTAATGCACAAAATTGACAATTTTTTTTTTATCAGTCAACATTAAATAGTAAATATTAATAAGTTTGAAGCCCGGAAAAAGTGAAAATCTATTTTAATAACTTTAACCATTAAATGGACATAGGTAAAAATAATCTCCAGCTATTGGAAACTAATGCATTTATAAGGTAGGATTAGTTCATATATTAAATCGGGTGCAGCCATATAAAAACCCAATCATTAATTTGTACATTAAGCTGTCTATGTTCATTAAATAATTGTGAGCAACAGCATTGCTTGACAACTCAAAATATATAAAATACAACCCATAGTTTTTGTTAAAATGATCACTGGAATGTCCAGTATTAAACCATGACCATTTAAAATAGACACAAAAAGGTAAACACAAAACTGTCCGAATTTCTGTATTATCCGAATTAGCCACTACTAATAGCATTCAAGTTTCAAACTCCTAGCAAATAACAGAAAACAATGGAAGTGATAATTGACTTAAGTATTATAAGAATAAAACAAAGCATATTCAAGGATAGAAAAGGGTCGTACCATTTGTTGGTGAAGAAATCTACTCGAACTTAAAAGTTGAACTTGCCAGTCAAAAAAAATGACAGCCTAAACCTTTATCTGAATCACTCGATTAAGAGCACAGTTATGATTTTTTTTGCGCTTATTAAACTATTTAATTATGTTGTGACAATGCAAACATTAGCAGCTTTGAGCTGACATTCATAGCATCAAAAGACAATTAAAATCTCACGTGTTTGCCTTTTAATTTTTAATCCATTGAATGATATTCTCCGATAAAAGCCGAATGACCCCGGCGTTTCGCGCGTTATAAAGTCAAAACAAACCGTGGCAAACGACAAAATAACGCTTTAAAGACGCAAAAATGTCTTAAATACGAGATTTTTGCAATGAATTTCTAATTTTTTATGTTTAACGAAAGAAATAAGAAATGTCTTGAAGTAAGTTCACCGATGAACTATAATATATCCAGACGAAGAAATCCGGGACGGAACGTTCAACATCGGTCGTTAGCTTTCCAAAATGGCAGCCCCCATGATCAGACGATTTCTGTGTAGACAATTAATTAGAGTTTCTACTTTTTCTCGTGTGAGAAATGGCTGTCACTACGGCACAGTGAGAGGGTGAATCTTTTTATTCATATTTATCAAAATTTCAAATTTCTCTTAATTGATTTTTGTCTAAAAAGTAATTCAGAGGACGAATAACCTTGACAAATTGCACAGGTGTCTGTTACATAACAAGACTACCCTGTTGCTGTAAGTTGTGGTGAATAAGGGACTTTAGTCAGTTATTTCCCCTTGTATACTCTTCAAAATAGGTAGGTCTAATTAGTTGGATTACTCGGATTTTACGCTTACTTTCAATGTTAATTTGCCAAATTTAATCTTAAATAACTTTTTTGTGTATCATTTAATTTGGTTGAAATTCAAGCTAATCATTTTTAAGTTAAAGAACTATCTAAATTCTATCACTTCTGTTAATATCTTTAATAACAAGAAAGATATTAGATGAAATATTTTGTTACCCTTACATAGAAATTCAATGATAAAATCCGAGGAATCCAACTGTAAGGACCTACTTACCAATTGGATTGCTTCGGATTTTATCAGGGAAAGATAACTGACTAAAGTCCCTAATTGTAAGCTAAGATGTCTGCTTCCTTTCACTGCATTACACGTTTTAGTCATACAGTCATACTGTCTCACAATGCAACAATTGGTAAGCAAAGGAACCAGAAGCGTTCCAAATGTGCAAATTTAGTTTGAAAAAATGAGGGTATGTTATCTCCCTTTTATATGATTTTTAGAAGGACCAAAGGGAGGTAACTAGGAACCAGAAGTGATCGACACAAAATTCAGTTTGGACAGTATACAGAAATTATCCTCCAAAACTCTTGCAATACCTTAAAGTGGAAAAGACATACGTCTTTTCCATATTACTGACTAAAGCAGGCTGAACAAACTATTCCAGAGTTTAAAATCTTGATTTATGTTTTTGTACATGTCTTCCATGCAACTTGTGAATGTTTCTGAAGTTTTTAACAAAAAATTGTAACAATTATGACCGAAAATATGACTCTATGTGATGTAAATTAGAGCTGTAAATTACGGATCGGCGGAAAAATGCATAATTTTGTGAAACAGTCTGTGAGCATAATTAGCAACCCCAGATAAGCCTACTTTACCTATTAGAATATGAGTGAATTACTAGGGTTGTTGGGTTTAAATTAATGTTTCTAAATATCTAACCATCTAATCCAAATAAAAATCCATAATTTACATCAAAATAATCTAGAAACACAATTTTCCTAACTTTTATGTTAATCTTAATGGTACTGGTACAAAATTTCATGTGAATATCTTTATTTAAACTTGTAATACTGGTTAACCTTATGAGCCAAAATAATAGCCACGACAGTGAAATTTGATGTAAATCTATGTGATTACAAAAGCCTGTTATATAAAATCCCTAATTTAGTTAAGTACTTAACTAGTTTCCTTTACTAGTTAACCACTTAAATAGCGTGTAACTTATGTGGTTATCTGTTGGCAGAAATATGCCACCATAGCTTAATGTGTAAAATACAAAAATAAATTACTTACTAGGTAGAGCACTTATCAAAGAGACATGTTGCATAAAGAGAGACCAGTGTGCAAATTAATTCATGAGAATTTAGTTGGCAGCCTTTCACATAATTTGCAACATCCAAATCGTGGTTTGAATTGTTAATTACTCAACTTAGTTCTTGAGATATAATGCACAATAAAAAGGAAAGTTATTTCTTCTTCCATGTAAGGCCTGGAGTCTTCAAAGAGTTAAGTGTTGACCTTTTTGAAAGAAGCATTTGTAGCTAGGCTGTTTATACAGTGTATGTTTACATTATTTGTGTTATATTTATTAACCAGATAAGAATATTGTAGAGCACCAGATAATTGTTGTTTAAAATTATTATTTTGAACATTTCAGCTTACCTCCTACTGTGAAGACTGCACTTGTGGGTACGTCATTAGCTTTCCTTGGTTTTAATCTCAGTAAAGAACCTATGAGTGAACATGACCAAGTTCGTAAATTAGTTTCGAGAGGTATCAATGCAAAAGATGTTAATAACATCAAAGAAGCAAGTGAAGCCTTCCATGAGGCTTTAAAACTTTCTACAGATTTTTTCAAAGAGAAGAAAATTACCAACGAAGAGCACTTGAATCATAGGGTTTTCATTTATGACCAGATTGCAAACATGGCTCTTGATCATGGGGATTTTAAAGTTGCTGAAGAGGTTTTTAAGCAAACAATGAAACTTGCTGTGAAGTTGGGAATGTCTGAGACGGATAATGCCATGATAGAAATGTCTTTGAAACTTGCTGGTATTTATTTGTTCACTGGTCGTGTTGAAGTAGGCGTTCTTGGTTTAGATTATGTTATTACAGAGCAAGAGAAAAAAATGAAGGAAAATGAGGCAAATTCGACTACTGACACAAAAGTTAAAAGTGAGAAAAAAGTTGATTTGGATGAATTGAGAGAGGAGGCAGAAAATACTAGAGTGTTGCTTGGCAAGGCTTATCAGAAGTATGGTCACTATCATTTAATGATGAGAGACTTCAAAAAGGCAGAGGAATGTATGCAAAAAGCTTTGACTATTTCCAAGGATGTGATGGGTGAGACGAATGAAAATACGTTAGTTTTAATGAATGATTTATCCACTTGTTTGATAATGATGAAAGAATATGAGAAAGCTGAACTGATGCTTATTGATGGAATTAATGAAAGTAGAAAACGTGGAAGTTTAATGCAGTCTGCATTCTTGTCTAACTTAGGAGCTTTATACATCCGAGTGAAGAAGTATCCAGAAGCTAAAAATGCTTGCGAGAAAGGTTTGAAAATAGCTGAGAAAGGAAAAGATCAATACTTGATGCAACCATGTAAAAACTGTTTGGAAAAATTAGCTGAGATTGAAAAAATGAGTCAAGAAAACAAAGAGAATGCAACACCTGAGAAAGACCAAAAAGATAAATGATGACATTAGGAGCAGTAACTCTTGTCAAGATACTTGTTTTATGAATTTCAAAGGGTAGTTAGATTGCTACATTCTACAATGGACTTAAGTCTCATGCAGGTCTTTGTAGGCATGGCTTCAATATTAAATTTATCCATTGAATATAAAGAACTAAATATTTGGTTTTATATGTTGAGTTTAGAACAATGGTTCGAGAATAGTTTTCTCTTTGATTTTTATGGTTGTGGCCTTGTGGCCTTCCAATTCCCAAATGAGACTTGATTGTTGTTAATGTAGCATTATACTTCCTCTGTTTTTATCCTCAACTCTATTGAGTTGAAACTGAAATTATGGTTTTCTGAAACTGCACTTGCATAACTGTTATTACCAGTATAAAATGTAAGTTTCGAAGCTAAGAAATTTTTGTTACTCATGTTAATGTTTTTCATAATCTTTCAGGGCTATACAGTGGGTCTTTTTTCCCACTATTATCATGAGTAAGTATTTTCTATCAATTTCTATGGCTGATGAGATGCTATGAAATTACTGTTGTGATAGCACAGAGTATGAATTGACAAATATAGGGGGGGGGTCTTGATTCTATCTGTCAAACTATTCTAGCAAAAGTATAATACAGCAATACAGAAATTCTGACCTTAACGCTTGCTATTATGGCAACACGGTAGTGTCAGATTTTTATCGAATTACCATAAATAACCCAAATAATAGTTTTCATTTATGACTAGATTGCAAACATGGCTTTGGATCATATAAATGGAATTGTGTGATTGCATCCCACAGATTTTCAAGCTCAATGACACTGTGACAAAATCTGTTATTTTTGGAGTCCATGTAAGGTAAAGAAGGAAATCCAATCAACTTGTTATTCAGTATCTGTTGACCTTTCTGAGTAGATTTCATATTCCATCTTGCCCCATTCTAATTATTATTTGTTTATCTTTGTTTGTTGGTGGAAGTTTATTTACAATCAATGATTTTGTACAATGTTTAAGTAGTATTAAATTCTGTGATAACTTAATCATTTTTTTCAATAAATTTATCAAAATTAACTGTTTTTGTCAGGATCTAACTTCAGTGGTTTCTACTTCAGACTTGTAATAAGGGACCTTATTTAGTTATTTCCCCTTGTGTACTCTTCAAATAGGTACATGTTGGTCCTATTAGTTGGATTACTCAGATTTTACCCTTACTTTTTGATGTCAATTTGCCAAAATCAATCTTAATTAACTTTTTTGTAAACCATTTAATTTGTTTGATATTCAAGCTATCTAAATATCATCACTTCTGTTAATACCTTACCGTAATTAACAAGAAAGATATGTGATGAAATATTTTGTTATCCTTACATAGGACTTCAATGATAAAATCCAAGGATTCTAACTGTAAGGACCTACTTACCAATTAGATTGCTTCAGGTTTTATCAGAGAAAGATAACTGACAAAAGTCCCTAATTATAGGTTTGATAGCTTAAGCTTGTTTTAGTTTGAATAACTGACCTTCGTCACAGTCTTTATGCAGTGTTTTATGGATCAGGACTTTGCCAGTCACACTGTTAGATTACTGGCTCTAGACTAACTTCGTCATATCCAAGTAGCTGGTTAATAGCTAAATCCAGTGATGTAGCTTTTTCCATGAACAGTCAGTAGGTTGATTAACCATAGGGTATCATGACCTATTCAATGTGTTGCTACGGCTTTAAACCCAACCAAACAGAAACAATGAAAGCAGTAATTCAACAGATAGTACTTTATTAAAAGTCATTTTTTCATAAAACACTATAAGAAAAGTAGTGAATGCTATCTTACAAAACATTTCAAAATGTACATTTTATAAAAAAGACATTATATTAACAATAACATGCATTACAAAACAACAATTTTCAACAACATTGTGAAAATAGCTTTATTTAAAAAAGGGAGGTAATAAAAATATCATGAATAAATTTACAACCATGATTATCTCCCTTGATAAATACAAGTGAGACCGGAAGATTAATGTTATTTATGATTGATGTTTGAATTCTGGGTAATATTGGGACACCCCTTAAAGTAAGTTCACAATGTCAAAAATCATGATTTAGGTCAAATCAGGGTCCAAGGTCCCTAACCCTTCTTATTTTACAAATGTAAAAACAAAAGCAAAAAGACAAACATGTTCAAATCAGATAGTTCATTGCTTGCAGTGTATCCTGAATTTTCTGCAGAAAATAGCTGCAGCAGGTCGGTAGTTGGAAAAAAGAAAGCACCCAGTGAACGTTCACTCTAACTGTTCTTATGTACTATTGATAAAAACAATGTACTTTACATACTACAGTACATGGATAATTATTTTTACCATTTTGATGATAATTATCAGATAATATTATCACTTATTTAACAAGAATAACATCAAATTATCATTTGGCATCTGCAACAATTATCACTTTAATATCATCACCAAGGATAATAGTCCCTATGCAATGTACTATATGTTAAGCTTATAAAAATTGATGTGAGACTATGAATACTTTTTAGATAGCTTATGCATACATTAAATCAATTAAAAATAGTGTTGGCTACCAGGGTTAGACACTAAAGATTTAAAGCCCCCAATACATATTTAAAGGCAGCTAAGATTGCCCTGATAACCTGTACTAAGGATTAGGCAATTTGTTTCAGCTAGTTAACATTTGGTTTTGGACAAGTAAAATATTTAGCTGGGTGTTCAATAGGGCAACCGTGTTTGTAAATCAATGCTGAATTCTGCTTACTGAAGTGTGTAATGTATAATTCATCTCCTATCAATTATCACAAGCTATACCTGGGGTCAGTTTCACACAAAAAATCAGAATGAGAAATTTTTACATTATCAATATTCTACAAGAACACTTATTTGATCATCAAAAGTAAAAAATATCTAAAACACCAAATCAAAGACACCTGAAGACTTATTTTGTTTTATACAAGATGTTTAAATGCCATCCATAAAATTGGTAACATGATTTGCCTGTTCAATTTGTTTAGTTTACGACCATTTTATACATTTGTTATTATAAACTAATTTATTTCAGCATAATTGTGAAACAAGTTCTTACAACTTAAATTAATGATGAATCATTTTCGAGTCAGTTTCCTGGTTCCCCAGTACTGAGCTAGTAGGATAAAGTTTCTTGCTCAAGGAAACAACAGGGTAGGTTTTTAATGGGTTTTGAACCAATGCCGAATTACCAGTCCAATGTCGTAAAAAACTTGTAACCGCTCGGCCATGCCTGCTCTTGCTCCTACAATTGTTATTTATACAGTCATGTACATGTATTTATTTATTTATTTATTTATTGGAGTTAACGCCGTATCAACACAATTTAGGTCATTTCACGGCGTCCAGCGCACCTAACCTAGCTTTCCTGGACCATTGTCTATAACCAGTACTCACCTACCCTTCCACAAGGCCGGAAACTTCTCCATATTATCTAATCAATGGAGGAAAATCGACATTATTGTCAAATTTTCATGGAAGGGTATAACCTCCCCGGGTGGGATTTGAACCCGCACCCCCTCGGGCACGAGTATCCAAATCCCGACGGGCTACCAACTGCGCTATCGACCCGGGTTATACATGTATTTAAAGATACCTTTTTTATTTCTCAAGTAAGATAAAACTTCAAAAACAAATCACACATTTACAATTATGGATGGCACTGTATAATATAACTGGACTCTAGTTGCAGTCACCTTAAATGCACTAATATTAAACTCTCATTCTCAATAAACAACAGTTTATTGTATATTTTCTCATTTCAAAAGTCTCTGACATGTTATATAACTAATATAAATTATCAACGTATATTAACAATGACCTTCAAACTTTACCATGACATTTGAAAGCATTGAATATACTTCCTTGAAACATAATCTTCATAATGATTTTTGTCTTAGGAAAAATTTATTGGTTCACTTATTATTAGTTTAGACATATCATTTAGTATGACAAAAGGATTGTTCTGTGAAACCCATGTAAGAATATTTCTGTAGTTTCCTGGAAGTTGAGCTAACCTTCACTTTTAAACATACATAGGGGAGAGAGAATTAATAAAAATAGATCCTAGAAATACACTGATTATGGGATCTCATGTGATAAGACACACTGGAAAACCTAATTCACACTCTCCCCTAATCTTTAATCCCCAATTTTAAATATTTATTTTTCCCCCGTTCTATTTTTAGAAATGCAACTTGCTGCAGATTTGAAATGCTTAAACATCCCTCCTCACCCCCATTTAAAAAATCTGAATTCACTACTATGTATTTTTAGAACTATAGACTCATTGTAAAAAAATCTTATGCTTGGAAAAAACACTGTTCACACCCTATTTGTTAGCCCTGGTGTCAAGGAAATAGGATTTAATTTAAAGATATGACTTATGTAAACAATAATTCTAGGCCTCACACTAGAGCCAATATAAAAAATATTGTTGTACATTTAATTAAAGCAATTTATATATTATTGCGGCAGACGTGAACAATATTGCACATTTTCTGCAACGTTAGCAAGATTTATATTAAATATTAAAGTCACGATACACCAAGTATCAAATGTCACAATATTTCATTGTTGCAATTAAAGGGACATTACTCTAGGGATGGTATGATGATATCGTTTTTCAGAATGAAAGTGTTGCTTTCTTCAATACGTAACAATCTCAGTATTATTGATGGCACTTCATAGACTATATCCGGAATTCAAATATTTTTGGTTTTCCCTACAGTACAAACAAACTTTCACTGTTTCAATGAAAATATGTGTAAAAAGAACAATAGGATTTCATCAGTGTTTCGTGCTTTTCAGCAATGATATACCGCCTGTGCATGAATGGAAAACCCTTAAATTGGAGTTCCAAATCAAATAAATTAGAGCTAGTATATTATGTCTTCAATTGCCTTTGATTTAGTAAGTTTTGAAACAGGTGTGTAAAAAGTGGTAGATAATTTTTAACCATAAACAATTTCATCTCTAAGATAGTATAAATGACAATATTTTGCATCAATATGATGCAAATGTTCATTATTACACTAAAAAGTCTGAACTAAACAAGTGCCCCATGTGTCGGAGCATTATACAACCAAACATGTGAAAATTTCAAAAACTAAAGGTTGAAAAGTGAACTGAAGATTTCCTTCTAAGCCTGAAGTCCCTTCATAAGTTGGAGTTCCTTCAACAAGTTCAGACCCAGGTCAACAAATCATATTCCCTAACCCCTTTCTATGTTATACCTATTTTTATAACCACAGGAAGTTACATGTAATTCAAATTTGTTATTAATAATTTTCGGACAATTCAACAAAACAATTTATGTACAATATGTGTATGTATTTATGTGACTTGAAATCTTGATTGGCAGAATTAATTAAAATATTGATTGTATTAGGCCACACTTAAAAAGTCTTCGGTAGTTGTTTCCTGACCCCATATAGCATCAGGAGCTGGTCTGTCAATTTGCAATTCTTTTTCTCCCGCTTTGCAGATTAGTTTTCAATGGTCATATACAATCTCTTGACTCAATAGAAACCTACACAGGTAGGTGAGCCTTTACAACCCAAACAAGCAGACGATTCATTTAGGTGCAGTTGTTTAACGCTCCACAAAGGTATTGTTTGCAAAAGTTGAAGCATAGAGCAAAACCAGAGAAGGGGACTCTAATATGCTGCCCTTCAGAGGTGCCAATACGACAGGTTATACTGAATACATATCTACCGATATAAGCTTTCAAAGAAAATTTTTTTGACTGGGAGATCAGTTTGCAGAATTTTGATTTGGTCAATCAGGAAAAAGCAATCAAATTTTTTTTTCTAATTCAGGCCAAATGATAATAAAATTATAATATCAATAAAAGAGATTATTATCACAATGGTTTTACTGACATATTATAAAATATTTCATTCTGAAAGTAAAGGATTTCAGCTGTTATAACAAAAAACCTGTACAAGCTAAGAAAAGAAACAAAAAACAAAAATTATGAAATGACCAGATATTATACATTGCAGAACAAAAGACACTATGTTTCCATAGCAATGGGTTCCATTGAAATATGTCTGCCTTTCATCTGTCTTCTGTACTTGAATGTCGTCGTAGCAACTGTCGATATTGTTCTGAGTCTAAGAAACGTTTATACGAGTCATTTTCCATTAGAAACTGTATACGTTTCTGGGCTTCTTTAAACATATCCCTTGTTGGATTTTCTAAGTTTGTAACTGTGTCAAGTCTTGTTTTTGAATCTATATTCACCTGAAATAAGGAACAAGATGTTAGATAAAAATACCAATAGAATACAAATGTAGAATACCAATGTAAAACCAATGTTGAATACCAATGTAGAATACCAATGTAGAATACCAAAACAGAATACCTATGTAGAATACCAATGTAGAATACCAATGTAAAATACCAATGTAAAATACCAATGTTGAATACCAATGTTGAATACCAATGTAGAATACCAAAATAGACTACCTATGTAGAATACCAATGTAGAATACCAATGTAAAATACCAATGCCAATAGAGTACTAATGACTTTAGAATACCTATGCCTTTTTTGGAGCAACTTTTCTTAGGTGAAATCCACTAAACCAAGCTAAAACCATGCTATTTTAGTCATGTACAGCCATTTTGAATGCTAAGTAAATGATTTTTTAGTGCTTTGGTAAAATAGAAGAGAACAGCTTTATGCCAGACTTTTAAATCAAGTTGAAATTATATGCTTGATTGTTCTGAAACATTCTCCAGTAAAACTATGACCTTTTTGTCCTACATTGTTTATTTCAGGGATTAAGAGTTAAAAATCATGCCTAAAGTAATAGCTGGTAATTTATATACCATTGTGCTGCTAGCACAAAACACAAACAATTAATAATTCATGAAAACAGGAGCAGAGTTTTAGCTTATCTGAGAAAAAATAGTATTCTATGGCAATTTTAGTACTTTAATGTACTTAAATGCAGTTTGGGTTCCTTTTACTGTCACAAAATAGACTGTGATATAATCAGACTGGTTTTCTAACTACATAAATATCTGTGCAGCATTGAATTACAAAAACTTGATTCTAAATTCTTTGTATTAAATGACAGTAAAACAAAACCAGGGTGGATGTACATCAAAGTAAAATTAAAGCCTTGACTAAATTAGTTGTAATTATTTTATATCTGTATCAATTGTCATAAAATTAACTTTTTAGAAAGCTTTGGTTTTTTTTAAAATAAACATGGGTTTCATTTCCAAGATATTGAATATACCGTAAACATGAAGCTGTTAACTTAAAACAAAAATCATAGCCAGTCAGAGACTAAATATGACTGCAAGTTCAATAACACTTCTATAAATAATCACAAATCTAGCTTTAAATTAATTTCTAATACTTTAACTGCGAGTTCACGTGAAGCCCTTGGGATGAACATGTAATCTCTGTTTTATTTTATGAATAGACTAAAATATTCTCTTTAATATTCAAATCATTGTTCTCTCACAGAAATTATAAGTCTATATTCAGGAGCCAATAAAAAATGAAATCTGAGATTTTATTATTCATGGCAGACCATTTTCATCTCCCGTATTAAAGAGTAATGATAGACCATTTTTGTCTCCCCAGTTGGAGAGTAACTAGATTTATGCAAAGTCGGTGAAAGATTCCATATATACCAGATATTGTCTTATCTCAAGGTCATATTACATCAAGTTGACAAGGTAACAATAAATTTTTTCATCATAATTATTAAATAACATCTCATATGAACCTACATCAATTTCATTCATGGTGAAATCACCTGCGTCTGTTCGAGACTTGGGATTAAATATACAACATTCAACAACCAAATGTTAAATCATGGATTAGATTGTAATTCAAGTTCTCCTAACATGAGTTGAAACAAAAAGCCAGTTTTATAAGAATACCACTACACAGTACTACATAGTTATTCCTGTGGTGCGGGTTCGCATCAATGTAGTGCAAGGTAGCAAATTACTGTGCTAACACTCGGTCATTTGAAACGGCAATCTTATCAATAGTCAGCCTTTATTAAGACAGCAGAAATGTGACAGGGGTGCCTTTTTACAGGGGAAATAAATTGCAACAGAATAGAAAGTAAGGGATTTTTTTCTTCATATTCAATAATTTCATATTTTTGTCTTTTTGTTTGAAATTTTAACAATAGAAGGAATATGAATGTATTCCCTTGAGATTTAGCCATGATTCTTTCAAAATATTTACATTTAAAGGACAGGGAAATTTAGTTACGGAGAATGAGAAAACTACATATAGTACAAGGCTCGAAATTAAATTGTAAACTAGTTTTTCCCAGTTGGACAACAAGCTGTATGTTTTAATCGCCTAACCAGATGTTTTTTAACGGTTTATACTGTAACAAGTTGCCTGAACCTAAATATAGATCATCAGAGGTAATAGGGTGACCCCTGATCTCAAGTCATGAGGTAATAGACTACATCTGGAATTCAAATATTTGGGTTTTCCCCTCCGGTACCAACAGACTTTCACCGTTACAATTAAAACATGTGTACAAAGAACAATAGGATTTAATCTATATTTTGTGGTATTAAGCAATAATGTGTAGAAAACTTTGTATGTGCACGGACGGAAAAACCCATAAATTTGAATTCTGGATTAGGTCTATAAAAATATGCTTTACCTGCTTTGGAGCTTTTATAGCTATAAATTGACTGTATATTCTCTTTGACTCAGCCACCAATTTGTTTGTTCTTACAGATTTGAATTCTTCACACGAAATCCAGAATTCTATATTCTCTTCACTAAACTCAGATTTTAAAAAATTCTTGAACATTTCTAAACCATCTGAAACAAAGAGTGAGAGAGTTATATTTTAATTAGACCAGACCTGAGTCTGTAGCACAGTTTATAATACAGTTGATAGTGCTCCAGGATTTTGAATCTAGTGTCCCAAAGGAGGTAACGGTTCAAATCCCACCCAGGGCAGTTATTCCTTCTATGAAAACTTGACAATATTGTCAATTCTTCTCAGATAATAAGGTATATGGAAAAGTCGCTGGCCCTGTGGAAAAGTAGGTTAGTACTGGTTATAGACAAGGGTCTAGGAAAGCTAGATTTGGTGGTAGTCCATTTATTATTAAATAATAAAAATAGCCAAAATTGTTTTGACATGGCATTAAACACAGTACTGGTAACAAAAAAAACCATTTTAATGAAAACATAAATTTCCCTTTACTTAAACTTTTACCTATACTTTTTCTCAATAGACATATCAAAATTGGTAACTGAAAAGAACAAGCAGGCACTGCTGAATGGTGAAATACAGATATGAAAGAAAACCTACGATGGCAGTGATTATTTTGATATTGGTTGTCTTGATATTGGATGTCTTGATCCGCACTTATCACAAAATGTCATGCCGTATAGGCACCATGGTTTAGCCAGGGTATTGTTTATTACAGATAAGCACAAGCTCTGATTTGACTGTGATCTGGTTTCCCATGCTCTGTGACATTATAAGAGGAAACATTGCAAGAATTCCTAGAATACTATATAAGCTGAATTTGCAGGAATTCCATAATATTGACCTTTAAGGAAAAACCAACTTGGCATCACATAGTATTTCACAGGCAATTAACTAACCAGATAAAAAAAACCTCACCAAGGCCGTTAATTCTATGAGAAAACAACATACTACCAGATTTAGGCCTAAAAATAAAGCTGTGTGTAGGGGAACCCGACCCAACCTAGCAAAAGCTGCCAACCCTAAAGTGTTTTTTTCAAAGTAAGCAATTTTTTGTGTTTTTTTTTTTGTTCATAACTTTTGGCGTATTTTACGATTACAGATTAAACAGCAATTTCGCAAGTAAAAAAACAACAACAATGAAAACTTTGTTTCTTTCATGCTTTACGGTGAAACGTCGCGTTATTCGATGAAAGTATACGATGAAAATATAAATTTTATATTTTCATTGTAGAGAAAATATAATCTGATATTTTCATCGTCATTGATTTCATCTTAGAAGGTAGATGATGTCATCTTGGAGAAGAAATGACGCCACGTTATAATTTGTGTAAACACATCTAAAAAAAAAACCACAAAACTAAGCATGAAAGAAACAGAATATTCGTCAACTTTGGTGTGAGATCTTTTTTATTTCAACTCGTGAAATAAAAAAAATTACATTTTCACTAGTGTCTATGCCACGCGTGAAAATATGTTTTCTGAGCTCACTCGGTGAAATAAAAATCCATCTTACACCAAAGTTGACGAATATCCTCTATACCTACCCTACCTAACTTTTTCAAAAAAAACTTGGTAGGCCCTACCTACCTAATCTAGTTCCTACCTAACTTTTTTCAGGCTGTTCCCCTAAATGCAGAATTATTTTTTTTGGCCTAAGGTCTGTAATGCATAGTTCTATTCGAGGAACCAGTATACTGTAATTACTACCTAATTGTAGCAAATTAAGATTTGACGGTGATTATTGACTTATTAATGATTAACAGCATTCAACCACACACACACTAATACAAGAATTTCCAGGACAAATGGAAACAGTTCTTTGATGAAGTTTGGAAAACTACAATCTCCCAATACTAAAATCAATGTTTTTTCATTTGCATTCTGTCTTTTAAGGCTATGTTTATTATAGGTTTTGGAAGTCATTCTGTGGTAGTTCTCAGTCAAATTATGTGGTATGGGATGATAGAACTAGAGAATGGACTCTGATCTAAAAAAGGCTGTTTTGTTTTCAAGTTCTATTTCATTAATAGCATTAATTAAAGTATGAGCTATTTGATACATGTAGTAGGAGAAAAATACTATGGAACACTGCTTTCATGTATATATGTGTTTTCTGACATTTCTCAAAAAGGGTGTAATTAAACATAGCATATAGCATTGGCACCATATTTTTTCTGTTTTTTTTTAAGTACTGTATTTTTCAGCCTTTTTTCTGCAATTAATGTATGTGTATTACAGGTACTATGTTTAAGTCTGTATTTTCTGCCTTTTAAGCACATTTTTTAAATTTTAAGAACTTTTCTCAGAATTTTAAGAACTTTTTTACACAAAAATTTACACACTATTTCTTGATTTTAAGCACACTTTTGCATTTAAGCATATTTTTCTTTACTCTTTAATAAGTACATGTATTGACAACAAAAATCTGTTTTGGTTGTTGGACAAGCAAGAATTTAGTGTTTGTATCTAAAATAACCCTCTTGGACAACCACTATCATATCCTAATGTCTTTAACTTTAATACAGTATAAATAGAATAAAGTATTCTAAAAGAGGCTCATACTTACTTTTGTCTCGTAACAAAGCTTCAAAAGAAGTACCCCACTGTGCAGCGTCTGCTTGTGTTATCTTATGTACACCTCCACGTATAGTTGTGAATGCTGTACCTAACAAGGAATCTGTATTACCTCTCTTTAACTTTTGAAATTTTCTTTTCATATTTTTTGCTCTAGATAAAAAATTCAAATCATAATATAAATCATCATAATTACAACCATCAAATAATATGCAAATAGAAATGGCAGATCACATCAATGGACATTTCAAAGCACATGCAATTTCGTAAGGATGATACTGGGATTGTTTCCTAATCATCAAGAAACCTCTCTTTTATTAATTGGACTAGGGGACCAAGAAGCAAACTCAAACAAGAGTGATTTATAAATTTAGCAATCAAGGTAAAATTAAAAAAAAATATTCACTGTAGTAATTATCAAAGATAACATATTTTTTACAACAATTTTTTTTAAAATCAGCTCATACACATATATTACCAAATTTCCCAGCCTTATTTGATAAACATAATTGTTGCCATACAAACAAGTACAGTATGTGACTTTTGATCATTGTCAATATTTATGATTGTAGTCACATCTACAAGTACCTGTATGAGACTAGTGATCATTGTAGCCACACCTACATATACCTGTATGAGACTAGTGATCATTGTAGTCACACCAAAATGAGAATATTAATGGTGGTATGATAAACAAAGTGAGAGAACTTACAATGATGATTTATGTTTATGTTTAAGAACATCTTGTGGGTCAACAGGAAGTGACTCAGCAGCCATCATGGCAGAGTCAGCACTACATGTTTTATGTATAGTTCTTCTTGCATCATTATCACCACTAGCTTGAGCCTGAAAATATACAATACTAAATGTCAAATTGTCAGAACATATTCAGGTTGATAAGTTCAAGGGCCATAACTCTTTTTGAGTGATCCATTGAAGTTGTAGTTGTTTGAGGACTCCTGAGTTCCTTGGTTTGTTGTTTAACATGCTTTACAGATAACAAACTCTATGACATAACAATTACAGATACTCCTTAAATACAAGATGGTTCAATAAACAGGAAAATATGTTAACCAAGTATTGCAAGACACTTAAGCCAAAACCATGTAGGCTGAAACTGGCATGAATGGAATTAACTTTTGACCTTGACAATGATTAAAATGGTCATCGCCATTGTCTGAACCATAAAATGAACCATGTATTCTGGGCTGTGGAATAGCCAAAACCAAGAATATGTAGATTGAAACTGGCATTAATGGCATCTAATTTGACCCTGACCACGGTTTAACCATTGTCAACCGAAGTCTAATCAAAGTATTGAAATACAGAAAGACTTTCGACCACATTGAAACTTAACGAATCCATACTAATGATTACTCCTTACACATTAGGTTCATGTACTATTCAAGCAGGGCAAAAATGTGGGCAAAGTGTTTATTCTATCCTGTATTACTGGCAAATACTACTGCTTAGTGTATTAACGAGATTTGACTCTGCCCATTCACACGCTTATCAATATAAGTAAACACCTGTCACTGACCCCGAAACAAAGATGCATCAGTTGGTTGACAAAACTACTTTTATGGCTTAGAAATTAACTGCATAGTAATCAGAAACACATGTATCACTCCGCAGGTTAAACTGGTCAGGCATTTGAATTGTCGATAGTTTTCGACTTGTGGTATAACTTAAGCCTTTCGGCAAAATCGCAAAAGTCTAAAAACCAAACCAAACAATTAAGAACTGCACGAAACAGTCATATGGTTTACTATTGCCACCCTACTAGTTACCAAAAAAAACGAGACATCTATAGAATGGTATTTAACCAGGTACTCTCAGAGTAAATTATCAAAAACACAGATGTTCCTGATAGAAATCAGAAATGACTCTTCAAATTAGAGTCTAAATTCTCTGAGAGAAAAGACTCTTCAACTTAGAGGAAAGATTCTTTGAGATAATCAACATGCTGGAACCAATTAGTGACTTAATGCAAGCTAATAAAACATATACGTTCCCTGACCTTAACTGATCACCGAGTTCATGGAACATAAATTAGTCTCTAATTCGTTCACTTTGTGCTAAGTGCTTTATTAACTTGCCTGTCAGTAACTATGCTAAATGCCATACATTATGATTTTTAAAGTTCACCGAAATGTTTTTTCGAAATTCTACCGATAACCATCTGACCCCTAAAACCTTTTTTATCTACAAGTCATGAACAGGGATCAACAACTCTTAAGACCCTGAGAGTAAAAAAAACAACATCCATTTAAAAAAAACATGTTTTTCAATAATTAAATAAAACTTAGTAAGTCTTCTATGTCATTCACCTATAAAATATTCTAGACTTTAAGGCCAAAATGAAAAAAAAATTGTAGTAACATATAAGTGAATAAAAGCTGTATCCAGTTGAGCAGTACATGAATTTTGTTTTATTTCATGATTAACTGCGTGCATTATATCACAGAGGTGTATTTTTAACAAAACATCTTATTGCATTTCTGCATGAATAAGATCAAAATTCTAAATCTTTGGATTTGAGAAGGAAAATTATTTTAAAGTTATGATCACATGCAAAATTTTAGTTAATTCCATCAGATAGTTCATGAGATATTTCATGTTTTGAGGGGTCCACGTTAAATGTATTAAACTTTTTTTTTTTTTGGGGGGGGGGGGGGCGGTTTGTATAGGTCATATAACGGTGGTCAGTCAACCTACTCACTCCTCCTGGAAAGGCTAAATCTCTGGATTTAGCTGTTAACCAACTACTAAGCCCATACTTTCATCAGTGACTGACAACTGCCCTACATAGTTAAGATTCATTGGTAGGAAGGAGAATGGCTGTAAAAATAATTTCATGACCAAGCTCCACGAAAGTATGCCCCGCCTGGGAATCGAATCCACGACCCCTCGATCAGTAGACTTGCATGCTACCAACTGGGCTAGCCGGGTGGTTTACTACCAGACCTATGACAGTTCTAGATACCCATAAAATGTGCATAAAATAAGCTTATTAAGGATGGTGTTTTCGAATGTGTGCTACAACCAAAGAGATGTACGTATAGACAGAAGAATGGTTGGACATTTAATTATCTCATCAATACAATACATTGTTTACCTACGTCATTACCAGAGACAAATTATTAGCGCCAATCACTTGGGTGACATCATGTATGTCATATAAATAATTGGGTCAAAATTATACGCAATTCAAAAAAAACCAAAAAAAAACCAGAAAAAAGCTAACAGTACAGTTCTGAGGTCAATGGATTTCCGTCAGTTGGTGACAACAAGTCATTGTAAAAGTCTACAAAACTTGGGTCATAATATACCAATCAAAACAAATGACAAATTCACTATTAATCAAGTACCCTTAGATGTTGAATTAAGTCATAGAAGCGGGTAAAACGTGGGTCATGATAACAAACATATCAAAACAAATGACAATGACAGGAAGTTAGTGCTGGTAGAATTTGAATTAAGACGTGGATTAAGAAGTCAGTAGAACAAGGTTATAACTTGACAATAAACAATCAGTATCTCTTCCATTTGCAAGGTCAACTGGTGCTTCCAATATGATATAACCAGTCAGTAGTCTCACCACAAACATTGAATTCAGCAATTTTATCTAATTCTTGGTCACAATAGCTACAAAATACATAAAATGGTTGCAAAGTGAATGCATAGTTAGGTATAATCAGGCCCCCATTCTGGACTTGATCCAGTCCTAACAGGGGTTTACATTGTAAATAGGGATTTACACTGATTCAGTCACGTAGACTTTAGCCCTTGGCTTTGATTGACTTTCAGTTTTTGAATGTTGTCATGACTCATGATCCTTTCCATAAAGTTGAAAGCTTAGACCACAACAAATTGATCATATGTTCTATGGATTCGCTCGCACCTTAATTTTGACGGTTTTTACAAAAAATATTTTTATTTCCTCGCTCGCTCATAAAAATTTGGTCAAACCGCTATATAAAGCAACTGAATTAAGATTATTTTTTTCGCTCGCTCGCCCCATTTTTTTTTTCTAAAAAAATCCGTAGAACATATCATCAACTTGTTGCGGCCTTAGGTTGCAGATAAGCCCCTACATGTTCACTTCTAAAGCCCCTTTTTCTGCATTAAAGATGACAATGTTACATTTTCTTTAGTTTGCACCTAAGTAAGATATGTTCCATGTCTCTTTGCTCAATGATAAAAAAAACTGTAAAGACTAAAGCACATCAAACTACCTTTGAATGTTTTAAAACTTCACGTACATAATCTTTAGCTTAATATATTTTGAAAAAGTTTTGAAAATGTTTATACATCAGCTATAAACTCACTTGAGACTCAAATTTATACTGTTTTAGCCTATTCAAACAAACTCATCTGTTACATCATTCGGTTTAAAGCACTTTGAGATAGGAATCATAGATGATTTATAAAAATAAATTGAGGCGGCAGTCAAAGATCCTGACCCATTGACATAAAAAAATGAAAAAGGCATTGCACTTAATAAAACTATATGGTGACATCTCCCCAACTGTCTGACAAGATTTGCCATTGAGCACTGTGGAGGATTGGTGACTCATCATTACATAAGGGATTACTCCATTATGGCAATTTTCAGGGATCCTGCCAGAACCCCTAGCAGGGAATCACTGAGATTCTTCCCAAGTTTTTTTGGATCCTAAAAATTCTGGGGCTCTGTAAGTGTCAAACCCTTAATTCATTCAATATAATAAAACAATTTGTCTGATCAATACATGTAGCAACAGGACATTGGTCAATATAACCACTCACTGTGTTGTCTGATGTCTATACAAAACAAATCATGAACTATTGTTGACATCATCAACATTAACTGCAGTCCTGTCAAAAACACATACATTTGTTATTGACAGATTTTTATTGTTTACATAATAAGGAAAATTCCGATGAGGATCGAGATTTTGACTCGTCAGATGCTTCAAGGGTATATATATATATCTGATGAAATATAATACAGCAAAAAAATTTCAAAAAGTCAAAATTGAGACATATCAATTTAATACAGGCCATTTATTATGGCTTAATTGAAAAATTGTTTTTTTGCCATTCTAGATCTAGTTTGAAATGACAGCAGTACAGTAATAATTGATTTTGTTGTTAAATAAGGATTTCAGAACATTCAAAAGCTTGTGTTCTAACAAAAAAATGCTAATTTGTAACTTTAACCAATTTTGAACTTTAACCCCATAAAATTTATAAATACCCCAAAAAGGTCCAATTTTGCACCCAATTTCATAAATTCCAACAAAAAATGTCAATTTTGCACCTAAACCCCATAATTACCCAAAAAGGGCCATTCTGAACTTTAACCTCATAAATACCCCAAAAAGGTCCAATTTTGCACCCAACTTCATAATTACCAACAAAAAGGGTTAGTTTGGCATCCAATTTCATAATTTCCAACAAAAAGGGCCAACTTTGCACCCAACTTCATACTTTCTAACAAAAAGGGTCAATTTTGTACCCAAACCCCATGGTTTTCAACATAATCAAACTTTTCCTACCTCCTCTTCTGAAGAAGAGTCCACAGTTACCCTGATCATTGTTGAGTCACTCGAACTCATTCGCTCTTGTGTTAACATTTATAACTCCATTTAGAAGAGTTCACTTTACGATAAATTTCATCAAAAAATGTCAGCTACTTCAAGGTAAACTTCATAGTTTTTCCTGCTTAAAGGTTAATTCAAAAAAGATAATTCCCCAAAGATAGAATTTTCAATATCTTCACTAAAATTTACAAAACTTGCTTTAATGGTAAATTTCAATCACAACTTTTCCACGTTTTTAGTTAATTTCACTGTTAAGTCAATTTTCTCTTTAAGGTTCACTTAGAAAATTTTGTCACACTTTTTTAAGTAAATTTAAAAAGAATCAGTTTCAGTTTATTTTGTATAAATCCTTATATTCCAAGAAAATTTTCAAGAACGTCTTTCAAGAAATTCAAAACAGATTTTCCATCTAAGGGAATTTCACAGGCACCAGGTATTCCTAGTTTACATTTTAATCAACTACCGGTAACTCAATTTAAAAGATGAGTTCTGTATTTTCAGTGGAATCATTAACAGTTGATAGTTTAACACATACATTTGTATTTCCTAGAACTGTACAAAAATTGTACTACAGACTATATTCAGAATTCAAATATTAGGGTTTTCCCTGCAGTGCAAACCATCACCATGAAAAAATGCGTCTAAAGAATAATAGGATTTCATTGTATTTTGTGTTTTTCAGCAATAATGTGTAACAAACTTTGTTAGTACCGTCTGTGCACACACAGGAAAACCCACAAATTTGAGTTCCGAATTAAGGCTATTACAACAGGAAATACTCCATTAATAATCACTAAATGCCAGATCTTCGTTTTCAAGGTTAATAAGATACATGTCTTAACAATATTTTATTTGAGTAATAGCTGTAAAGGTGATGAATGTGCATAGGTATGAAATTCAGACTATAAAGTGCCATTTCTTTAACTTAACTTTTTTAAATTCCTGTATGTTCTTGCATTTGAGCTGAACAGGTAAGATCGAAGTTTTATTGTTCAATTGACTAACCAGTGCCAGGGTATAGCAATACATGTACCAGTTTTTATTCAAAACTAAAATTTTAATTAAATTGATTTTGAAATATCCCTACAATCAGATTTGTATTCATAACAAAATCATAGTCCCAAGAGTGCACTCCCTTTATTTGAATGTTGAAATAGCACTCCCAGTTAGATTTAAAAAATACAAGTAGTTCTGTTTTTAGAATTATTGAGAAAAGATTCATTTTACAGACTATTGACATGGCAATCCTTTTCTTTAATTTTTACTCAATCAAGATCAGTTCATGAAATCATAATGTTTATGTAATAGTCGCATCCCTTTGGAATAGAAATTAGAAAAAAATCAGAATTATTTAAATCTATAAATTTTCAATGAAATCTTCCATATTCCCATAAGAATATTAGTAAGAGTTATTTGTGAATCAGCTGACTTACTTGAAGAGTATAAATCTATATCTGATGATGATATTATTCAAAAGACACATACATGAGGCATATATAATTGTCATTGCCTTATTTTTACTAGCACAATTTATTGTGTTAATAGAAAGGGCAAAACAAGCCCAACTAGATGGAATCAGTAATTTTCACTAGCCAGGGTCAATTTCATTAGTCCCAGGCCTTGGGCTTCTGGATTTAGCCAATGACAGATGTAGCCCAAGTCTTCAATTCAGACATACTAAATTGACACAATTTTACCAAAAATGGTACAATTTAACTGAAAAGGACAGTTTAGCAAAATTGTACAATTTACCAAAATGACACAATTTACCAAAATGGTGCAAGACAATGTTTCAAAGTCTCAAAAGGTTGAGTACAAGAACTCCCTAATTTTTTTATTCAGTAAAACATGCTTAGGCTTCAAACAGGCTATCTGACTCTAAAACTATCAAATGAAAACGATTTTATTTATTTAAACATGTATAGACCGGAAATTTATTTGCTAATTCAAGCTTTTGTCAACAAATACTAATTATTTTACATTAATTAAATCTGTAAATAAATCAAGCAGTAATCAACCTGAATATACATGTATCCGGTATGTTAAAAGTTCCTATGATTTTGTTTATGTTCATTTGATAGAAAAATGTAACAGTTTAGGATGAGAATTAAAAAAGGCAGAAAAGACTTTGTGTTGAGCAGTTCAGAACTTTATTTTGTTAGATGAATTTTAGGTTTTTACATTAACCTACTTTAGTAGGAGCAGTGGTCCAGTGGTAGGACGCACACTTAGAGATCGAGAGGTCTCAGGTTCGATCCCCTTTAGGGGCACTGCTAATTTCCTTGAGCAAGAAATTTACCTACAATTGTTCCACTCCACCCAGGTGTAAATGGGTACTGTGAGGGATTTCCTGTCTGAGGGTGATTTCAATGATAGGAGATATCATAAAAGATTGTAAAGTCAGCTGAACATGTATACGGAAGCAGACTTAAAACCGCAACTAACTTTTATCTGAAAAAAGGCAAATCAAAACCCCTATGTAGCCTTACTCACCAAAAAAAACATATTTATGTTAATTTGTATTACAGTTATTATAATTTTATCATAATTATATATAACAGTCAATGCCTTTATATTTATGAGGACTAGTCTGATTTATTATGTATGATAATTTTTATTATTATCATCATTGTTTATAGTCCTTATAATAAAGGCAATGTGCACACACACTTTGAAACAAATCAAGATCTTTATTTTTTATCAATTATGAAATTTATTATTATTATCATTATTTTTTGTTCATATTATTTTTGACTACTGAGTTATTAATATAAAATCATTGTGTTTTTGCTTAAATTATCACTTATTCTAAATTCTAAAACAGTTACTATGATTGTTGCTAATGAATAGATAATAATTGTAATTGACCCCAAGTCTATACAAATGAGCCCCAAATACCATGAGTGTATTAATATCTATCAAAAAATAATTCCACAATAATATATCACTACACAAAAAAGTAGTCCTAACTTTACTTCAATACCAAATTATTATAATAAGATAATATAATAATAATAATAAATAATTCCTCAAAAATATCACTACACAAAAAAGTAGTCCAGCTTTACTCCAATACCTGATGAATGAAAAAAATACCACTCAAAAATTTTTTTTTTCCAACAAGCAAATAATATTCTCAGAAACTTGGACTAAACGTTTACCAGTTACCGTAGTGATATACAAACATGTTAAAAAACACAAAGCAAAGCATTATGGTATACATGAGATCAGCTTGTCAAGAAAACAGTAGTTTATCCTCCAAAACCTTTCATGTATTTGTTTCCATTATTCTGTACATTCTAATATAAATCGTATGTTTTGACAAGTTGGCTTACTATATGTTATTTACGTCAAAAGACTAAATTAAAGGTGGCTCCAATGGAAACAGTTTCCTGAGGGCAGTGCCAATATATTCATATATACATGTACAATGTATATACTACTATATTTATTGAGGGGGGTAAATTTGTACTTGTTTTCTATGAATTGGTACATTCTGTTACGCTGCCTTACCCGCATGCTGCTTTATTTGTAATAATGGAACATTCCATTATAATATTTTGAACTTTTTTTTTTAAGTTATGATGGGTACTATTTTTTATTTAGATAATATGAAATGTATCATCACATTTTTATTTTGATACTAAGTTACTGCAACAAGCTAATCTAATCAGCGTTCATGGACTATTTTCTATTGACCCCTGTTACACATTTATCCTTCCTCCAAGCAAGGAGCCAACAATGTCCCCTTTTACAGTGGTCAGTAGAGTCTAATCAACATCATTGTCAATATCTGATAAAAAATTAGGATCTGTTGAGTTCAGTAGGGAATTTTTGAAATCATATCCTTTACCAGTACAGCCTCCATAAATCTATAAACACACTATGAACTAAACCCATTCACCAATGATCGTTCACAGTAGCAGCTAACGGTCAATTAACACTTTCTACCATATGCAAGGCCAACTACAAATAACTACCATAAGTCTATATCAGAAACAGCCATTGACTCTAAATTATGAATCAAGCTTGTTTACTTCATCAATTCACAAACTACATTCATTATTTTTTAGAGAGTTGGTATGTTTTGTGATAAATGCTAAATAGAAAATGAATATCATTAGCTAATGCATAGTGACATATAAATGTATATGTCTCTGATTAACCAACTATGTTATATTTATGTTATTATTATATATTATTAGTACCCTAATTAACAACATTATCATTATATATATATATACACAATACATTTTACAGCAAAACATGTCTCCACAACAAGAGTTTTCAAGGACTCTTGTCTGCGCTGATAAAAAAGCTTTATTTTGCAAATTTGTTCATAATTTACAGTCCAGGATGCCCTGTAGATGGTATTTTTTTAATCATGATTGCTATCAATGTTAATTTTTTATGGAAATGTGGTTCTTACTATCAATTCTTACCAAATTAATTCAAACTAGCATGCACTTAATCTAAATCACTCAAACATTTAGTGTTCTTTATAAAGTATAATTATGCTCATAATAAGGGACTTTAGTCAGTTATTTCCCCCTGTATACTCTCTAGACAGGTAGGTCTTACTAGTTGGATTACTCGGATTTTACCATTACTTTTTAATGTCAATTTGCCAAAATTGATCTGTCATAACTTTTTTGTTAATCATTTAATTTGTTTGAAATTCAATCTAAGTATTTTTAGGGTAAAGAACGATCTAAATTTTATCACTTCTGTTAATATCCTAATTAACAAGAAAGATATCAGATGAAATATTTTGTTATCCTTACATAGGAATTCAAAGATAAAATCCGAGGATTCCAACTGTAAGGACCTACTTACCAATTGGATTACTTCAGATTTTATCAGGGAAAGATAACTGACTAAAGTCCCTTATTGACATTGTATTCTATGATAGAAATGAAGTAAAAACTAATTTTTGTGACATAATCTACCTTTTAAAAATCTAAAATACTCACCAGAGTTCTCTCTGCAGTTGGGTCATATTGCAGGAACAAGGCATGATCAGGTACAAGATGTGCTTCACTGCCAACACTTTGGCTTCTCCGTAAAACTGGAATAAGGTTCCTAAACTTTCGTTTCTTCGTTTCCTTTAATTTTGATGTTTTTGAATCTTCTGCCGCTACAGGAGATGCACTTTCTAATGTGTTTGTTTCTGGATATTCAACGTTTGTATGCACACTTGGGTCAGCGGAATAACATAAATAAAATCCAGATTTCCCGTCAATTTCATCATGTTCATGCATATCAACTCCTTGATCATCGTCAAGGTCAATTGCCTTAGTGTCTACTTTATCTTTCCTGCCAAAAGAATTTCTGTCAAAATTGCTAAAGCGAATATTTGAAGTACCGCGGATCACTTGGTCAAGTTTGCAATCAGAATATTGTTCCTTCATTTTAGATTCACAATCAAGAACACCACAGTAATTAGACTGGTTTACACTTTCATCAAAATATCCTTGACTGGTTCCTCTTGTCTTGGATTTTTCTTGTCCGTCTGCTGTGGATTCGTCGCAACCAGAAACCGAGATCAGTTCTGAGATTGAATGTGTAGAAGGTTCATCTAGATGCACACCCTGTAATAATAAATATTTGAATAATTAAAATGTCATTAATTGTGCATTTGAGTATTTTTCATGATTTCAAAAAAAAGTTTACACTGTCAAACACATAAGAATAAACTATTTGTAAGCTTCAGCTTAAATGCAAATTTAAGTTTTACTTCAAAAAGTGTATTTTACCATCAATATAATTTTTCCATTCTTAGATTTGCCTAATCAAGCAGAACTAAATTTAAATCTAAAAACGGAACAGTGAAAGTATTTAATCGAGCTTACATTTTTAGTCAATTATTCCAAACACTTAAATACATGTTATTTTAAATGCTGGACTGGATACTATGAAATTTAAGATATTGTGCAGACCAAATATTCTCGGAAGCACAATGAACAAGGGCAACACACATTTCAAAGTAATCAAACAATCAAACAGACAGTTTAAAGGACACTCCTTAAAAATTGCGGTCAATTAAAAATTTATCAATTACATCCTTTATTTATTGAATTATGAATGAAATAATGACGTTTGATTACGTGTGATGATTAAACATATGACTGATGTAAATAGAGATGTTTAAGTTTATACGTATATACAATAAAACAACCAGGAAGTACAACAAAGCAATTATTCATTAAATAAACAAACTTATTTTTGTATCATTTTTCATTGACAAAGTAATTCTTCAGAAAATAATTAATATTTTCAAAATTGATTACAATTGATTGAAATATTATCATTAATGATTTTTTGTTGCACTTAGTGTAAAGTATGAATATAGACAACTCCCACTTTAAACAATACTTAAATAGCCCTATACCTGAATTTCGAAGGGCAAACTTTAAAGGGAAATACACTATGCTATCAATTTTAAAGGGGTTTCATCCTGATTAACTCTGAGTGACTGCATAAATTTTATACTTTATTATTACGAGAAAATGGCTGTTCATAGCACACATTTTTAGGAGACTTGTTTGTTTGTTTGGGTTTTACGGCACACCAACACAAAAAGGTCATATCGCGCTGAGACATTGACAATGAACCCCTGTATAACCAAAAATAAAACTGCAAAATTATCTTTATAAAATAATTCAGATAATAGGCCTACTGAATACATGAATATTTAAAACCAAAGTTATGACTATGTTTCGTTTAAACTGTATCTTCTTCATTATAAAACCTAACATAATGATTACATTTCAAATCATAAAAATTTAATGCATGCCTTTGGAAAGTCAGATCATTATTTGATAGAGCAATTTCATGAGAAATACAGAGCTTGAACAAAATTTTTCTCACAAAACATTTTTTTTCCAAATTAGGAGTATTTCACTAAAAAAGCCACAAAATTTGCCTAAAATCTAAAACAAATGTTTCGCTGTATTTCTCTGATGGAATTTACGAGCCCTAAGGGAGCTATGAACAAATACAAACAATTTGTCCATGATTGGATACCGTTATAGAAACACTAATCTTTGAGAAAGAGAGCAGAAACAAACATGAATATCACCATAGTGATTCTTTAGTGCGGACATGTCTAAAACATTTACTAATTATATCACTGTGGTCTAAACCACAACAAGAACAAAATTGTCTGACTATTTTCAGTGACTCAAAATCAATTAGTTTCTATGATATCTTTATTGTACTCAGAAACTTATAGGAAGTATATCATACAGTCAAACACCATGATATCAGGCACTCAAAGTCCTCTCAGATTTTTTTGATAAGGTTTAGCGCCATAGCAACACAATCATAGCTCATATCACAATGGTCAGTTAACGTACTTGCCATTCCTTAAAAAGCTAAATCTGCATTTAGCTGTTAACCAGTTACTAGGTGTATACTTCCATCAGTGATTTACAACTGCCCTACATGATTCCATGAAAGTATGCCCTGTCTGGGAAGGGAACACACCACCCCTTAATCAGTAGACTTGCATGCCACCAACTGAGCTAGCCAGGCAGAAGAGGTTACTAATGACTCTGGAAAACAAACAAACCAAGTAACTACTCTGGAACCTTTTTTCTTAATTTAGTAATCAGATACTTCAGTGTTTGTTAGTAAATTTGAAATCTCAATGCCCTGCCTTCTGCCCTACAGACTTGGGTATCGGTATTTTTAAACAATACTTATCTCAATATTCTGAAATGAGATCAAGCTTCTTTATTTCTTTATTACAATTATAACAATATGCAAACCTACTATCAAATCTTAAATTAGATCATTTCAACATTCTATAATGAAAGTAATAGCAAGTATTCTAAAATGAGATCACTCTCAAAATGCTTTAACACTACCAATGTTCTAAAGCCACATCAATCTCAATTTTTTATATGAGATTCATCTCAACATGTCAAATAGACTGGGTGTTACAGTAGATCTTATGACTTATCTTAATTTCTGATAAACAACAACAACACAATGGCAACAACAACAATAAAACATAAATGATAAAAATCACCTTACCACAACAAACTAAAACAAACCAGTAGAGACAATGTTATGTTGAGTATAACATATTGTTATAATTGTACTAAGTAATAAATGCAATACGTCTTTGACTTGTAGGTGATGCCAAAACATTATTTTGGTGGTAAAGCTAGGGTGCAATAAATAAATATGAGGTCATATCCATTGTTGAGATTGATCTCAATATATTGCTTAAATTGATCTCAATATTTTGATAAAATTGATCTCAATATTTGTTAATTTGATCTCAATATTTGATAATTTGATCTCAATATTTGATAATTTGATCTCAATATTTGATAATTTGATCTCAATATTTGATAAAAATTGATCTCAATATATTGACAAAATTGATTTCAATAAGATTGATCTAAATACTTTGATTAATCTGATCTCAATGTTATGATGAAACTGATCTCAATTTATTTGATCAGAATGATCTCAATACTTCAATAAAAACAATCTCAATACTTTGATTAAATTTATCTCAATGTATTGATAAAATTGATCCCAATTATCTAATAAGTTTGATCTCAGTATTTTCATAGGGTTGATTTCTAAATTCATTGAGAGAATTTTCAATCTCTTAATGAGTACATTATTTCAAAGTGATCACCTATCACTACTTTTACATCTACGTGTATAAATATTTCTTTTACAACACTAAACAAAGCTATATGAAGACATTTAAAAAAAGAAATTTAATTTTGTTTATTCGCTCGCCTTCGGTTTATTCAAAAGTAAAAAAAAAAATATTTTAATTTTTTTTTCGCTCGCTCGCCCCATTTTTTTCCAAAAAAAATCCGTAGAACAAGTAATCAATTTGGTGTGGCCTTAATAATAAATCGTTTCAAACTCGGCTTCTGATTGAGAACTTAAATCTCAATGGTATAAAAACTAATTGATCTTCAATGATGTATCCAAATAGTTTATCAAAATGACCTTACTCCATACCCTTCCATATCCCTGCCTTGATATTACCCATCAAATCAAAACCAACTAATTGAATGACAATGCGCCAATGATGGGACTAAATGAGACCCCAAGGAAATTAAATCAATTTATAAATGTTCATGGCTAAGAATAATTCAAAGCAATATTAACAGTAAGGTTGATAACACCACAGTTTATATAATATATATGAATATATATTTTACAATGACAGAAGCTCACTGATACTTGCTTCCAGATAGTCTGTGAAATAATTATTTTACAATATATTCCAAGATAAGACCAGTCCTATGAGGTTTGTGATATATTTATACCTCAACAAATATACCGGTTCATGTATATGTATAGCTCGTTTAGGATAACTTGAGACAAAATACAACAATACCATTTTTATACACAGGTGGATTTAAGTTAAGTACACGTAATTATCGACTATTATCAGTGTGTTTTAGATGTATTAAATTTAGTACGAGAACACACTCTCCACGCATTAAGAAATGCTTAATACTTTCATTACACAAAATCAGTTGCCCTCCCTATTTTATGTAATACCGGAGTCCCAAATATGTAAACAAACTGAGTCGTTTGTCTCAAGTTATCCTAAACGAGCTATACATGTATATATTTTACTTAACATTCTAACATAGGCACGTGTGTTTTCTGTATTTAAAGTGACATTATCTATATCATATTGAACACATACATGGCTGTTATTATCTATCCCCTCATTTATAAACTTAATTTTTTCTATGTGAAGTGATATGGCATACATTGTTTTCTATATTTTGTTTAAGAAATAACTTACAGTTGTCTATATTTTGTTGTCTAATAAAATATAGGCACGAGTTGTGATGCGCGTATGATTAAATCACAAGTGCTTTAGCACGAGTGATTTAATAAGCGCATCAAACGAGTGCCTATATTTTATTAGACAACAAAATATAGACAACTGTAAGTTATTTCGATTCTAACATTGTAAAATACATCCGTAAAAACGATATATTTATAGAACTATTTTTAACTGTCAGAAACGTCATGCAGTTGAAATACACCCCAGTGCAAAGACCAAAAATAGCATTTATTTACACAATTCTCACAGATAGGTGTTTCTTATTCCGAACAAAAAATATTAAAATCTTAATTATAGAATAGAAACCAAATTGTAAAAGTCAACCCTAATAAACTCGGGCGCCATTTTCGGCTTTGTGCATTTAACGTGGGGAGTAAAATTTCAACAGCCGTCACAAGCTATATTTTGTTGAATAATAAAGCATAGATGACGTCACATTAAATAAAGAGTGAAAACACACGTGCCTATGTTAGAATTTACATTCTAACATAGGCACGTGTGTTTTCTGTATTTAAAGTGACATTATCTATATCATATTGAACACATACATGGCTGTTATTATCTATCCCCTCATTTATAAACTTAATTTTTTCTATGTGAAGTGATATGACATACATTGTTTTCTATATTTTGTTGTAAGATAAAGCATTAAAGCTAGTTTTGATGTGCTTATTAAATAACTTGTGTTAGTTAATTATAGCACACAAAACTCGTGCCTATATTCTATTATTTAACAGTAGGGAGTTCAGTTAACGCAAACATTACAAAACGTTCCGTAACGATACATTCGGAACTCCTTGGCCATTCGCTGTGAATAATCTCGGACATATTTAGACGCTATTTTGAAACTACCGGTGTTGAAGTAAACAAATATATGGTCATTTAGGCATTGAGCGATGTTTCATTTTTAGTCCGTAAATTCTGAAACATCACTCATTGCCTTAACGATCGCATATTTGTGTATTAGATTAGATAATTTGCAGCGAATGGCCGAGGAGTTCCGAATGTATCGTTATGTAACGTTCTGTAACATTTTGTGTAATAGAACACGCTACAGCATATAGACAAGTTAAGACAACTGTATGTTATTTCTTACAAAATGTCATAACCAAGCATTCTCCCTGACTATGTATATGAAATGGGCTAGAACTTATTTATTTCTTTAATGTTTTATAAAAATAAAATAAATAATAATATGTTTGTACATCTTATTGTTGTGACTATTATTCTATAGTTTTATACAATAAAATTTCATAAAATTTGACCAATTAAATGAATGCAAATTTTGATATCATTTTTTGGCGTAAGTCATTTTCTACAAGCTTTATACATTTCTAAAAACAAGATAGTAAAATGTTGAAAGTAGGTCTAACCAATCAAATATTCCACAAAAACTGTGACCTCAATTGCTAGAAAAACCTAGTTCCTTGGTTCTAAGAAATTTATAATAAATAACAATAGCTCCAGATTATATCTAGAGACAAATGTATCTCTGAGTGTGGTGGTGGTTGTTGTTGTTGTTGTTGTATTTCTAAGAACATTTAAAAGCAACAGTGATCTCTATCATTTTAAAATACCAACTTAAAAGGAGCCTCTACTGCTTAAATTTTCTAACTACCGGTACTTATTTCTAAGAAACTAATAATTCAATAACAATAGCTAGCGATGGAGATTATTTATATAGAAAATTTATAAAGTTTGAAAACAGTGACACTAAAAACAATCTGATTAAAACCCAATCTAAAATTATCCACTCACATTCTGATTATCGGTATTGCATATGAACCTTTTATCAAACAGCACCTATTATTGGACATGTGCTTCTGAATACCATTTTGCATGCTCAGAAGTGCAAACAACGTCACATTTAGTCACATCATAAGTCTATAATATTCAAAAGACCTATTTGTCCATTTTCAAGAAAAAAAAGGCTAATTCATTATTGCTTTTGCAATGAGTTTTTTACACATTTTACTATTACCTTTTCCAAGCATATTTTATTGATGCAAGTCACGGTCAAAAATTTATTTTATAAAAGCAGACAATAGATAAATGTAGTCTCATCGCTGCAAAGGTCAAGTATCCAATTTTGCACCATAAGAGATCCTATACTACAATGCTCTATAGAATATCTATTTACAGAGATTACCCTAAAAACTAACTAATTAATTCTCAGAAACAAATAGTTCAACAACAATAGCCACAAAAAATAAGTATATTTCTTACAACTAGGAAGTAGCAGCTTGGACGGAAGCCAACAAAGTGCTCAATACATACAATATATATATATATCATATCACTTATGTGATACAGTGCTTAACCTTAACTATTGTACAAGACAACCTCTCTTGAGCAACACCCACTGGGAGGGGCTTAACCTTAACATATTATACAGTATAACCTCACTTGAGCAACACCCACTGGGAGGGGCTTAATCTTAATTTATTATACAGTATAAGTTCCCCTATATAGACAGCCTAAGTTATGGCAAAATCGTGTGAATTTTTACAATGTTTAATTCCAAAATGCTTGATTTGAGAAGAAAAATGGTTCCCAGTGCTATTAGTCACTAACCAAGGTATGTGATTTTAAATTAGTTCAAGTCCAGAGATCTGAACCCTTTCTTGGACAGTGCAGGTGACTGACTGTTGCAATGTGAATGAAAAAATAATAAGAAAAGTGGCTTCAAGCTCTTTTAACCAATAGCACCTATACCTTTTTCATGGAAAAAACAGAATTTTACATAAAGGGAGGTAACAATGAAAAAAAGTTAGAAATCAAAGGGAGATAATTACAATACAAATACTGTATAAAATGAACCATACCGAATCCTTTCTTTGTTTATTACTGGTGTCTGGCACAGTTAACATATGGAATGATTGAGTACCAGCTGTATGTCTAGCCATCAATGTTGTATATTATGTCTTCTTGACATCTTGAATCTGAAAATATAGGAGATTTAAAAATTATTACAATAATTTCAATTTTTTAATGACACAATTAAAATGAATTCTGTTAACTGTAAAAAATTTGAAAAATATATATAATTTTTTTTTAAAGAAGTTACGTATATATACAGAAATGATTTTATAGCATTAATGATGATGATGATGATGATGATGATGATGATGATGATGATGATGATGATGATGATGATGATGATGATGATGATGATGATGATAATGAAGATGGTGATGATTATAATATTGAAAAAGATTTGCCATACATGAATTTTCAACATAGAGATTTTGAATAATGATATTAATGATGGAAAAAATGGTTATGATGATGATAGTTATAATGATGACAAATATAACAACAATAATCCTAAAAATGTATAAACCTAACACGGTAATACCTAGCTGCAATTTCCAGACAAAATCAAATGAGAAATGAACCAATCAATATTTTATATACCTGTCAGTCTTACAAGGTTATTGTGTGACATTTTCATGACCGCGTAACATTGCGTGGGCCCTGTGTCATTGAGTGAGCCTCACTTGACAACAGATTTAAGACTTCTATAATCTAACCATTGTCTTTTCATCTGACCTACTGACCTTTAATACAAGCCCCGCTGTTCAAAAAAAAGGAAAATGTAGGTAAAATAAAAAGCTACAAGCAACGATTGACCTTTCAAAGAAAGATGAAATTGTTGGAAAATCTATAGATAATTAAATGTACTTGAAAATTATGTTCATTCAAAGAACCACAGTCCCCAGGTGTCCACATTAAAATTACGCTAAATCATGCAATTTTTCCCCTGTTACAAAAACTATGACAAAAATTACGAAAATGAGAAATTCACAACGGGAACTTTTCTTTTACCTGTACAAGATACAGGATTAGAAAAAATGGTACGACTTAGATATTCCCCACAGTAAAACCCCTTATTCATGGCCCTTTTTCTATTAGAGTCACCAATTGTAGAAAGCATCATTTTTACAACAATTCTTTTTACTTCAATAGCAATATTTCTCTATGAAGCGGATTTCCTCCCAAAAATGGCTGACTTTGCCAGAGCTACATGTATGTCTCTTCATAGTATAGAAGTTTGAATGTAAATTTACCCCTACAATGCAAACAAGGTGACTTTGACATCTTTTTGCTACTTTAGTATACTTTATCACCATTTTTTATACTTTATCATAGTTGTTCATTCTTTGGGTTACTTTATCATATTGAACATTAGCACAGTCTCAAAATCTATAGAAGATTTATACACAGTCACAGTACATGTGCTTAATGTACAATCTTGGTGCAAACTTTGCTTATCTAGTTCTCAGATTACTAAGAAAAAAAAACTGCAGCAATCACCGACATGCTTATTTTTTTAATGGGGGTGGTAGATGAATATTTGTAGAGATAAGTTAGAAATTTCAAGCATTTCTAAAATCTGAAAATAAGTTTAAGTTTTTTGGGGAGGAGTTGAGAGGATGAGAAAGAAATAAGATCTTATCACATCATTTCAGTCCAAAATTTTCTTGATTAAACATTGAATGCAATGTAATCATAGCAATTTGAACATTTTTGAACGCCACATAAAATTCAGATTGAAAGTGTATACAGCATTAACTGACAGCTTATACTAGACTGCATGTCCGATAAAATTTCAAAATTTATTTTCTCAAATTCCAGAGATCTGAGCAAAATATAATTCTGCTCAGAAGAATTTTACTTCTGTTTAATTTTATTTAACTCTCATACATTGACCCACTGATTTAAATGCTCACAACAGTATTTTTAACTAACTTTTGATAATCTAGTATTCTAATCAGCAGGATTAATGTATGCACTTCTGAAATATACCAATAATAAAGTGTTGAAAAACTATGAAAACATCATCTCTCTCCACTTAAAAAAAAAATAATTTAAAAAAAATCTGATAAAAACAAGGGAGGTAATAAATGTCTTTTACAAAGGGAGGTAAAAACCTTGAAACAAATATTTCTAACAAAATAACACAGAGGAGGTAATAATCTCAATCTAAACAGAGAAATAAGGCAAGGGATGTAATAAATGTATTTTTCCAATAACCTCATTCAAATACATGAATATAAAAAACCAAACAAACGAAGTGACTCTGTTTACATTATAGCACATTTTTCACCATAATGGAATCAGTAAGAATGTAATGAAAGGATTACAACAACTACAGACATTTCTGGGATGTCACCTGACAAATATAATAACCTGAATCTCTTCCGACAGTTTTCTGATTAACAAATTTTGACATTTTTCCAATCTTTTTTTTCTATTTCGTCTTTTATTTCTTCTCCCTCTCTCTTTTCCTGTCTCTTATAAGCACGGCCTATTGTCGATTCTCTTTGCGTTTTTTTATTAAAACGGTGTTTTATTTTTTAATTTAAGCTATATTTCTTTTTTTTTCAATTATTTCACAATTGCCAGTTCACAAAATCAGCACAGGTGCGTTGATAATAACCTGAATTGAGCTTAAGCCTAAATTTCCTGTTTTTCATAGACAAAGGGAGATAATAAACTAATTTTCGACAAAAACAAGGGAGGTAATTAATGTCTTTGAAATTAAAGGGAGGTAAAAACTTTATTCTAAACAACATTTATTTTTAACATAAATGCAAGGGAGGTAATAATCATTTTAAACAAAGGGAGATAATAACCTTATTCTAAACAAATATTTCTGACAAAATAACAAAGGGAGATAAATACCCTGTTATAAAAAACAATATTTTTGACAAAATGAAGCAAGGAAGCTAATAATTTCATTCAACACATTACATCATTCTAAATCACAAAATATTTCTGACAGAATAACACAAAGGGAGATAAAAAAACTCATCCTAAACAACAACACTTACAACAAAATAATGCAAGGGAGGTAATTAATGTCTTTTACAAATTATCTCATCTAAATCACAAAAATTTCCCAACAAATACCATGCAAGGGAGGTAATCAATGTAGACAATACAATTTCTGACAAAATGCCATAAAGTTGACCTTTAAGAATGAAAATGTAACACACTAGAATCATAGAAAATCTTTCAGCTGTAGAAAGCCAATGATATTATACTACATAATATATACCTGCATCATAAGTTAATGTTTTAAAGGTACAAGACTTCAGTTGATAATACAGTAAAGTTCCACAATAAGGATCAACATTCAACTTTTCTTCTAAAACTTAGCATTTGGGGCGTATAAATTATAATGATAATATTATTGATAATAAAAATGATAGTGATAATAAAGATGATAATAATAATAATGATGATGATGATGGTGATGATAACGATGATAATAATGATGGTGGTGTGGTGGTGGTGATGGTGGTGATGATGATGGTGGTGATGGTGGTGATGATGGTGATGATGATGATGATGATGATGATGATGGTGGTGGTGGTGATGATGATGATGATGATGATGATGATGATGATGATGATGATGATGATGATGATGATGATGATGGTGGTGGAGGTGGTGATGATGGTGGTGGTGATGATGATGATGGTGATGATGATGGTGCTGATGGTGGTGGTGATGATGATGATGGTGATGATGATGGTGATGATGATGGTGATGGTGATGATGGGGATGATGATGATAATGATAATAATTACAATAAT
Source organism: Mactra quadrangularis (assembly GCA_025267735.1). Taxonomy (NCBI): domain Eukaryota; kingdom Metazoa; phylum Mollusca; class Bivalvia; order Venerida; family Mactridae; genus Mactra; species Mactra quadrangularis. The sequence goes on along the minus strand of CM046311.1, from coordinate 40,890,436 downwards.
CCAATATTCCAAGTGGACCTCTGGTAAAACATGTACAAGCTATTTACATTATTTACATAGTGAAAAACATACATATTAATGAAATTATAAAAATCCAATGGTTTTACAATAACCAAGATGGTCTATGTAGAAGATACATTTCTGTAATCATTACTATAGACATTTTCTAATAAAGTATTACAACAATCATTAGTCTCATATTGGTAATTTAGGTCTGTGACTATAGATGTAAAACGGTGGTTGGTTTTTCCAATAGTATGACAGCAAAAAACTAGTAGTTTTTCTATGGGGCTTACAAGTAACAATTCCTTTATTACTAGCCCGGCTTGCTTGTAAATTTTAATTTCATCTATGGCTAGAGTAGGATTTTGCAGAGGTAATTTCCAAGTTGTTATATGTGTTCAAATGAATCAATGTTATAGAATGACTCTTTGTAGTTGTACGGATTTTACTGATCAATTTATTGTGTGTTTATAAGACAACTATTATGAAAAAGTTCGGGCAATATAGATATTTTTTCAGGCTAGAAAAATTCTAATCTGAAAATCTATGACTGTAAAAGTATAATCAGTGGCAGCTGGACCCAATTTTGATTGCAGAATTACTTGTACTTCAATTCATTACCTTCAATCATAATTTTGAAAGAGGCATTTACTTTAAGATCTTGGTGTTTTATATTGAAAGTTATTCCCTTTTCATTCTATAAATTATATGTATGCAGATTAATCAGATTTCCTGCATTCAGAGTAATGACAAAATGAAAAATACATCAGTGCTTTATGCTGTTTGTAGGACTATGTTTGTTAAAGAACAGATTAAAACATTTTTGATATGTATACAAAAATAAAACTCTTAAAAAGCTTCCTGTAAGATTTTTTCTAACCTGCCAAGTCAGTCAGACTTGTTTTCTAACCCACAGTACCTTTAATGAATTTTCCAGGCATTCAATTTTTCTAAGTAAAAAACCCAAACATAATAGAAAGTGCTATTGTTTTCTTCATGTTTTTATACATTTATAGTTTTCTGTGATGATGCATGTAGTATACAATCATGAAATAGTCTTTGAGGTTTTTTTCTCAAAATTTTATTCTTTTATTTTAGATTTTTTTACCATTTATCAACACCGTCAGGTGCATAGCTTGCCCAAAATAAATATGTAGGCACAAGTAAGGTAGGGGGTCTGGGGGCATGCTTCCCGGAAATTTTTTAAATTCTACATCTCAGTAGCTGCATTCTAGAGTATTTCAGGACATTTGTTAGTATTTTTACCTGGTATATGTAAAAAGAAATCACAACTATAAGTCAGTCTTGTAGCTTAATCATACAGTGATTTTTATTGCATTTTTGGCATTTTGAGCCATTTTATTTTTTTCAAATTTTCAAAAAATGTGTAGGCACGTGCCTTGTGTGCCTATAGGAAGCTACGCCAATGACTGTATTACCAGGTTATCTTAAGTGACAAATCATTGTTCTAGCTTCAACTTCCTCCAAATATTTTTTACCACTACAAGCCTACACTTTCACAAGGTGCTGACAATTTTGCACACTAAGAAGAAAACTCATCAAATATTCAATTTTCATGGAAGAGCAGGACCTGCTGTGCAGGTAATGAAACCAAGGACCTCCAGATCCTGAAGTTGACCACAGTTCCATATCTTCATTTCAACTTCAGAATAGTTTCATAATGCTTCGAAAGACTTTTTTGTTCAAATCTTATCACATACGTGAGAACTGGATCTAAGAAAAGGTATGAACTTTAAAAATTTGTCTAGGAGTAGTAAGTCTACTTTTATGAATAATTTAAAATTATTACCAAGAAATAATATTTGAATTTATGTATAATGTCTGACAAATTCACTACTGGCAAGTCCCTTGGGATGGTTCAAAGTGCTAGCAAAATCATAAATAAGATTACACTTCAAATAATTTTTGTTTATGCGGATTTGAACTGCCTGAAAATAAACAATGGTTGGACTCTTACAGAAAAAATTGAATCTGCTCTTATATTTCAAATCAAGTTTTGCAAAATGAATGTAAAACATAAGATTTTGATATTTTCTAGACTCGGGTTTTCATTAATTTTCAAAAAGAAAAGATCGTTGTCAAGTATATAATTTTATATCAGTTAATTGCTTAAATAGATTAATACCTTAACATATATGACATTATTTAAGTAGAAGCTGTAGTCCAGAAAACAGTTAATTGCTTCAAAGGAAAGCATCCTAAATACCTACACATAATATAACATAATTAAAGTAGGAGCAGTAGTCAAGTGGTAAGATGCACAATTGAGAGGTCTTGGGTTTGAATCCCACTAGGAGCACTGCTAATTTCCTTGAGCAAGAAATTTACCTGCGATTGCTTCACTCCACCCAGGTGTAAATGGATACCTGCTAGGGTGGTATAATTCTGTTGTGCCGATATGTCAGCTGCACATAAGCCAACAAAAAGACTCTCCTGGGACATCCATATATAGACTGTAACTTCAGTGTACATGCATCAGCATGAAGCTAAAGATCAAATTCAGGAATGACATACATGTATTTGTAAAGCTTGTGTAGGAGCAGTAGTCCAGTGGTAGGACGGGCGTTTAGGGATCGAGAGGTCCTGGGTTTGAATCCCACTAGGGGCACTGCTAATTTCCTTAAGCAAGAAATTTACCTGCAATTGCTTCACTCCACCCAGGTGGATATTGGGTACCTGCCAGTGTGATATAATTATGTTGCACCAATTTGTCTGCCGCACTAATAAGCAAAGTAAAAAGACTTCCCAGGGATATTGATAGATAGATAACAGTAGCTCATCGACCAGGGCTAATAGCTGTAAAGTCAGTGAATGTGCATAAGCATGAAACTTAAACTATAAAATGCAATTACTTTTTTTACTAAATTGACCAGAGATAAAAAAATGCAATTTGCATATAGTCAGTATAAATAGTGTGCCATGTAGTCATCTGCTCTAGTCAATCTGGACTAACTATTCCAGTTGGAAAAAACACATAAACTTGAGTTCTGGATTCTATCTTTTGACAGATAGTATGCTGATACAAGAGAGAGCTGACACAAGTGTCCAGATACATTGGTTAGCTGACAGGAGATGTCCAACCACAGATGGTGGTCAGTATTTTGATAGATATTTATAATGATTAATACTGATCATACTTGTCAGGTATTGTCAATGTTAATTTAAGTCAGTATTGTCTTTAGAAATCTTATTATGATCAGGGAGCACTATCTTAATAGGTGGCTTGTGATCAATGCTTTTTAAGGCCTTACATAGCAATAGGGATGAAGAGGAGTAATCAAAAGTACACTTACTGTACACCTTTAAGGGTAAGCCTTATTCAATAATGGACAGTGATTTGTCATATTGAAAATTACAGAATTTATTAACTTCAAATAACATAATCAGCTGATTTACTGATTTAAATAATAAAAACAAACAACAGTATTTCTGTACTTACAATTCATTGGTAAAAACGCATCCATGTCATCCATATCTACGTCTGGGGAAATACGTATAGAGCATCATATGCTCTGAGAATGTATAACCCCAGTATTTTAATCTTAGGTTAAATGTATGCGCTACTGACAAAAGAATAAATTTTATCTAAACTACTCTCCAAAGTTTCAACAAAATAAATAAATATAAATTGTGGTGATAAAATTAAGAATAATAGTACACATTTGTAAATACTGACTAACTACTGAATACAATGAGTGTCTTCATATTGCAAAGTCAGCAACTAATTATTTATAATGAGCTGCCAGTTGTTATATATACGCTAACAGAAACTACAACATTAAAATGAATATAGTCATCATATACCACATCATTAAATTGTTATAATTAGGTTGTAATATATTCAATACACAGCTATAAATGTGCATAATAATATCAAGGGCAAGGCAGAAAAACCATGAATTAATGACCACCACATCAGTTTGGAATCAATAGTTTATTGGAAAACTGTTGTATGTTGATGTTTAAAGAAAAAAAAACAAGAGTATCAAAAACTGTCAATTTTTTTCGTAGAACTTTACTCTCAAACTAAGCATCATAAGAGGGCATTCGGAACATCCTCAGCCATTCGCTACGAATAACCTCGGACATATTTAGGCGCCATTTTAAAACTATGTAAACAAATACACGATTGTTTAGGCGATGACTGAAGTTCCGTTTTTAATCCGTAAATTTAAAATTACACAGTTCAATGATACCGATGAACAATATTTGCTTCAATTTAAAACAAATAAATATGTTTAGAAAAAGATCTGTGTGTAAACTACAAGAACTATTTTGCGTAACCGTTAAGTGCTTCGCCTCGCGTAGGTAGTAAAATCACCAAAATCCAGTGAAGACCCCCACGATTCCTTCCGAGATTATTCATTCATGAAAGGTCGAGGGTGTTCCGAATGCATGAGAGGGCCGACATGGCAGTGTGGTTATAATGTTAGACTGGTAATCATTGGATAGCCAGTTCCAAATATGTTCATATAAAATCACATCCAATATCAATCTGATTAAAACCCGATCTAAAATTTTACACTCCCATACTAGCTAATTTAGATCTGGCCTTTTTCAAACGAAGGTCACGTTCAGGTGACCTTTTCTCATCATAATATTCATGACGAAATTGTTATGATACATAACTTGTTTACATCGCCTACGTCGTGCAATTTGAAATGAGCCGCCCAATCGCAGACTGTGAATAATACTGCTGTTAAATAAGCATGCAAACCTTGGTCTAAAAATAGAAATTACGAAATCAAAATGTGTTTAATAGTGTTTTCGTCTAGATGAAAGCCATGCATTGATTGGTGGACACAAAGTTCATCTCGACCTGACCTTCCATGGAGAAGTTGGGAGCCTGAACGACAACGCTCTACAGGATATCTGTTTACGGAGAGTGATCCAATATCATCCTTGAGCAAGAAACTTTATCCTCATCTATTAAGTACTTTGAACTACCTATATTCAGATAAAATTGAATATACAATGTACATGTACTCTGTTTTCCTTATGATTTTGTATGAACTATTTCAGTACAAGGAAAAATGATTAAATGTCTCAACAGCCTCATATTAAAAAAATCTTATAGCAAGGAAAAATATCAACCACTTTCAAGTACATGTATTGCTTTAAAAACAGCATCACTTCACTTATATTGTTCTGCATTTGGTCGCGCTTTGGTTTATCTTTTCTATTTGGTTTGTGCGCAATATATATTTATTCCTAATGCGCCATTTAAAAAACAACTGGAACTCAAGGTGGGAAATGAAATAGCAAGAAATTAACATAAAATTTTTTCGAAACACAAACAAATTTGGTGCCTTCAGCACTTGGATTTATATTGAGGTTCAACTTCTCATTATTAACCATACACTAAGTGAATTCACTTTCAAGGACTGTTTTATATCAAAGTAACTAGACTTGTACTATTAAACTTTTACCTTAATGGAACAGCAGCTCTGTCTAGCAAAAATATTTACAACAATTTGATAGGTCTGTGTAGAGCTAGTCTAACTACATATTAAATAAAGAATGATGTAGACTTGTTTGACACTGAACAAGATTTATTTATTCATAAAAACCTTTCAACAAAAATAATAAAATTCAAAAGAGTAAATTAACTTTCATATTAAATTTTCTTATCATTTTTAGAATGGGTAAAATTAAGTAATTACATTGAGTAATTACCCTGTCAAATATTTTTATCAAATCATTATTATTTTTTGTGAAAACTCTGCAGCAATATTATACATAAGTTTCTCAGTCTTTTTTGTCAATGATTTTTATAAAATTACAGTTTGTTTTAAAATTGCAATAAGTAGCAACCATTATACCTGAACCATGTGTCTTGCTACTAAACAAAAATAATTCTAGAAAAAATGACCTTCCACAAATATACAAAATTAAAAATACATTATCATTATATTAATAATTTAATTTGAACAAAAAGCCAGAAACCATTAAGAATCTTACCCAAAGTTTCACAATTGTGTTTATTTCTAAAGTTTCCCTGATGTAGAATCAATCAGCTCCAAATTTTTAAACTGTTTTAAAACATCAAAATACAAGTACACATTTTCTCAAATCCAGTGCATGAGCCAATTTAATTTACAGAGACCACACAATTTGTCAGGAAAACACAGTCTAACAAACTTTACCGTAGTTTCTCATTCTTTCTGCTAATTTTGTATCATTGGGTTTGTATTCTTTCTGTTGTTTTCTTGCTCTTTGGGTTCATTACATAAAAATAACGTCTGATAAGGTGGAAGAAATGTCATGTTCAATTTTATAAGACACAGACTCATTTGCTAATCACTAAGATGACTGATCACGACAAGAAATGGCGTTAGCTTGGTGATCAGACCCTATGAATGAACAAAAGTTCAATCTGTCATTGTCAATGATGCTGACTGCCAGTTTACTGCAGCCATATTCAAGTTTATGTCAATGAAAAAGGATGTAAGTAGATTATACTTCAGTCACAAATGGAAATAAT